>CAXHWN010001660.1:2667405-2747405 GCA_964020975.1 Hermodice carunculata
GAAATAACAATAAATGTGTATTTGCATTTCCTTTTATTTGGTATCATGAAGTAACGAGCTTTAATAAAACTATACCAGGGTGACTCTATCGTCCTTGTCACCATGGCCATTACAGAAATGGAGGGTTTTTTTTTATTATTTCCGCATTTTTTAGGTAAATTATTGGTGCAAGAAAACGTCACTTTAAGTGCAGGACTCGAGGGAAATAACACAAAATTAGAAAACTCCATAGGCGCCAAGTACAGAGAAGATGGAGATGTTTATTTTCTGCCATCCCGTTAGTTTTATTGTTGACTGGGACTCGACGCTCAGGGTCACCGTCAGCAGATCTGTATGGATCACACAGAAATACGATTTGTGGGGGCTGCAAACCATTCAGGACACTTTAAGCGACAAAGATTGGATGCACAATTTCAGGATGTCCAAACAAACTCTCATCTATAGTCACAACAACATGTGTTCTGTCCTGCGCAAAAAGAAAACCAAATACCATGCTCCTATCCCCACAAAAATTCAACTTGCATCAGGTCTTTATTATTTGGCAGCGTATTGTGAGATCCGGACTGTGGCTAAATTAAGTAAGGTACACTGCCTACCACGTGAGAGGACGTTTGTGTCCGGATGACGTAGTTTGTAAAAGACCGAATAAGAACACCAATTTAACTCTTTCAGTGTCCCGTTTCGGACTACATCAACAGCTTTCCTTGGCGCGCTTTGGGCGAAAGATTCCTAAGCGCGGCGAAGAAAGCTGTTGACCTGAACCATCATCTAATCTGGAATTATGCCTGGAACTATAAGCATGCTGGTACTTGAATTGAATTGTTTTCTTTTTTTTTTTCATTTTTGTTTTTTTCACAAGGAATATGAATCTAGAATCCCTATCGTTTAGAACAGTGCATTGGGACCCCCCTCCCCCCTTCAAAATGCCGAAAAGTCCGTTCTCAAGTCCATTTTTTAATTCCCGAATACTTTCGATATAGATAAACAAAGTGTAGATCTATGTATATTTCTGCTTTTTTACACTGTCAATCTTCGTTCCCACTTTTAGCGCGCCTTAGTTTGTTATGCTGCCGTTTCTAATACGAATTTATTTTAATTGATTTTTCGTATTTTTTTCTAGTTATCGTTTTGAAACCAAAAGTTACTGCAGTACCTCCGTGACCTTGAAAACAGGGTCAAGGTCAACCACCTTCATCTTCTCCTAGCCCTTACATAAGAGTATATATCCGGACACTCTCAAAGTGCTATGTTTAAAACCTCTTAAATTATGGAACGGAAGCCAAAGCCTCTCAACCGACCGACCTGTTGAGATTGGGATTTTAGTCAAGGTCATCCATCTTCTAAGCTGACCAAGCCCTGATTAAGCACTATTACCACGTGCAATATTGAAGTCATAACTTAAATTCTGAGTTACAATGCAGAAACCAATTTCCCTAAATTGACCTTGTGACCTCTGAATGTAAGGCAAGATCACCCGTCTTCAAGTTTGACCCGGCCCTAGATAAGGACTATAATCCTGTGCAACGTCCAGGTTCTGTAATAAAAATGTTTTTAGTTATTGTGCAGAAACCAAAAGTTACTACAGTACCTCCATGACCGTGGAAATATGGTCAAGGTCAACCACCTTCATACTATTTCTCAAAAAATTCTTGAGTCATGGGGTGCAAACCAAAGTGTCTCTACCGACCGACCGAGCGACCGACATGAGCAAAGCCATATGCCCCGTCTTCTTCAAGGGGGGGGGGGGGGTGTATCAGATAAATAACCAGAGCTGCCGGCGTGGGTTCAAAATTGTAAAGTACCTGGAAAAGGAGAGAGCTTATTTGAGATTTATTTACATGAAAATACCAGTAAATAATTTCTTTTAGCAGTGGTCCCAGAAACTCAAATTAAATAGTCCATTTAATGGATATGTTATAATTTTTTAAAATTAAAATTCATGTTTTTAGTTTTAGAAATATTCAGACATACTTTATTTGCTAGTTGCTTATTCTGTACTTTATTTAATTGAAAATTTGTATTCTGAGACAGATTATCAGCTCTAGATTCAGCATCATAATGCAAAGAATGTAACGATTTTACTAAAATTGAATCGCCAACATAAGGTGGAGCATCAAAATTTTGAAGAGGCCAAGTAAATGCCATCCATGTATATGATCAAGAGGTGACTTAAATAGGCCTCTATGATACACCCGTGGCAACAGGGAGCGGTACGGACAACACTCCAGCAATATCGATAAAATTGAGACCTAATTGTATAGTAACTTAACACAAATGTACCATGTGCCAGTGCAATATGTGCCTGCAAACTAGAAGATATTTTTTTGAACAAAACCCCCGGTTGAAGCTGTCTGTATTACTTATAACTACAAGTTATTGTTCTTTGCCCCACTATCTAGTACGATTGTGTACTTTTTAACAACTGAACCACCCAAGAGCTAGCCGACCTGATAGAAGGTTATACAGTATGAAGCTGCCAGAATTTGTACAGGTGCAAGGAAATATACGTCACGTGCCATGTTAATAGCTGAGCTTGATTGGGAACCACTACATATTCGATGACATTTCTTTAAACTTGTATACTTTAACAAAATCATTAACAAACTCTCACCACCGTACCTCTGTGATTTACAGTGAAACCTCATTATAACGACACCTTCTGTCCCCTGAAATTGTGTCATATAACTGAATATGTCAGATAAATGAATCACATAACATAGAAAATGTACTTTTTGTTCCTTAAAATGTGTGTCGTTAAGTGGATATGTCGGATATCTTAGTGTCATTGTAATGAGTTTTGTCTGTACTACCAAATTATGCTATTGCCCAAGCAGGCCGCCGTCTGCGAAATCCCCGTCAGTTACGTCAGATTAACTGCAGAACAACTCACAACTTTTACTCGTTTCTGCCCTCTTCCATACGCATGTGGAGCGACCTCCCTGATGACATAAAAAATTCGCCTCCACTTTCACTTTTCAAACTAAAATTAACCAAACTACTCTTTTTGGCCATAAAATTCCTATTTATTCTGCCTATGGCGACAGTTTTGCAAGCACCATTCACACACAGCTCCGCCTCGTGTGTCAGGTCAGAATTCGCGTTTATTCGAAACTAACACCGTTGTTTCTGCTGCTTGTTGGTGCAATTTTCCAAACGAAAACATTCGTCATTTCTTCATGTATTGCCCCCATTATGAGCTACACAGACATAAACTGCTGACATTAGTTACAAGTATGTTAGCACCTGGTGCACATCCTAATTCATTGGTTGACATTGCAATGGACAGACTCGTGGAAATCTTACTAACGGGCAGTTCGGACCTTCCCGATGAACTCAACAGAAACAATTTTGCTGCAGTCCAACTGTACATTACCGAGACCAGACGCTTTGTAAATGAGTAACACTAATTGTATTTTGCATCTTTTTGGCAAATAGCATTTCTCTGTTGTGTCCAGTATGTCTTGTAAATAGCGCTTGTGCATTTGTATGACTGGAGATCCCCTCGATTAGTTGCTTATGTAGCTACTGGTCTATCCAGGTTTTTTTTTTTTAAATAAATACGTTTACAATACAATATTTGTCTTAGGTCATGATGTTGTCTAACTTGACTTCACCTGGCACGGCATGATGTTCTTTGTGACGGTCTGGGGTGATCAACTCCATTGATGTAGCCAAAAGATATGTAAATCTTCAGAAGATTTGTGTCAGAGATCATCACACCATGCCTTGGGGTGTCTCGTCTGTCTTGTCACTGTGCTTTCTTCCAGCAAGATATATCTGTATAGGGCTTTGCCCTTCTTGCTAGTTTGTTTATTTTCAAGAATGAATAAAACATGTTTAAACGAAACCATTACTTCCAACTTCAGCCCCCGGACTCCTGTACAGTCAGTTCCCATGAGCGGGAAAACTGTTCAAATGTTGTCTCAACCATTCACGGAGGAAAAATTATTCCAAACTTTTTAAAGGGAAGGTCCATTCAGAACATTGACCTACACACACACACACACACACATTGTTATGGATGTGAGCATGGTTGTTTGTTTTTATTTGGAAAGGTCATTGAATTCATTGAGTGTGTGCCAGGTCACTGAGTTGTCCTGCTTTGTCATTCAGCTCACGTTGCTGGTGAACAATGGAGTGGAGTGAAGTGTTGACTTACATGCACATTTTTAAACAAAGGGGAAGCTCTGATATGGTCTGGAAAGATCTCAGAGAATTTACCCTTAAAGTGCTGATTTAAGACACAGTCAACAGCTTTCCTCTGGGCACTTTGCGCACATAGCGTGCAATGTGCCCTGAGGAAAGCTGTTGGCAAGGACTACTTTTTGCTTTAGACTAGGCTTGCTGGTATTTCAATGAAAGGTATATCCATAAGGAATTTGAATCTTTATACCATTATATGTTTAACAGTATTGAGAAAACGACTATAGCAAAGTGCCCCGAGGATAGTTGTTGACTAAGACTTATTTTTGCCTTAGACTAAGCTTGCTGGTATTTGAATAAAAGGTATCTTCATGAGGAATTTGAAGCTTTATACCCTTATATTGTTGACAGTTATAAGAAAACAACTATAGCTGTGATAAGCAATATAAGGGTTAAGATGTGTGATTAATTAGAAAACTGAAGAATACTGGTGAGAGTTCTCAGCATGGGTATATAAAGCAGCTTCCTTCATGACTGAGCGAAGAGAATTCTGAGATCTGACAGGAGCTGTGTGTTGTCAAGTCAGTGGGACTGTGAGCTATTGCTACAGCAAAGATACTCAAAAACCTGTCTGCAGTTCCTATGTGTGGACTGGTATATTTGAATCAGCACTGTGCTTTTGTGTACCACTTTGGAACTGAACTGTACCTCTGTGGGATTCGGACCAGACTATTCGGCACCTACCATCGGATTTGGAACTGTCGGACAGTACATGTGGAGAATCTCTCACCAGGTATTAGGATTTACCTACAGTTTGTTAATTATTGGAGTATCATCATAGCTAAGTGTATAAATTTATTTACCTACGTTGTATTGATTGTTGATTGTTAATATCTTGATAGTACTCTCATTTTAGTCATTCTTTATTGAGTTTCGCTAAGCTCTAGAGCCTTCTGAAGGTGGTCATCCTAACATATGTATGCATCGCAAATTTTAGTTAATTTGGTATGTGCTCTACTTCATAATCAGTGACAAGTGACCACATGTTTAGCACCCAGTGTGTTTAAATGTTGGTCCTTATGGGACTGTCATCTCCACAAAAACACGACTTGTTTTCCCATCGGTTTACGTTATTCTTTAAGTAGACACCACAAGGCACGGTGCAGATTCCAACATGTGAGAGTCTAAAAGGTATTTTGTCTTGTTTTATGTTTATAGACGTATCTTCGAGAATACATCAATTTGTGAATTTACAGGGATTTATGCGCCATTACTTTCGCAATAATTCAAAAATGAAAACACCCACTCAGTTTCTGAGAACAAATCTTTCCCTGATCCACGCTCATTCATTTCCTCCAAAATCTCTCATCCTGCTCCAAGGCAACAATGACATAAAAACGGCCGCGAACTGATTGAAAACCAGTGGTCTTACTAACGTTTGTGGAAATGATATTTTTTCCAAACATATAACGGCTCCTTATATCAAGCTCATTGTGTGGTCTGAGAGCACGGCTATGATTTTTTTAAAACAATTTGTGTTATCCAAGTTACTTATTTGACAAGATCAATATATAATGCTATATTTGATACAGGGATCTGATCACAGATGGCTACTTCAATCTATGTTGAATGATACAAGCCAAAGCAGCATCGCAGCTGGCGTGAATGTCCTGAATTAGACATGTATCTGTGATTGCCATCAAAATGTCATCCGATAGGTGAACAGCTGTGATCAAGTAGGCTGTCAAAGCACCAGTCCAGCTTCTTGGTATAACGTTTTGGTACAGCTTCCACCAAAAGGTATCAATTGACAAGCATCAACTGTTTCACAATTTGACAAAATAAGTTTATGCGCCAGTCTGACTTCAGGTCACCCTTGGGTAAGTTTAAAATCACCACTCCTATTTATTTCAGTTTTATCCTGAATAATTATCTTCTGATAAGTTTGGCTGACCTGTCAGTTACCTTGCAGGTCTACTGCCCGTTGCCGTCCCTAGTACCTCCATCAATGATCGACCTCTCAACAATACTCGCAGACGGTTTTCATGAGGACATACCTTGGGATGGGTTTCAGCTACAATCTTTCTAACAGTCAGCCTCCAGTGAGATCTTTAAAATACCTTTTGGTCTATGATTTGTGTAAAAACGCCAAAATGCAAAATCGTCCTGCCAGTTGTTCTGGAATTGCATATCCAAACTTTCGGGTACCCTTTGACCTTAATTTGTTCAGCATATTGTTATTTTAAAAAAAAGTGTGTGTGTGTGTGTGTGTGTGTGTGTGTGTGTGAGTGTGTGTGTGTGTGTGTGTGTGTGTGTGTGTGTGTGTGTGTGTGTGTGTGTGTGTAATGTTTTATATCGTCCTGTAAATCCCTGAATGGATTATTCGAAAAAGGAAGAAAAGGAACTCGATCTCCACCTAAATGTTCACTTGATCGCGTCTCTTCTATTTCAAGATGTTAACGAATGTTCAAAATTACGTAGTGTTTGATCAGTGTACTTTTATGAAGTTAACCTTGCGATACACTTATGCATCTATTCCAAGCCAGCTCCAAAACCCAAAACCATATCAACTTTAAACTTTGTCAGGATGACCTTAGGTGGGTCTTTGTCAAGTGCATTCAATAGGTCATACTCTAGAGAGCTTTCATTATTAAAATTATTTTAAAGCAAATATCTTTAGGGTATATTCTCAAAAGTAATCTCCTTTGAAACCACTTTGTCAATGCTGGAAAATGCACTCCTGAATACAGAGTCCCGCTAAACATTTTAATCACATGTATTGAAAAAGTGATGTTGCTCTGTCTCTATCTTCCTCTCTCTACAAACGTGTGTGTGTGTGTGCCTGTGTGTGCCTGTGTGCGCCTGTGTGCGTGTCTGTCTGCGTGTCTGTGTATGCATGTGTAGGTGTTGTGAACTTCAATTTCTCCCAAACTACAGAATGGGATCTACTTCAAAGTTAAATTCTAGGTAAACCCACCATTTCTTAATTTTGTAACTAATGTTCGAAATGCAATGCAATGGTCGGTAAGAATACACATCTATCTGTCTGTCTACCTACCTACCAACCTACCTACATGTATGTATGTATGTATGTATGTATGTATGTATGTATGTATGTATGTATCTATCTATCTATCTATCTATCTATCTATCTATCTATCTATCTATCTATCTATCTATCTATCTATCTATCCATCCATCCATCCATCCATCCATCCATCCATCCATCCATCTATCTATCTATCTGTCTGTCTGTCTATCTATCTAACCAATATCTCTCTATCTATATCTCTATATATATCTATATATGTATATACAGTGGCATTATGCATACATGTGTGTATACATATATATGAAGAAAGCTATATTAATTCATATGTGTATGAAGAAATAAAAATCATTTTCCAGTATGCAGCTTAAATTTACATCACTTTTACCTAAACATCATACATACGAAGTGCATATTACCTTCAATGACTTCAACCTATATGTTCTATAACAAGCATTGTCATTGATAAAGTGTAAGCAGATACATATAGTTAATAGCCAATATTGAATAAAAGCCTGGGAGCAGCACCATTTTAGAATTTAGCTTTTTCAGCAATTCATATGGTTCAAAGAACAATAAGAAATACTTGTGATCACTAACATTGATAACACAGGAAACAATGTTGGCATTACCTACAAAAAAATATTATTTCCATGTTTTGAAAAATGAACGTGGTATAAACAATACTTCAGATATAAAAGGAAATGACGTATATGATGTGCATAAACAATCTATTGATAATTTGATAGATATGAATAAAGATGAGGTGCAAAGAAATTTTAAGATCAAAATTTCTGAAGAGGACTCATACATACCACTTTTGTTCTGGATGACCCAAATTACTAAAAAATCCTTTAAAATCAAGATTCATAACTGGTGCTTCAAAATGTACAACAAAACAACAGTCAAAGGAAGTAACACTGTGTTTGATTGCAATAAGGAATCTTTCCCTTGAATACTGTGATGTTATTTCCAGACACTGTGAAATAAATTGCTTTTGGAGAATAATCAATTCTTTTGAGTTTGTATCAAAATTCAAACATTTAAAAGCAAAAGGTATCGAATGTTTTTTTTTTTTTTTTTTTTTTTTTTTTTTTTTACATTTTACGCAAATCTACCCATAGATAAAGTCAAAAGTGTTCTTTTAGAATTAATCAGTTAAAATGTTTATACATAATTGCAAACCAAAAGATATCCCTCTGGAAGGTGACAATTCAGATGATTTCAGAGTTGTGTTCCTAGACTTTGATAATCAGTCTCAAATAACAGGTTTGGCATTAAAGTCTGTCACAAAATTATTGAGTTTAACTTTGCAGTAGTTATTTATCCTTTCCGTGAACGTCGTAATTTAGAAACTACTGGATATAATACAATTTTGTCACAAAATTTGAGATTTGGTCGTATTTGTTCTTAATTTCAGGACTTTGCGTGCAGAGCCAAATTTATTTACAACAAACTTGAGTCCAGAGAATTCAAGCATGTATTTTTTTTATCAAGCCCTTCCACAAAGTTTGACGAAATATGCAGATATTGTTAGAAAATTTGGTTTCAATAATTTCAGAGATTTTAGGCGTTCCTGTTTTGCTACTTAATTTTATCTTTTGGCATCATTCTGTTTTAATATTCACTTTTCTGAGATTTTAGGCTGGCATGTAAGTGCATTTTTACTCAATATAAACCAATACCCAATTTGGTTGTACCACACCAGCGCCGGGAATCAGTCATAGTATGTCCTGAGCGCTTGGCCGGAAATTTGCAGTATGTACGCAACTTTACTTGTCACAAACTGGACTCATTCTTTTGAAACATTAACACCAGGGCGGGGAGTCAGTTGTAGGCTGCGCAGAGCACTTGGCCAGAAATTGGCAGTTTAAACTCAATCATCACAAACTTGATTTATTCTTTTAAAACATTATCTCAGAGTTGGCAACTAAATGGAACTTGATTTTTGGAGACTTTCATAGTGAAGAGTAGGTGTCATTATGTCGTTTGTTTTACATTCCTGGTACAGGATGTCCATTGTTATAGTACTTATTACAAAAATTCCCTAGGTTTAACAGTGTCTAGCTCTAACTGTTTATGTTATAATCACTGGGAGTGAATATATAGCTCCAGTTTTTTTCTACTTTAGTTATACTCTGACATGTGGTGAGACTAAGGTGAGCCATTCAGCTAGAAAGGTTATATACTAGGTCTGGGATAAGTCAAATTATTATGTCTGGGTGCCAACCAAGCATATTGTTTTTGTAGGAGTTCTTTATTCACCTTTATTTCTCAATACTTCTCTGCCACATTTTGTGCCGCAGTTTTTTCAGCCATTATACAAATTACAACATTGAAATTTTACATACCATGAGACCCATAGCTTAAATTATGCACCTTGTGTGGATTTATTAATTTGTTGTAAATTATTCAAGTTATGAGTGAATAATGAAAAAAAATCCTATTCAGCTACTTGCTGAAAAAAAGCAAACAATGGTAGTTGTATTAGCTAGTCACATTGCATCGATTGACAATACACCTGTTTCCTGGTTACTCCACTACTACTGTTCAGCAGATTGTTCCTGCTGATCCATGACTGATGATGTCACAAAACAGCAGGAGGGGGTGTCACAACAGCTCCAATTTGTATCTAGACAGATTTGCTTGCAACTTTATCCACTTTAATTCTTATCTGAACTTGTTTTATGCAAATATAGTAATTATGTTTGGTTTGGTAGGCATTCTTTATTCGTATTAAAGATCTGCATTTATAAGCAAATCTTCACTTAGTTAGCTAATTCATCATTTGCCACGTTCCTATTTATTCATTATTATGTGGGTTGTCTTTGCTGAATACTTAGCTTAGACAAGGCGCCGTACGCAGAGAGACATGTACGAGTACAGGCTCCGAAACATGTTCTGAGAAGTAGCCCACTGAAGACCCTTAAACACATTTTGGCAGTCTAGGTCAAAATTCTACAGAGGAACGTCAGCAATATGCAAAACAGTACTTCAATATTTAAATAGGTTAGACAGGGACAGGTTAGCTTATGGAGTGTATAAAATTTGGACTGCGAAAAAGGGTAATGTCAACCAGGAATTGGTTCTAGACATAAAGACTCTAGTATAATCAAGACAAAAATGAAGGCAAATAAAGAATAAATTACTTTTGGGTCAATATTAAATCTGTTATATGCGTCACCTGAGCAATCATCATTAGCGCTATATATCTATTTTTTGTTTGTTGCTGTTTTTCAATTTTGGACTACATCACCTCTCACGCATTTGTCTCTGCTAAATCTGCCTTCATTGTAACAAAAACCTCGTCACTGGAACTAATGTATCCCACTGGCGCCGCCCATCTTTTAAAGTGCTGACTAAAGCCGTCCACAGATATTCACAATTCAGATTTTACCACATGTAATTTTTCACATAGACATAAAATTCGTGTCTATTCATCTGAAGGTAATTTCATAGCTAACAATATATAGCGTCTATGACAAGTCAGCAAAGTCTTCAGTTATACATTCCATTTGCCAAATGCAATGTGCAACATTCCTGATTCCTTGTCAAAAGAGATATGCCTTTTCCAATACATCTGTATGCCCATGTGACCAATTGTAAATTGTATATCCGGCTGAGACAGACCTTTACCGCCAAATTTCGGCATAACAGCAGGTATTTGCACAACTGTGTACTAAATACATTGCAATCGTTGTCGCTTTATTTATTTATTGATTGATTAAAATTTATTTTTTCTTGGTAATATATAAAATAATATTCTCTGATATATTTCACATCGCGAAGACAATATAGTGAGGATATTTCTTCGTCCCTGTCTTTTATCGATAGATTGACAGCGAGACCGACTGAAAGATAGATAAATAGCTGGATAGATAGATAGAGAGATAGATAGATAAATAGATAGATAGATAGATAGATAGATAGATAGATAGATAGATAGATAGATAGATAGATAGATAGATAGATAGATAGATAGATAGATAGATAGATAGATAGATAGATAGATAGATAGATAGATAGATAGATAGATAGATAGATACATAGATAGATAGCGTTACAAAATTAGCATTATCCTAGTGTACATTTTAGTCCTGTAAATAAATACATACACAATATGTACAAGTAAAATTTATGGCATTAAAAGAGATTAAAATTGATGGAACATTAATGTCATTGAAAATAGACTTTTGCAGTAGTTCCTTCTGAACTTTTCAAGCGATGTTGCCAACGAACAGATTCTGGGAGTTCTAACTGGGGTGGACGGAGTAGGAAAAACTATTGCTATATATACATATTACCAAGAAAAAATAATTTCGTTTTGTCTCGAGGCAGAATTGTTCCGAAGGATTTTAAAAGTCCAAGTTTTTGGGATATATTTCTGGGCATTTATATGACATGGCACTGGAAGGTCAACACAGAATCCAAGGTGACAGCAAGCAGTTTTGCTTCTTTAGCCTGTGGAATTCTTTTGGACCATTGATGAAAACTTTGAATTCACCCAGTTTCCTTTCTGAGAGGCGTTGGCGTGTAACGGAGATAATGGATTAACATTTTGGAAAGTTAAGTACAAGCTTAAGCTTTTTTTCATGTAGCCATGCAACGACCTTATCCATATTTCCGTTAACATTCACACTTATGGAAGTTGTTCTGTTCAATAATTCACAAAACCCTGTGTTTTGCACCAAAACCGTGGGTTTTGCTCACAAAACCCCGAATTTTTTAAACAAACCCTGGGGCACTGTGTGTAAACTCGTGAGTTTTGTGACAAAACCCTGAGTTTTGCTTGCAAATCCAAGGGTTTTGTAAATCACCCAGGATAACAAAGTATATAACATATTTTTTTAGTTTTGTGCAATAATTTGCACAAAGCCTGGTTCTGTTCGCAAAACCCAATGTTTTGTATCAAAACCCAGGGATTTGTACACAAAACCAGGGTTTTGCTATATTTGTACAATCTTTTAACAAAACTTTTTTTTTTTTTTCAAAACCTTGAGCTTTGTCATGATAACCCTGGGTTTTGCAGTTGTTTTGTTCAATTATTTGAAAAACCCAGGGTTTTTGACGTCAGAAATCCCACGGTTTTGAATAATTCGCGAAACCCTGGGATTCGTGACGTCACATATGTGTTTTTACGAAATTTAATAGATTAAGACGG
Source organism: Hermodice carunculata (assembly GCA_964020975.1). Lineage (NCBI taxonomy): Eukaryota > Metazoa > Annelida > Polychaeta > Eunicida > Amphinomidae > Hermodice > Hermodice carunculata. Next base: position 2,679,759 of record CAXHWN010001660.1, read on the forward strand.
ATTTTCAGTTTCTAGGACTGTGCGACCGGGCTTGAGTTTTAGCGTCATAAGGCCTCTGATCTGCCACATAGTTAGAACCTACTATACGTTGTGCAGCTGCCTGCAGTGATGCAACCGTTAATTACAAAACGACTGCCACATCACATCATAGTGATAATTATCTCAACATGGTTAAGTCTAAAATTTTAACATGGCATTCTTTGACTCCACCTTCATTCCCACTATTCCGAATTTTGCATCTGTTTATGTGGCAGCTCTCGTGAATGATACTGAAGCTCTTCCCCGAAGGTTGTAAAAAAGGTTGTGTCATAACTGACTAAAGTGACCTGGCAACGTGCAGGTAATTATGAAAAGTATAAAGGAATAAAACCTGGACAACAGCAAGTGAAAAGAAATAGAAAGCAAAAGTTTCACCCATAGCAACAAGCGGATCATGGGGGGGGGGGGGGGGGGAGGACAAAGAAACTGTCACAGCTATCAATTGCAAATTGGAGACACTTTCACTACAGGACCAAATATTAGAGCACGTCGAGGCCATTGTGTTGTAAATGAAGAAGCTCATCCTACGGCTGATTACAAGAGTCTTGTTGCCAAGCCTGACCGTGCCACGTGACCATACTGCACGCTCATACCTGGTTCGTGAATATGAATAGAGGAAATAGGAGAGACGTTGACAGACCTGGAAGAGGACGGACCCACTTGTGTAACCGGTAACCCTCCTGGGTAAGTTCTGTTATTGTGAATGTATAGTTCTCCTGATAGACTGAGGCACACAGGAGCGTGCCAACTGCGGACGGCATATACAATAGTGCACAGTGACATCTGCTGGCGGAAGATTAAACTGAGTGGGTAAGAATTCAGGGCCGTTCAATCAACCACTGTGGCTTGTATGCATCATTTATTAATAAAGCTGTCTAATATTGTATTTGTTTAAATAGTAGTTTAGTTATATTTTCAGCGGTAAATTTAAAATAATTGATCGAAAGATTGATACTCTTGCTAAGAAAATGGATACCTTAGAGACAAAGCAATTTGAAACTGAAGCTGGTCTTCAATTCATGGACAGAGAAATAAGAGATGTGCGATCGGTACAAGAAGTATTGAAATGCAACGATGCCGAATATGTGAGTCAGTCTCCGATGAAATGGAATCCTTAGCAAATGATGTTAGAGCCTCTAACGTAGGGTAGTGGAGGCAGTTTTCGGTCGGAGGCAATTTTCGGTCACTCTACCCATTCATTAACCGTGCTGCACGCCCGTCACATCATTCGATATTTTGGTCTCGTGCTACGTTCGGCAAAGGGATTCCGCTCACGGGGGAGGGGGTTGGGAGGTTGTTTAGGCCAACCAGCTCCTGTAATTATGGCGAAATTTTACCTTTTTTCCTTCTCTGTTCATTTATGTGTGCCACCATTTTGTTTTTGAACAATTCCAACAGGTAAATTTCAAGCTGGTCACCTGCCAAACTAATCCACTGTTATATTGTATTTGTGTCTTTTGTCCAGAACCACTTCGTTGTAGTCATTACCCTATTCTGCAGTCCGAACTCTTTACTCTCCATAAGCTAACCTGTCCCTGACTAACCTATATACATAGGGAAGTACTATTGTCCACACTGAACATGTTCCTCTGTAAAATTTTGACATAGGCTGTATTAGCCCAAATAAATTAAAGGGTCTTCAGCGGGTACTACTCAGAACATGTTTCGGAGCCTATTACCGTATATGTCTCTCTGAGTGGCGGCTCCTTGTCTAAGCTAAATATTCAGCAAAGACAACCCACATGATAATGAATAAATATGAACATGGCAAATGATGAATTAGCTAAATATGTGAAGTTTTGCTTATAAATGCAGAGCTTCATTATGAAAGAAGAATACCTGTCAAACAAACCATAATTACTAAATCTGTATAAAAGGTTCAGATAATATGTTTATGAAACATAAACAGTCACAACGAGGTATATTTTACAGTTTTGCAATAACTTTTACACAAGTAAAAGCATATATTTGCTTTTTGTCCGTAAAGACCTGCTGACCGAAAACTGCCTCCGCTGCCGAAAATCGCCGTTTTGCGCCCTGTACAGTGTCGTGATTTGTACCAAGCAGGAACGTTGCATGTGCCATTTGTCAGTACACTAACAAATTAGCAGTGCCACTGTCAAATCGCATGCAGAATAGCACAGAAAAACATGTCCCATATTCATCAATTCCAAACCCAACAATGACAGCAAAGAGATTCCAGAGTTACCAAAGCGTCAACATTCATCTTCCAATACCAATGTGAAGTAACGAATTTCACTCCTGGCTTGAGATAGGCAGTCACCCATAAAAGGCAACTAAGAAAATATTTATCAGTGCTTCAGGGTCTCCAATGGTATGGATCGATTTATGATTAAATCCAAGTCTGAAAGCATCTATAACTCCTGATGCTCGGGGGTGTTTCATATGATGAATTATAAAGTTTGTCACAAGTCTGCAGTTTTCTTGATGGCAATCCTTATCGTTTGTCTCCTCAATATTATATATGATTAGGGTAGTGGAGGCAGTATGGGTCACTTAATTGTAACAATGCTAGTAAAAATGCTAGATATATAAGAATGCTGGTATAATTTGAAACAGCAAATGCGGCAAAAGAATTGTTACGCATAGCGCCAAAACACTCAAAACAAACCCCTACACCGGAAAGCTAATTTTCCTAATTTCCTGATTTTACTTCAATCTGGCCTGACAGCAGACGATATCTTACAATGCTTACTTCTGTTCATTTTTTTTATCCATTTTACAATACGCTTCATACATTCTTTTGTGTAAAGTATTAATCGATGTACAAATATCATGGGAACAGGTTTGCTTGGATTTGTGTGTTTATGGCCACGAAAAGTGATAATTCGTAGTCCTTGGCCTAGAAGGTTTTTACGAAGGCGTAAACCGGTAGGTCCAGGTGTGTATGCAGGTAACATATCGTACATTATTTTATACTGTGCCGGAAGTCGAAATGTGTTGCAGCCTAGGTATAACCTCCATAAATTATAAAATGGAAGAAAACATACTTGATTATCTTGGAAATGTTGGAGGTGTGAACGCAAACTCCCTTCTTACAGTTCTAGGGAAGCAACCAGATGACAACAATACGAGCTTAACAGAACTGACTCTTCTTAAGCATTCCCCACATTTTAACATTGATGAGCTTTTTCATCAAATTACACTTCCTATAAGGCTATCAGAACGACGAGGAACAATAATCGACAACTTTCTGTACAAATTATGAGATACAAGCTTAAACTTTTCAAGATTTGGAGTTATTACCTCTAGAATCTCCGATCACTTTCCCTATTTTATATGCCATGACATTCTGCAAAATAGGTTTGGTGAGGTGCCTAAAAATATGCAGTCTCGACCTAGAAATAAAAATTATTTGGAAAATTTCCGAACAGAAATCACAGGAGCGAATTTATATGATCGGATAAACAAAAGAGTCAAATGACCCAAATGACACATATGAAATAATCCACACTACTGTTTGTATTACTTTAGACAAGCACCTACCAATTAACAAAGTGAAATATAACAAATACAAACACAAAAAGTCATCTTGGATAACCCTAGGTATTATTATATCAATTAAAAAATGGACAATATGTAGGGTAAGTTGTGATAAAGTGGGACATAAGGTAAAGTGGGACTTCAATTTTAATTGTTCCCGTCCCACTGATTTTATTTGACTACAGAAATAACTGTACCAAAGACAAAAACTTCGTTGATTACCTAATTAAACCAACTAAACATACACTCCACTTCAAAATGTATTACAGATGACATGATAATGACAATAATAAATCCCTTAAAAACCTATAAACAGTTCTGGCCATGACAATTTGTCAGTAAATCTGTTAAAACTGAGAAAGCTGGAAATGTGTAAACGTATAACAGTCGGCTAAATCCAATGCTAAGAGCTGGAATATTTACGGATTTATTGAAGATTGCAAAAGTTATTCCGATTTATAAGAAGAATGACACAACTATTTTTGCTAATTACAGGCCCATTTCTGTTCGTCCGGCTATATCAAAGATATTTGAGCGAGTCATACTTGATCAAACTCATGAGTATTTCAACACTGAACAACTGTATGATGCAAGTCAGTACTGCTTTAGAAAGTACCACTCAACTTAACTCGCCTCATACGAATTAATCAACAGAATTGTGACCTTTATAGATAAAGAAGATGTACCTGTAAATATCTTATGGACTGTCTAAGGCGTTTGACACCCTAGATCACGTATTTTTAACATGCAGATTACATTACTATGGTTAAAGGACAAGAGGTAAACATTGTCTAAAAGCTATTTGAAGAATAACAAACAATATATCATCATAGACGATGTTAAGTTTCAATTGGCACCGACAGGTGCACCTCAAGGATCTATTTTAGGTCCGCTTTGTTTTTAATTCACACAAATGATATTAAATCTGCTTCAGACATATTTAAATTTATTATCTATGCAGACGATGCCACATTATGTTGTGCAATAAATATTTTTTTAAAAATCAAGATCCAAATAATTACATTTCCCAAATTATTCATGCAGAGCTAGATAAAGTATGTGCATGGCTAAAGGTAAATTAGTTATTTTTTAATGTAAAGAAAACAAAGTTCGTGTTATTTTACACGCTGTTAAAAAAGTAGCAATTCCGACTCTTGAAATTAATAAGTAAAAATTGACTGCGTGGATGAATGCAGCTTCTTGGGTCTAGCTTTAGACCAACATATGAACTGGAATAACCATATACAGAAGATCTGTGTCAAAGCATTGCAGGCATTAGGTATTTCAAATAAATTAAAAAATTTCATCCCGATGGAAATTTAATTTTATCCTATATAATACTTTACTTTTATCATATTTTAACTACTGTCTTCTTGCACGGGGGCATAAATCAGAAAGACCTTTCACTATTCAAAACCGGTCAACTCGTATGATAAGCAATGAAAACTTCAATGTATATATATATATATATATATATACATATATATATATATATATATATATATATATATATATATATATATATATATATATATATATATATATATATATATATATATATAAACTGCAGCTTCTAAAATTTTATAACAGACTTAAAAATGACAAATTTCCATAACTTGCCCATATATTCAAATTTATAAAATTCGCACTTCTCGTGCGTATATACAAGATGGCATGAGGCATCAACTAGTCCATATTTGGATCGACATACCAGCAATAATATAAGAAAAAGCCAACAAACATAGCATCCAAGGTTTTTACAGTTTATGTGAAAAGATATTTCATAGACAAGTATGAAACAGCCTGTTCCATACAGAATTGTTATGTTTGCGACACTGGTAATTGATCTGTTTTTTACTATTTTTCATACCCTTTTCAAGTCCCCTGGTTCACATATATTGTAATTGTAATTTCAGCACATTTTAACTGTTATTGATGTATTCCTCAAATGTTACCTGCTACTGAATCAACACTGTGATATTGTCAGGGTGGTTTGCATGATAGCGGTCAGATATGACCTTACTGCAAACCTCCCAGGTCAATATGTGCTTTTAATATTCCTACAAATGACAGTGGATGTATTGATCAAATAACATGACTCTTGACTCCTGATTCCTGATTTCTGGAGCTCTGCAACTGCAAAGCTGAAAATCCTGTCTACGATGGCATGTCCCTGTGCCAGCCATTTCCCCCATACAAACTACCAATTCCTAGTACTGAGCTGCGTACATGTTTTTTGTTGACGGGCACTACAAATCTCGCAAGACTGCCTGGCACCATTTCAAGAACTGTCGAATGGTTCAGGGTACCCGCACGCCCACCGGTTGATATATAAACACAACAAACCAAAAAGGAAGTTCAACATTTTCTGACGTCATAGTATTGTTCTTCTAAATTGACAAGAACCGACAAATTTAATATTGAGGAATACCATGTCCGAACGTTCTACCAAATTAAAAATGAAAGGATTGAAAATAAAAGGATTTGGGTAGAATCGACCTCTTAATCCCAAGTCCGACACGCTCACCATGTGGCCACGCAAGCTTGCAGTGATGCAGTTTGGAACCTGTCTTATATTTCGTTGTGGTCAGACCGCACGGCTTTGTTTACTCCTTCACATGTAGGTCACGCCAGTCAAGGACAAGATGGCAGCAACCAAAAACTGTTGAAATATTTTTGACAATAGTGGTTGAAAAATCGGACCGAAAACGCTCTTTAGATCATCCAAATATCCCGGGCTCCATCATATATCGTACGATAAATTAATTATTTGCAACGAATCTCAAGTTTTTTTATGCAAATTAAAGAGCTTGAGTCTGTGCATTAAGTGAATAGTCTACGCGGCGTTTCGCACCGTGTAGATTATTTTGAACACTGAATGCATACCCCCTCGTTCTTTAACTCATACATAACAAATAGGTAGACTATGTACGTGGTCAGCAATAATTATTTTAATGATTACAAAAAACTGAACCACTTGTAGTTTGGCGCTATTTTTAATTGGGTAAGGCCTACAAAGTAACAGCAGTCATGATTGGTTGGTTACAAAACCCTTGGTATTGTACTTTTTCTCAAGTTACAAAATGTTCTATTATTTCAAAGTGTCACAAAACCCAGGGTTTTCTGGCAAAACCGGGGGTTTTGTTATCAAAACTCAGACTTGTGCTCTTAAACTGTGGGTTTCGTGCTCAAACCCCAGGGTTTAGTACCTTAACCCTGGGTTTTTTCATGAAACTCACAGTTCTGTACACAAAACCCAAGGTTTTGTTCACAAAACCCAAGGTTTTGTACCAAAACCCAATGTTTTGTACCAAAACCCAGGGTTTTGTTCAAAATCATATAAAAATTCAATGATTGAGCGAAACCCAAGGTTTTGTAACAAAACCCTGGCTTTTGCTAACGAAACCCAGGGTTTTGTGATAAAACCTATGGTTTTGTCAGCAAAACTCAGGGTTTTGCCACAAAACCCAGTGTTTTGTGAACGAACATCAGGGTTTTGTGAATAATTAAACAGTACCAATTCCATACACACTTAGGGTGTCAATGTCTTTGTCAGAGCAGAGAATGCTAGGATCAACTGCATAAAGATGATCTTGAGCGTACGCACGGATGTCTGGTAGGTCATTTATAAATAGTGAAAACAGTAACGGCTCAAGGATTGACCCTTGGGTAATACTGATTATGACAGGAGAGGCATACATTGACACCGATGGATACACATTGTTTCGTATTAGAAAAGTATGATTGAAAAAAGGCCAGGGAAATGCTTTCAAACCCGTACACTTCCAGTTTTTTTATCAGAACCTTATGGTTCACCGTGCCAAAAGCTTTACGAAGGTCTATATTTATATAGCACCATTGAGTATGCCATTGTTAATAGTTGAAAGAAGTTTATAGTAAAATTCGCAGTCGCAGTAGAATGCAAGTGTCTAAAACCTGAATGAAGGTTGGTTAAAAGGTGACGAGAATTTCATAAAAACTTTCATGTTCAATTTTCTGTAAATCCTGGCTGATTATGAACAGAACTAACATAGGACGACAGTTATTTCTGTGCTCTATATTCCCACTTTCATACACCAGCGTCACTTAAGCAGCTTGAAGTCATCTGGAACTACACCAGTCTTCAAAGAGATGTTTAATACCTATGTGATCACAGGTAAGGTGACCGGCAAGACTACTCTTAGGGAGACGCACATTTATGCCAGCAAGGTCTGTTGCCTTACCATTAGGCATCTGTTCGATGATCTTTCTCGCATGTGTCTCATATACTGTTGGCAGTTGAAAGCGATAATTGATTCTTTTTAGTAGCGTTGGTGGATCTGTTTGGCTAGTTTCCGTTCTGGCATTATGGCCAACAGAAGTAAAATATTCATTAAACTTGTTTGTAATTTCACTAAGTTCATCAATAGACAAACCATTTACAAACAGCTTGTTTGGCATTGGTGACTTGGAAGCAGGTAATAGTGATTTTAAATGCATCCAAAGCGTCTTTGGATTTCACCAATTTTCCTTTATTATTGAAACAAAATACTCTAACTTGACGCGCCGATTGGTTGTCAGTAGTTTGTTTTGGGTGTCTTTGTAGGCCTGTTCCAGGTTGCTCCTGATTTCCGGATTCATGTCTTTTTTTTTTTTTTTTTGCTTTGAAGACATTTTGTTAGATGGTGGTCTTCTTCATGAATCATTTCCATCACTTCACTGTTAAATACAGCCTTCTGATTTGCTATGTAATCGTTTGGACACCACTGCAGCTTGTATGTTTATAATTTCACCCCCCCCCCAAAAAAAAAGTCTTTGAAGGCTTCCCTAGAGTCGTTAGGGTCATCAAATATATTAACAATGTCCCAAGGAACGTGTCAAAGGTCCTTGATAAAATCGTCATAACTGAAGTTTTTATAATTTCGATAGTTAATGGTGACGTGTATTTTTTTAAGTTGCCCTGATTCGTGTTTGTTAACAACAAAAACCTTATCTTGGTCACTTACACCAACGGGTGTGACACCGCTTTGACTTACATTATTTGGACACGTAGTATATATGTATATGTATATATATATATATATATATATATATATATATATATATATATATATATATATATATATATAAATTAGGGTCATTGAGGAGCTGGTCCCTCCGGTGGGTTCAGTATTGAGTTGGCTCATCTGAAAAGCTCTCGTTATAAACAGAAGCCGATTATCAGCACTTTGTATGCTCAGGTCAACGCTCATATCACCGAGAATATTATGGTCTTTATTTTCTGAAGATATATGTTCAAGATAATCAGATAAATGATCATGAATAAATAAGGTGCTTTTGTTTTAAGATATAAACCTATATTAACTTCATTAACCCTTAACTCTACTAACTACACGTCGATGAGCCTGCAGCATCACTTCTGTCCCTCGGTCAATCCTTCAGTCCTCACTGACACTTTATTGTGAACTCAATACAGTCCACTCTATAACTTTCAGGACTTATAAAGAGATACGCTTTGTTTGGTTTAAACATTATCTTATTTACAAAGAATACAATTTGGAAGGAGGACCTGGCCCTATATGAATCCTTCTTGCTAAAGAAAAAAAAGATAAAATAAAAAAATGACAACATGAAAAGTAAAAAGAGGACAAGAAGACAAAACTAGGATTAAAACAAATCATACGGAACTGGGCTCAGTGTAAAGCAAAATAGATTTTTTGTCTTTGAAAATTTGATGTCGAGGCGTACACACACAAGGGGCAGATGACCACACAACACAGTCTGAGGAGCTTTGATGAAAGAGCCAGATGACATCGAACTAAGTGAGAAGAATGGACATCAATTGTAGTAAAAATGTACCAAACATCTGTTCATGAAATCTTGGACCTCAACAAATATTTTCTTATTAAATGCAATAAAATGAACCATATTTAACAGTTTGATTTGAAAGGGGAATGTGCTGTGCTATCAAACCAATCAATTGGTCTTCAAAGCTGTACTAGAGGGACAACTGAAAAAGTAATGCTGTGCATATTCCACACCCGCACCCCAACGGCAATTAAGAGACTCAGAAACAGGTATTTGGTGCAGGTGGACAATGAGCTGGCTGCCGCCTATCCTTAATCTTGGTTGAGGAACTAACAGAGAACGATTTCCTACATAGTAGATTTTGGGCTGCTTTACAAACCTAGGAACCATTTTTATGTTTCTTCTCAATTCCAGAACACCTTTTGAATTCCTGATACGGACAGGAAGAAGGTTTCAGATTCTAGCAATTGGTAGAAAAAAGAATTGTTAAACATATCAATTTTTGCTCGAACACATGTGTGAGGATTGTCCTTTTGGTATCTGTGCAGATTTTCATTGTTGTTTTCATTGCGTGTAAACAGCCCAAGTCAAGCCAATGACAACCTAGCAAACATGTTTTATATAGTGCAACAGTAGCTGGCAGACTTTCTTGACAGATTTCTGGGCTTGAGCTGTCTTACTCATTGTTTTCGCGTTGAGTCTTGCTCGTGGTGACTGAAGAGTGATCATACTTGTGAAAAAATCAAATGGGCCCATTAATCACCGAATCATGGTCTCTTAGAAAAGGTCGTTGATTATCGAAGGTACAAAGGTACAAGGAATCAAAAGTTGTAAGTAAACAAACTTGCGTGTTCTCCAATCAAGACCACCTGTTAATAGTTCCGTTCCTGTTTATCTTCAATTAAATTGTGCTCTTATCAAGACGGCTTTCCTGTTAGGGACACATTTTCCAGTTCCGTTGGTAATCGTAATGGGGCAATTCTACAATATTTTGTTTTCCACGTATGTGCAACGTTGAGATGGTGAAGCAGGTCGACCATCACATTCTTCTGAAGTCATGGCCTGATCGTCAAGACAAAATAGAGATAAAGATAGCAAAAGAAGCGGATCCAATGCTTTGGAGAGAAATGGACCTCGGCCAATAATAATAATAATAATAATAATAATAATAATAATAATAATAATAATAATAATCATGATGATGATGATGATGATGATGATGATGATGATGATGACGACGACGATGATGATTTATTCGGTATTTGCACCTGTATAACCCTACAAATGACCAAAAGACAGACCACGGCATCAGGACAACATAGAGGTAGTGGTTTACGATGGCATGCTGGGTAATTGGGCAATTTTCCAAATCCAAGGTGTTCGCATGCCGCTTCAATAACGGCTACCAACTCTCTCAGTTCTGACATCTTTCCAATGCAATTTTCAATGGCAATTTCTCCATAACCATACCAAACGAGTCATTCAGTCAGTTGGATACAATTATAAACTATAGCGTGTAACTCTCATCGCGTGGATGAACATTAGGTGTACGGTACATTATTGGCTGTTGTTCCTGCATTCCATGGACCGGTAATCCCATTTTTCCCTGCATTTTTCGAGTCTGGGGCCAATAACTTTCGAAGTTGTCAATGATATTCCTACGCCAAACGTAGGGCTGCATCTTGCTCCTCGGCGAAATTGTACCGCTGTTTTTTTTTTTTTTTTTGAATTCTTGAAGTACAGACCGAAAAATAAAACCACGCACGTTGTCAGTCCCAGTAAACAGACGGACCTTCGTCCGATGGGCATTACTGGTGCATCTGGCTTGGGTAATTAGGTCCCAATTCAGGTCCACCTCGCGACCAGGAGGGACGATTCTGGTAAATTTCTTTGAGATATAGATATGTAAAGAGGATCCAATTTGAGTCAAAGGCAGACTTGACCGTTTTAACAGGGACGGAATGTGTGTGTGTATGTGTGCGCGCGGGTGCAAGCCCAACGGTGGATCCGCCACCGATTTTAGTGGGAATGTTATCTTTACTGCACCTTGCGATCTTCATCCTGGGAACGGACAGCTGTTTGCGTTTTGGGCTCAATATAAGCACAGTGCATCCGGGCCTCAAACTGTCAACTCCCTATCAAATATGATCAGAATTGCGTCTATTTTGGTTTTGGCGTTGCTGCCAAACGTTGCAGGTAGGAACATTCCCTGATATTGTTCCCTCAAAAGCTTTACTAGTCGATATTTTACGAACCTCATTTCATCACTTCGTTTTGATCTGCAAACTTGATCACTCTAGCGATAACTTGCCGAGCCTTGTTGTTCATCTAGCTTGAAAAAGCAAAAGCCGTGGTTTCCCGCAGGACTTGAAGGATAGCCATAAATATAAACTAATAATAATTTGATGATGCTACCAAAATTCTGATGTTATAATTCATTCATGGGTGATATAAAACATACACTCTTTCCTTCGATTTTTTTTGTTCCGAAATGTTTGAAGCACGTATGACTTCCTTTGCCTTCCAATTTTGTTCATCAAATTTGTAGCTACACTGTAAATCATTGTCAAAGCATGATACGCTGTATTTGCATTGGTTTTATGTTTCATACGCGCTGATCAGAATCGGTTACTGGTTACAGATATGTTCGAATGTTTTTACACTTGTTTGTCAGATTCGGTCACTTGCTACGGAGATGTACGAAGACTAAGTCCAAAGGGCGCAAGCAGTGACACAGCTCGACAAGATAGACTGTCCTATACTGGTAAGAAGACAGAACGTTGCTGATAAAGAACACGGGTATTAAAAAGAAAGTATAAAAGCTAAAAGCTAAAAGATCGCGATGGAACCGGTGATCATACCACACGTATTTTCTGTAAACCAGACCTGAAGCTGTCCAATTAGAAATTGTAAATTCATTTAGATAGCGCGTGAATTTTGGAGACTTGGAGAGGTACCAGTAAACAGATCATTGACATGAATTCAGAATAGGTCAGCTTAAAGCTTCGTTTATAGAGAGGAGATCATACAGGATGGGATCACTAGTTTTACTATTTCCTGATACTCAATCAGTATAGTTTTATATCCTATCAGGCAGGGATAGAGACAGATCAATAATTTGGCATATAAATAAGGACACGTTGATTAAAACCACATCGTTGCCCATACTACATGTAGATATAGACTGGTCTGCCAGCAGGCAGGTTTGACCAACTTTTATAGTGGAAAGAAACCCATATATATTTCCTTCCAGAAATAAGCAGACCTTCTGCGCACTAATTCCAACCAATCACGTCACTTTATTACTTGCTTCATTATAACCATACCAGTGTTTTCAAATTTGGACCACATAATTATAAGATAAAATGTTTACGCAAAGTATACAACTGCTGTGATGATCGTGAAGCTTAACGTGAAAGCCTATTATCATTGTACTTTTATACATTTTACAATTTGTTTCAGGTCCAGCTGCCTCGAGAAAGATTCTGGAAAATGATTATCGGGACTTGAATCGCATGAAAAGCTGTTACGACCGAGTAGGCCGCAAGTACTGTAAGTTCACGTACATGCAGTAAAATTTGTAAACGTGAAAATTGGTATGATTTACAGAGGTTGTTTATTTATTCATCTGTACATCATAAGAATGTTTCACTTTTGGAATAATTGACAACGAAGGATAAATGTGAACATTTCTTATGATGAGAGAGAAAACGTAGATGATTTGCTTTGATAATACTGATACATTCTGAACAGTTTTGCGCGATCGAGTATTCACCCTCATTTTGTTTTGCCATCTCCGTGGAAAGGTGTAGGGATTACCCGTACCACACAAACCAATGTCAGGACAGCTTCAGAACCATATTTTGGGTATAAAACCCTGTATATGTGACGTAAAATAACATAAAAGGTTGATTGCTGTTCACAATCATAATTGCATCAGTCACTAGCTAGTTGTGATTGTGGACCCAGGGTTTTAAGTTCAAGGAAAATCCAGGGAAAAGATGCAGATTTTGATGTGCTACCTGCTGCGGGCATATGCAAATCAATCAGATAAAATGGGCTGATCCCAGTAGGGTGCCAACCAGAGGCACTGTTCTGCACTTAAAGAAAAATCGGTTGTTTTTTTCATTATTGGAGAGATGTTCTTATTTTATTTGTTTAATCTTTTATGGAAGTAAGATTTGAGATCAGGAATTCCTATGGCGATAACCGTCACACGCCACGATGAGCTGTTTTCTGGTGCTGAGTTTCTAGCAAGCTGTTTTCATAGTGATTTCATTTTACAAGAAAGCACTACATGTACTGTTACAGGCATCCAGCCATCGGTTATAGCAGCATTGGCCAGTCGTGAATCCCGGGGAGGCAGGATTATCCAAAGTTCAAATGGCTGGGGCGACTGTAAAAATGGCAGGTGCCGTGCATATGGTATCCTTCAGGTATATGGCTCAGTCATCTATTCGTAAGGTTACTTGGACGTAATTTGCCACAACATCTACTTCAAATCAAACATGTAACAGACTCCAATTGAGCTTGCTGTGCAGACGGACTCTGTGATGGTTATGTTTATTTTGGCAGCAGGTTCTGGGAGCCGCGCGCAGATGGTAGCTTAATGGGCAAATGTTCGGATTTCCCCTTGAATTAAGACTGAGTCAACAGCTTTCCTTGTCATGTTATCTTCATAGGTCTCAACCACAATTCCGTTTAATTTGTTTTTCGTTACACTTCATATTTGTCAAATACATCGAACAAACATTTGATTACCATCCGGTTGCCGCATTTTAAATGGGAGAAAGGGGTAATTTTAAACAAATGTTAGATTCAGTGTAATCTTTCACATTGTATGAACACTTAACCCCTGAATGGTCACTTGATTGGGCTCAGTAAACATCTTTCCTTGGCGTATCCTGCGTTAAGCACTCACAGTGTGCCCAGGAAAACTGTTGACTTTTTGCATGTTATCTGGGCAAGTCTTCCACGACTTTCTTTTTTATTGAAAATATTTTTTCTGAGACAAGAATTAAGAAATGGACGAAGCAGACGACATTCAGAATTACCGTTGCTGCACGCTGGTTGTTCTAGGAAAGTGTTAATGAATAACAGCGACGGTTTTTCTGTTGTAATGATAAACGAAACTCTTCCAGTACTTACCTGAAAACTAAGTCAACTTTCTCTAAGGAAAGCTGTTGACCCAGATATTTTTTGCTGAAAATATAGGCATGGTGGTACTTGAATAAGTGGTCTTTTTAATAAGATGTTCAGTCTGGAATCATTTTCTAATTTCAGATTAGCAAAGATGTTTGTTGTGATTGCGACTGAGAGTTAATTAATGGCAATTAATGATCTGTCTGATAAATTGTCATCCTCGTCTACGACCCATAAATACATACGTCCACCGTGAGCAATATAAACGATTGCCAGGGAACTGCTCGTAATAATCACATCACCAAAATCGTTTATCATTAGTATCTTCAACCAACCATTAGCTAGTGTTATAATAAAGATGATTGGAAGCTTGCTCGATACATACTTTAGATCTTTTAACTCTTTCAATACCACACATTTTGGAGTAAGTCAACAGCTTTCTTTAGCGCCGAGGAAAGTTAGACCTGAACTATTACATTCTATGTAACTAACTTCAGGCGTGCCGCTAGTTAAAAGAACAGTCATTGTACAAGAAACATGAATCTAGCATCTTTTTTATAATTAAGAACTATCCATTTTAAGTAATTCGACTCAAGTCGCATGGATCACTAAAAGAATTAACATAGTCATCTATTACTACCTCTGGCTTCTTTGGCAGTGTGACATCTATTCGTCTGGTCTAGGCAACCGATGTACTCAGTATGGCTGGAAAAGTTGTGAGCATATTGACATGATGGTCAAAGATGTCTTGTTATCTAAAATAAAAGGAGTCCAAAGAAAACAGACTTCGTGGTCCAAGGAACGCCAGCTTCAAGGTCAGCCCATGGGTTCGCTTTTTTGTTCCAAGATCGGTCAAAAAACAAAACATAACAAAACAAAACCAGAGTTTACACCCCCACCCCCAACCACACATATTTGACAATATATTGAGACCTTCTTTATTAAAGTTGACCAATCTTCTGTACTTCACACAGTACGTTGCCAACATATCTAAAATATAAAAAAAATGCATTATTTCTCCACATCTCGTTTTTGGTGTAGCTGCTGTTAATACTTTTGTTCTTTTTAATATGTTCTTGTGCTCTTGATGTGACAATTAAACAGGAAACAGAATAGCAAAACATATGCAAAAAAATGTTTTACAAAAAAATTGCCAAAATAAAGACTGAACTTAACTTCAAAATAATGAAAACAAAAAACCACACCAAACCTCATGAAAAAGGTTTTTCTTTAACCTAATACACCCATTGGATGCTACCTTTAGTTATGAAAAGTTTGTTTACTCTATAGATAACAATGCGGACATGTCGAAACATAATCTTGATAGTAATAGTAGACTTTAAGCAGTTGTCAAAACATATATTTTCGTATGCAGTAAAATATCCTTTTGAAAATTAGCTCCTGGTAAAAGTGAGTGTATCACTTTGGTCAGTTTTGACATTATAGCTGAAATTGGATTTTGACTTCTTTTGAAAATGATAACGACTCGTAGAAAAGCAAGTACTTATGGCTTCAATGCTTGCCTAATTGACACTTTATTTTTTTCACTAAGTTAAAGGGATAGTTCAACATTTCCATCATTGCCAATCAGTTCATAGAGTACTCTTCGTCAGTTCTCCCTCCCTCCCCGCAGAAAGAATACTTTCCAAAATTTTGTAAATGATGACTTCCCAGTTCAATTCACAATGGAAGAGTGAATTCACACACACACACACACACACACACACACACACACACACACATACATATATATATATATATATATATAATAAATATATATGTATGTATATATATATATGTATATATATACATATATATATATATATATATATATATATATATATATATATATATATATATATATATATTTATATATATCCAGGACACAAATACAAAGATTCTTCTCCCACCGCACATACTTCCACTCCCACCTACACCCCCACAATGCTTGTATGCTTTTGAAAAATAATGAAAATTCTTAATCATCCCCAAATAGACGCTTTATCTTTTAATAAACTGTTAGTTTTATAGTAAGTGTCGTTACTGTATTACTATTAATATATAATGTGTCTGCACCCTCCTCCTTAGCCCCCTGATTTGTAATGACCTCATTTTCTTCATTCACATTGAGGTCCTGCGAAAACAACAGCCCACTCGTTCATTTATAGAAACAGCTTACTAGACCGGAACTATCTGGTATCATAGCCAGCTCCATTTATCAAGCCAGCTTATCTTCTATTATATATCACACAGGTGGCATCGCGGCATATAACTTTGGCGTGAGCAATGTGCAGTCGTGGGAGCGCCTGGACAAAGGATCCACCGGCGACGACTATTCAGGAGATGTGGTCGCGCGGGCCAAGCATCTGATCGATAAATACGGATGGCAATAATGAAACAAACAAGTGACACGTCTCAAAATTGTCTTCGTTATTCGTTTTGTAGACATACATTGCGGGGAGGAGGTCAAATCCAATAAAACAAAGGTCATTGAAATAAAGTTGTGTGCGGTAAAACAGATTCAGATACTTTGTAAATTGTCTTTCGAGAATACGCTTGCATGACCATTATCATAGAAAGGTGGCTCGTATATGCTATGATACAAGACACACGGAGGGGAGTGGCCTTAACAAGCGTCAGCTTAGCACTGTCTTTTGCACCAGATGTTCGATCTTACTCCCTTATCCAATGCCCTGGCCCCACCCGCCCCCTTGTGTCAAAATTCAGAACGTCTGCTCGCTTAACATTGAGTTTGTAGTAATCCGTTTTTAGAAAATGCTGTAAAACTTTAAGGAATATACACTTTTGAGAGCATGAAAACTTGCAAACTATTTTGTAGCGCGGTCGAGATGAGCGTAAAGCAGCGCATCAGGAAAATACATAAAAATACAGATCAACATCTAACAGATTGAAATTTCAAAAACATGAGACAACACACGAACAAATATGTCAGGCACTGTGGGCCCATACTCATCGATTTTACACTGTTATGAGCATATGTTTTCATTATGATGGGAAAGAAGTAATGGCTGCTCTCTGCCTTTCATAATGGTATGTTGATGCCCTCGGCCCTCATAAAGTGTTTCGCTACAGGTACACACTTAATGAGGCTAAGAGCGTCAAATTGCTATCATGCCCTTATTTGTAATGTTAAAAAAGGCACTAAATAATTCCAAGTGTGAAAATGATACATATAAGGTTAGCTACACAGTGCCCTCTCGTGAGGCACATGTGCATCATGTGCTACTGATTTCCCACCATGGGAAGAATAACACCCAGTCATCCGATTGCTTTCAGCCAATGTATTATTCTAACTGTTAGAGCACGTACGGCTGCAAAACTGTCGCAAGAAAAAGAAGATTCACAATGTGACTATAGTCCTGTATTTCAGAAGAATTGTATTTTTAATCATTTTTTCATGCTGGTTACACTTCTTTTTAATAATTCTACCAGTCTTACTGGGAGTACTTCAAAGGACAACTCAGGTATAGATAAGATCACTGCTCTATTTTGTAATGTTTACTTATGCTAAGTAATCTGATAAGCATGGTCATCAATTTCCACTGGTGAGGAAATCTTTGAGGTTGTGGCTCATCTGGAACACAAAATGCATTGTTCACATGGACTGAAGTACCTATACACATCATTAGTTTAACTGTGCAGCAGTAATATGTGGGGCCCATTGAGAAATATTTAAGGAATATATATTGCAATTTTCTTGTCCCTCCTTTTCAAGCCACGCCACCAGTATGTTTAACAAATCCCTTTCTAAAATTGTCGGTTCGAAACTGGCTTTTAAAGTCATCATTCAGTGACTCCGGAATACATGAACAGAAGTGTCATAATGAACATTTTTGTCGCAGCCATTTTAGTGTACATTATTGTAGATATTCGTTTTCCTGTCCCTGCACCAAGATAGGTATTGACCTTCCGTGAACTAGCCCTTTGGGTAGCTCAAATATGCCGACGTTATATGAACATGTACTCAAATTTTGCGGTCCCTTAACTGTTCCGAGATTACCGGTACTCCAATTTTGTTATGCCTTTAAATGTGCCTAGGTTAGAAGAACTCATATTTTGTAGTACCTTAAAGATGACGGGCATTCGAAATTTCGCAGTACCTCAATGTGCCGAGATCACATGAACCCGAGTTTTTTTCCGGTCTAGGAAAGCAACTCAATTACAAATGCGTTCGCCATCATCAAGAGATGTTGTCCCGGCAAGTTAATATTGAGTTTGTGGTGATCCGTTTTTAGAAAGTCTGGTAAAGTTATAAAGAATATGTATTTTTCGAGAGCATGAAAACTTGCAAACTTTTTTGTAGCCTAGTCGTGATGAGTGCAAGCTTCATTCTTGATGCAATAGGAGTAAAAATGCACGAAGTGAAGGTTGGTTCAGTTTTAATGGTTCACTGCTGTTTGACATCAAAAGTCTTGCAATCTCCGTATTGCACTGGAAAAATGAAAATGCATGGCTGAGTATTTTCAGTTTTCTTGTCCTTTTGCCGCAAGTGCTCAAAGTTGAACAGACAACATATCACATGCATAAAATCTGTGGACGACTTAGGTATCAAAACGGGTCAAAAAAAAAAACTTACTAGATACCATTCTGACGTTAAACCACGACCTGCATTCTCTGCATCTCGTTTAAGGTCCTTATGTCGACACCTGTGCAATTACTACTATTAAGAGTTTGATTCAATGGATATTTATGCAGCAAAGGCCAAAAACACATTCTATCCAAGACCTCGTTACATCCTGTACCTGGTTTTACTAAATTTATTGTCCTTTGCAAAGCAGCTTACCCCCAACAGTACAGTACATGTAATCAATGTGCAGAGATCAAAGCCATATAACAAACTGAGAACACAAACAATATATGCACACATCACATACTTAGTGTTGCTATTTGTAGCATCTAATTGATGCAAATTGCGCTGTAATAAAATTAAAATGCATACATGAGGTATACCTGACTGAGAATGTTGCATTTGATATATTGGAATGCATTCACATAGATACACAGAACATAAAAGTACAGGACAGAAGGGTGAAGGTCGTGCATTTCATAATTGTATGGGATGTTACTGAAGAATATCTTGTCCGACAGTAAGATGAACGTGTATGGCAAGCCAACAGGGCCATAACGTATAGGTCTTACGCGTAGCCGAGCCTCCACTACACGTAGTCGAGGCTCGGCAACGCGTAGTTGAGTAAACCAATCAGATTCCAGTCTCTACTACACGTAGTCGAGGCAACAAATAAGATTACAGTTTCCACTACGCGTAGTAGAGTCTCGGCAACGCGTAGTCGAGCCAACCAATAATATCACAGTCTCCACTACGCCTAGTCGAGGCTCGGCAACGCGTAGTCGAGCTAACCAATAAGATTACAGTCTCCACTACGCGTTGCCGAGAAAGTGTTCTTCTAGAACGCGTCGCCGAGGCTCGGCGACGCGTAGTGGAGAAACTATGCCTCCCATAGCGTGTAGCCAAACTATCCAATCACTGACGCTCTTGTAAACTGTATTAGACCTGTTGGCCGTTTTAATATCAGTAATGATTGAAAGGACGTAAATGATTGGTTTGCTTTTCTTCAGCCAAAAGGTGCCATCAGTTGCTCCACTACGCGTAGCCGAAGCTCGACTACGCGTAGTGGAAAACATATTCTCGGCAACGCGTAGTGGAGACTGAAATCTGATTGGTTGGCTCGACTACGCGTAGTGGAGGCTCGGCAACGCGTAAGACCAATGCGTTATGGCCCTGTTGGCTTGCCATAAACGTGGTGTATTTTACACTTATATTGAAGTATTGCTGATCATTCAGTCCCATCTTTGACTGCACTTTGAATAAGGGAGAGCAAGAACAGAAGCTTCTACTGCTCTCCTGTAGAGGGCATTTCAGTCATTCAAGGCTAGAGTTGTGTATTCCCATTACTTTTCGTTGTAATCTACAGCTTAATAACTTCAAAACCACTCCTTGCAAAAAAGAGCAAAATTTGTGTGGTAAAATTATGTACAGGGCTGAAATGTTCACATACATTTCATTCTTGCAGCTTTAAAAGTAATCTTGTAATTTGCGGTTAATTTAACATGGTATCCAATGTGAATACACATCTCTATACCTGAAGAATTTTGTGTATTGGATTGTTCATTAAGCTGAATACACAGAAAACTGGTAATTGTGACCTCTCCGATTACAGGGTATTGTAGTCAAAAGGCCGACTTGTGTTCACAAAATGGTTCTGAGCTCGCTGGTATTTATCCTTTGTTCAGTTACAATAAGATTGACTCGCCAGATTTCTTTGGCGCTGGTTGCATGTGTTGTCCAACCTGCGCCAATGAATCCTGCCGACCTGGGGCAGGCTGTTATGGCGAATCTTCTCTGCAATTCTCATACGTTTTATTTTATTTTAAATTTTTTTATTAACGAGAAATTTAAAAAAGCAGACAAGTTGCATCCTATTATTTTTTTAGCAATTGGAGCTGAAAAAGGATAAAAAAAAGTGTTGTGCTTTCCACATGATCACCCTGGCCATGGACACCGTCTTCCATTCCAAGATTTGAGATGGAACTTCAAATAATAGGCGAGCGGCCAACTCCCCCATAAAGCTATATTTTAGGAGTTTAATTACCCCACCGTACAGAAATATACAACATGTCCCAAATTTATCTTTAGCTTCTGGAGATAATATTTCGGCATGTTGTCCTGACTTCTGGTTGTTAAAAGGGGAAGAAAACAAAGCATACACACAAGTATATTTTCACTCTCACGATTTCACATTTTCTGTATATTGTACTGTATTGAAGCCATCAAAACCCAATTTTAGAGCTTTATTGATAATAATATTGTGATTTTATATTACAGTCACCACTATTGTAGGATTCCCTGCAATCCCTAGTGTAACAATGGTAATATGTTCACACACCCCTTCCATTTTTGTCTAATTTCGATAATTTGTTGAAAATCATTAAACTGACAACAGCATCATGTAGTGACCAAATTTGGTTGATATTAAGAACGGGTACATCCGAACTGAGTTTTCAGAGAATATAATATTTGGTTTGGAAGCAAGAAGTCGAAAAAACTAAAATGCACACAACTACAAAACAAGAGAACTGTGACAGTCCTGTGCTTATCTGACCCTTCTTGAACATGCAGGAGTGATGTATGCCACATAGTAAACAGCTTTCTTTGACCCTTCCACAAGGAACATTTTCATCAAGTTTCAGTATGATCTGAATGACGGTTTGGAGAAGATGTCGAAAATAGCGAGAACACACAAAAATTCATAAAAAAAGAGAAAAAAACAAGAGCGCCGCCTCCTGAAAAAATTAAGTTCTAGGGTTACCAGGAGTGTCCCCATGCAATTTTGAAGCATTTGGCCAAGTGATTTTAGAGATTTTTTGAGATTTTGCATGAAAAGTCAAGTGGTGCTGAACACATTAAGAACTAGGAGTTTCTAGGAGTGTCCCAGTGTGATATCAAAACAATCGGCCGAGCAGTTTTAGAGAAGAAGATTTTACAATTTGCAGCTGAATCTGAATGATGTTTCTGGAGAAGTCAAAAATAGCGAAAACTCAGACAAAAAAATCATGAAAAATAGAATATAATTGCTGTCCACCCCGTGAATAAATTAAGGACTAGGAGTCTCTAGGAGTGTCCCTGTGGGATATCAAAACAAATTGGGTGAGCGGTGTTGGAGAAGATTTTTTAAGATTTGCCCCCCTCCCAAAAGAGACAAATTTATTAAAAAAAATCCAAACATCACTGGACCACAATCATTTGAACAAACCTGGTAGAAACCCACCCAATGTACATTGCCATCAAATTTGAGGTTAATTTGGGTAAAGGTTCCGGAGGAGAGGTCGATATTATGAATTAGCTTTAGAATGCCCATTAACTTATATAGGAAAGGTGCATTTATTGATGAGTACCCGAAATGAAAAAACAAAATCGTTAAAAATCAGAAATCCTCAGCTGTGCCATACGGTGAACAACTTTGTTTGATCCTTCCACAAGGAACATATCCACAAAGTAGTACGTAGTAATCAAAAGGGAAGCTGCATTACCGATAAGTATCCGAATTGAAAAAAACAAATCGTTAAAATCCACAGCAGTGCCACCTTGTGAACACTCATTTGTGACCCTTATACAAGGAACTTATCCACAAAGTTTCACCTTTATCCGAGTGATGGGTCTGGAGAAGAAGTCAAAATTAGCAAAAACACGCCAAAAGTCATTGAAAAATCGGAAAAAATCACAGCACCATCCGGGGAACAAATTAGGAACTAGGAGTCCCTAGCAGTGTTTCTGTGTGATATGAAAGCAATTAGATGAGCGGTTTTAGAGTGGAAGATTTCTAAAGATTCCCCCCCCCCCCTCAAAAAAAACAAAACAAAGATACTTATCATAAAAATATAAAAAATCACTGGAACGTAAAACATGGTTGAGACCCACCCAAGGCACATCCCTACTAAGTTTGAAGTGGATCTGGCTGACGTTTTATTTTAGAAGAAGTCGAAAATGGAAATACTGACAGACGACGCACGGACAACGGACGGAAAACCATAAGATAAGCTCAGCTGACTGACAAGTCAGCTGAGCTTAAAATGATAATAAAAAGAAGTAGAAGGAGCAGAATTGTAGCATCACCCGGTGAGTAAACAAAGGTGTATGGATCATCGGAAGTGTCCCTATGCAACTTCGAAGCATGCAAGCAATTGGTGACGCGGTTTTCGTGAAAAAAAAAAATGTCAAAAGGAGCAAAAAATGTAAACAAGATAAAAATCACTAGAGAGTAATCATTTTGGGCAAACATGGAAGAAACGTCCCAAGGTATATCCCCACAAGGTTTTTTAGTGAATTTAGCCGAAGGTTTTGGAGAAGCCGAAAATATGAATTCCTTTTGTAATTCCCTTTGACATACATAATAGTCAAAAGGAATGTATAAATAATCTGACGAGTATCGATATTAAAAAAAAGTTCAAAATCAGGAATAAAGAACATGACCACCTAGTGGACAACTGTGTTTGACCCTCCCACAAGGTATATTTTCAGTAAACTTCAGAGCAATTTAAGTGACTACTTTGAAGAAGTCGGAAAAAGTAAAACCACACAAAAATCCGTTTAAAAAGTATAAAAACGCAGTGCCACTAGTTCAACTAATTAAAAGGGTGATCAGAAGTGTGCCTATCCAATTTCGAAGCAATTGGTAAAGCAGTTTCAGAGTAAATGATTTTGTAAAGAATTTTTCAAAACATGAACCCCCCAAAATCCTTTTAAAAATCTGAATATTACCAGAGTATGGCCCTTTAAACAAGGTGGTTGAAACTGATCAAAAGTACATCCTCGCCACGTTGGAATTGCACGATTTTTGACAAGTCGAAAATGTGAGCAGAGGACGGACGGATGACGGACCATCCTATTAATCAGCTGATTGACAAGTCAGCGGAGCTAAAAAGAAAAGTGATGAGCCCGTTCTCGACTTACCTTCAACTTATAGAAAGTCTTACCCTGGTCTAGGGGTACTCAGAAGTGTTTTAACGCAATTTTGAGGCAACTAGCAATGCGGTTTAAAGAGAAAAAGTTATTTTATGATTTTGCCATTAAAAAAAAAGGGGGGGGGGGATATTATAAAAATCTGAAAGCTAGTGATGTTTTCGAAGAAGTCGACAATGTGAACAACCATTGTAATTCCCATTGACTTAGACTGTAACCAACAGTAATGCATGCATTAACTGATAAAAACTCAAACTGAAAATTTTGTCAAGGGTCAATAGAATCACCACCTGGTCAACAATTTTGCTTCTCCGTTCCAGAGGTAGAATTCCACCAAGATTCTGAACAATTTTAGGGACATTTCTGGGGAAAAAGAAAAAAGCAGAAACGCACACAAAATTGCAAAAAAGGAAAAAGAAAAAAAGAAGAAAAAGAAAAGAAAAGAAAAAAAAGCAGTGCTACCCGCTGAAAAAATTCAGATTTACGAATACCCAGAGGTGTCCCCTCGCAATTTCAAAGCAAGCGGCTAAGCGATTTTAGAGAAAATGATATTTTAAAGATTTCCCCCCTCCCCCGGCGGGTGAGAGTGGAAGGTCATACAAGGGTATATACGTGATTGATCACATATATGCATGCCAAAGGATGTAATTGGTGAGTGGCATACCCCACCATCTATTCTCTCGGTGACGGCTTGTTCTGTCCATTCATTCTCTTGTGGCTCTGATGTGCTAAAAAGTACGGCCTGTGCTATCACAATGTGCAATTTAAGGCATAAGAAAAGAGGAAGATAGGCTTTGTATGTAAATAATGAAAAGATACTGGGGTAAAAGAAGAGCACATGGTACTCGTTGCCTTTTCGACATTTTTGACGACTTTAAGTAAAATGGTCCTACCTATAATTAAGCTTGATTTTTACATTTCAAGTTTCACATTGTAGCATTTATTACCTGTCTAGGAGCAGAGAAGCATTATCTTAGTATGGAAAAATTAATTGAATGAATAATTGGTGTAGTGAAAGCAATTTAGAAATAATAATTTGTTAACAAGCAATAGAATATGCCACTAAAATGAACTATTTTGCCGAAAAAAGGTGATGTTTAAAGATGCAGTTTCCATGGCAACCAAACACAGGTAACTGAGGACAACAGGGCAAAATAATTTTAAGGAACCCTTAAGATAAATAAAAATCATGATGTAGCTTTCTGTACGGTGGGGTAATTAAATTCTCTAAAATGGGTCTCTGGCCGCTCGCCTATAAGGACGCCTGACTTCATTAGGCTAGGCACTCATACCGATAGTGCTGTGTTCAGTTCTCTCTGGGTGCGTTCAAAAACTAATCGCCCCTTATAGTTTCACTATGAAGGTATTCAAACATTTTGCTATTAAATTATTTGCTTTTTGAGCGGTAGCATCCACTCGGGAATACTTCACTAGCCTAGCAGACAAGAAAGATTCAGCTTGTGCTTCGGCTGCAGTCTTTTTACTGCTTTAAAACTTGTAGTCTATTTAGTAACGCTGCATTTCTTGTCAGCGTGCCACACAAGACCAGCGGAATGTTATATTGAACGGCCTGTCTATACTAGTGTTGGTAAAACAGGTGACCGTGAGCAAATAATGATA
This sequence comes from Hermodice carunculata, assembly GCA_964020975.1. Lineage (NCBI taxonomy): Eukaryota > Metazoa > Annelida > Polychaeta > Eunicida > Amphinomidae > Hermodice > Hermodice carunculata. The sequence goes on from CAXHWN010001660.1 coordinate 2,705,350, forward strand.
GATTAACTTAGATAAAAACTGTTTTGCAAGGAATCGAAACATTAATTAAGGGCTTCTGATCAATATAACATATGGACCTGAACAGATCAAGGACTATGACTGACAATATTGTTCAGTACAGTGCTCCTCCCCCACCTTGTAAGGCCCCTCTCAGCAGAGCACCCCCCCCCAAAAGGCCACCGTTTGTATGCCGAAAGTGTAGCATTTCCATTGTATTGCCTCCTCTAGAAAGGCCATCCCTCTCATTAGGCCACATTTGACCTGGATTTGGGGTGGCCTCATAAGACGGAGATCAGTGTGCTTTTTTCCAACGGCTTTCCTTGACACACATTGGGTTCGCCCTGAGTGTGTTGAGCAAAGCTGTTGACCCAGTCCACTGAGGTACAAAGCAGTTATTGGTGGATCTGTAAGCTGCACATAAATTCCTTCTTAAAATTATGGTGGCACAAAAGTGCCAACTAAAATATTTTTCTCTCTCCATAAAAATGCGAAGGCGAAAACAAGAAAATAAGAAAACAGAACAGCGAAAACAAGAAAACACGAAGGCGAAAACACTAAAATATAAAACACGAAAGCGAAAATGCGAAAACACAACCGCGAAAACACGACCGAAAATATGTTGTGTTTTCGCACTCGCATTTTCGTGTTTTCGTGTTAGCGTTTTCTCGTTTTCTTGTTTTACTGTTTTCTTCCTTGGTCGAAAACAAGCGAAAGCACGATATTGCGAAAACAAGAAAACGAGAAAACGCTAACACGAAAATGCGAGTGCGAAAACACGACTATGGTGGCACAAAAGTGCCAACTAAAATATTTTTCTCTCTCCATAAAAATGCGACGGCGAAAACAAGAAAACACGAAGGCGAAAATGCGAAAACAAGAAAACACGAAGGCGAAAATGCGAAAACAAGAAAACACGAAGGCGAAAATGCGAAAACACAACCACGACAACACGACAGAAAATATGTCGTGTTTTCGCACTCGCATTTTCGTGTTTTCGTGTTAGCGTTTTCTCGTTTTCTTGTTTTCGCATTTTCTGCCTTGGGCGAAAACAAGAAAACACGAAGGCGAAAACACTAAAATATAAAACGCGAAGGCGAAAATGCGAAAACACAACCGCGAAAATACGACAGAAATTATGTCGTGTTTTCGCACTCGCATTATCGTATTTTCGCATTAGCGTTTTCTTGTTTTCTTATTTTCGCAATATCGTGCTTTTGCTGGTTTCACTTCCGTTTAACATTTTCCCACAACACCGTACAATGTTTCCTCCGCCACAGAACCATACAAGGCCTCAAACCAAGTCACCACTGGAACCGAGGAGCGTGGCCACAAAACCCTGGTGTAGGCCTAGGTATTAAAATGGCCGAAAAAGTGTTGTAAAAAACCGTGGTATTTTAGAAATAGGCGATGAATTCACGTCCAGGCCAGCAAAGTTCGTTCGTTCTTTCTTTCTTTCTTTCTTTCTTTCTTTCTTTCTTTCTTACTTTCTTTCTTTCTTTCTTTCTTTCTTTGTATCCATTTATTATGATATAGTTTTCTTTCTATTATTGTCTTTATCTATTTTAACAATTAGAACTTTAATTAACCCCGTGCCTGCTGTCTGAGCGCGTAATAGAATATATCAGACCAAACCAACTAGGCTGCTTGGGGATTCTTTTATCAATGTTCAGATGTTGTTACCACCCTCTCTCTAACAACATATTTCTCTTGAATACACAACAGGAAAGATTATAGTTTGAAATATCGATCATATACTGCAACCATCATTCATTATATTTGTAGACCTCATTTTGATTAACTTTAATCAACCATGGTCTCGCACGACGCTCTTATCAAAAAGAAAGGACACAAATTCCTATTTATATTATAAATTGTGAAAAAATGTAGAATCGACGAAAAATCCACATGAAACGCTGGTCGATTCTTATGGTATCATTCAATCAAGTCTAAACACATATAAATAACTAATAAATGTATAACATTTAGTGATATTGTAAAATATTGCATTTTCTCAGTTTTGTGATAAAATTATGTGATATTTGGCGGCATCTCTGCTTTTACACTTCTCATGCATTATGAATTATCTAAAATATAGCCTAAAAGTAGATGTCGATAATCCCACTTAGACTACATATTTTTGAAACTATCATGAGAGAGAGAGAGAGAGAGAGAGAGAGAGAGAGAGAGAGAGAGAGAGAGAGAGAGAGAGAGAGAGAGACCTTCATAATTGGCAAGTTTTGTTCAAATGTTGTGATAAGTATTCAATTCGTCCCATTTCAGGTCTGCGATGGATGAAATACTCTTTTCGTTGTCACTAGAGCATAACGTACAGCATTTCAAGGATCAAGATGTAAGTTAAGTGATCATTCTGATGTCATGTTACATCCATAGGCGGATCCAGAGAGGGGGTGTCCATGGGGTCTGGGCCCCTCCCTTTACGAGCAAAATACCTTTTAAGAAAAAAAAATGAAAAAAACGGGAAACTAGTCCAAAGCTCTCCTCTCCCACCATGTGGCGTTAATAGAGTGCACGTGACAAACTGTTCTTTACCATTCGCATGTATAATGATAATAATAATAATAATAATAATAATAATAATAATAATAATAATAATAATAAGAAGAAGAAGAAGAAGAAGAAGAAGAAGAAGAAGAAGAAGAAGAAGAAGAAGAAGAAAATTTAATGTGGTGCGAAACGTCACTGTTTCGTTAAATTTGAACTAGAAAGTTACACATACAACTTTGATCAACATATCTTACATATTTCACTTTGATTTATTGTGCCTTTTTTCGTTTCTTTTATAATGAAAGTGTTCATTATAAAAGAAACGAAAAAAGGCACAATAAAATAAAGTGAAACGTTCGCCATATGCAACTAATCCCATTGGTATTACTAACAATCAATTCAATTGATTGCTTGCATACCAATGAAATAGTTAAAAGGCAATATATATACTAGTTACATTAACCCATATTGGTTCCAACCACTTAGACTGGTTGTTTTTTCAACCAATCTGCTTTTAGAATGTGTTTTTATATGACAGTCAATTACCGGAACAACATTCAAACCGTAGTTTGCATATATGCAGAGAACTGAGTGACAATATCTTTATAAACCCAACTTTCATCTTCCATCAGTAGTTGGGAGGCTCTGTGGCCGAGTGATTGGGTGCTGCCCTGCTACCCCAGCGAATTGCGTTCGCTTTCCACTGAGGGCACCTATTTTTCGTCCCGGGAAGCTCCTTTCGTGCACGGTTGGTGACAAGGAGTCTGATTCCTCCGAGGGGCAAATTTTCGTGTTCGACGGAAAATATGGTTGCATGTGGCAATGTTCCCAAACACCTACTGAGCCTCGTTTTTCGAGGTTTTTTCCGGGCACTCCATCATCATCATCATCATCATCATCATCATCATCATCATCATCATCATCATCATCATCATCATCATCATCATAGTTGGGCTGAGATCTTGCCCACTCCGCCTCATGGAAGACCAGCCACTGGCTGACTCAGCCACGGAGGACAAAGATGTTCAAATAATTTTAATAGACCAGCGCAGACATATTATATTTGGTATCATGATGTAACTTCAGTAGGGACAAACAAATACATGTCACATGTGGCCGCTGCAGTCCCCGATAACCACCACATTAAATTTCATTTTATTCATTTTTTTAAGTGTACATGAAAACTGCTAAAAGGAGGTTTGTCACGTGAACCAGACCCAAGCCCCGTATTATGTTTACTCTCTTGTAGCAGAGACACACGGAACTCGGTCTGCTTTGAAGACAAAAATTCTTGGTGAAGCACTGCTGTTGTACTAGCTGCAAAAGTGACACTCGGTACAGTGACAGGCCCTATAAGAAGGGCGTATATTTTATCAAATTCCCATTATCAAAAAAAAAAAAAAAAAAGAAAGAAAATAAAAGAGGCAAACTAGTTCAAATCTCTCCTCTCCCACCATGTGGCGTCAATAAAGTGCACGCGACAAACCTCGCTTTAGCATTTGTATGTATATTTAAAACAATAAATATAATAAAATTTAATGTGGTGGTTACCCCTGTCCAAAAAAAAAAAAAAAAAAAAAGAGAGAGAGAGAGAGAAAAAATGCACCGAGTGGTAGATCTATGTGGCCGTTCCTTGGTAGGGTTTCCAGATACACGTACAATTTGTTGTAAACATGTCCTGGGTGCAAAAGTTCCAACAGAGAAAAAACCAGGATCTATGATGATGATGATGATGATGATGATGATGATGATGATGATGATGATGATGATGATGATGATGATGATGATGATGATGATGATGATGATAACAATAATGATTTTATCGACAGTACAAAAGTCACTCTTGACTCGTCAGTTACACACAAAAGGACAAAAAAATATTTTACATGCAGTAGGCCTACATGTCAATTTGAAAAGCTTATCTTGTGTATTTTTCAAATATATCGGACCATGGAAATTGTGCCTTTCTGGCGCCCTTCCCCCCACCGTTGTGGGAAAGGGCATCACCCACAAGTCTTTTATCTTTTCATGTCACATTTAAAAATATGAAACGTATTCCTATTCTTATTTGCTTCTAAGCAATTTTCAAGATCCTGATTAATTGTTTCATTATAGGTTTTAATTTATCTTGATATAATGTCCGAGAAAAGATAACAGTTGATCAGATCAAAAACCTCCAAATGATTTAAGAGCGAACTGTACATACATTGGACCCCAAAGCATAAAGTTATGAGAATTATAAACAAAAATCCAAGCGGATTATACAAGCAACAGTTATTATTGATTGTTGTTTTAATTAGGATTTCGGGGTTTTACAACTTTCGTAAATGTGAGTCGTGAAACTGAGACCGAGCCATGAAGGGTCGGCGGAATTGTCCCTGCCTGACGAAAGAGGGCCTGGACGCCATTTACGGAAGTAGTTAAACCCCATTTTATCCCAGTATCCATCAACTTTTTTTTTTTTTTTTTAGAGTAAAAAATGTCAGTTAATATATATATATATATTAATTGATCAGTAAAAATGCTTCATGCGAACAGCCTATCTCCCATTAAAAAAAATGTTGCTTGAACCAAAGCGTGGGACTACTAAAAGCGGAAATACACGTGCAACTTTTATCGCTCGTTGCATGTCGCAGGTTCAAGTTGCACGTTGCAAGCGATAAAATTGCATGTGTATTTAGGTGGTCGCTTGCAACGAAATCGCATCTTGTGCGAATTCTGGCATGTCAGACTTTCTGTACTACGTCGCTTGTTGCACGATCAATAATCGCTTGTTGCAGGTTCAAAATTGCATGTGTATTTTCCTTTCTCGCTTATTGCAGCTATTTCTCCAAATTTGAAATAAATTAGAATGTCTGTTTACCGTTATTTCATCCAGAAAAATGGTCTAAACCTGCCAACCCTTCATGGTGCGGGCTTAGTTGAACGTCCAATCCTCCCCAGAAGTAGTTAAACCACTATTTCATTTCGAATTAAAAGGGAAATGATTAACTCAAGATTGGATATTGTACAGACGTTTTGAAATTTTCGTGTGCTTTAATTACCCATTTTTTCAGTTTGGATAAAAGGGATATTTCCCGTATCTCCTTTAACCCACCAAAGCTTTGTAAAAGTTTTCAAATAATGAAAGAAAGAAAATATTACAATGGCGCTCTTTGCTCACCCGGCGCTCTTTGCCCCGCTCTCCCCTATGCTCTTCAAAATATTGGCCAGGTAGCCTAACTTAGCGGCGGGAACATCGATTTTAGAGAGAGCAACCGATTTAAATTAGCCTGCCATGGCATGTAGCTTTTGTCGCCTTGCACTTTACCGCTACGTGCAAAGGGTACAAGGGGGGACTTTCAACCCACGTGTTAATCACTTAATGTTTGCCCCCAGAAATTGATATTAATGAGCATACATGTGACGCTGTGTCCGTGCAGCCCTATCATTTCAAGGTTCGAGAACACCTGCTGAGCCGCGTGGGTTTTCTCCCGTATAAAGGTGTTCAATTATTATTATTATTATTATTATTATTATTATTATTATTATTATTATTATTATTATTATTATTATTATTATTATTATTATTATTATTATTTTGGAAAATCAATTTTGTGGCCACATTTCTGTGAAATACTATCTTTAGAATAAGTCTGAATGGTCGCAATCTATGACCAGTTGTTTCACAAACAAGTTATTAGGAAAACAACCATTGCTATTTACTTTCAATCTAACTTTTAACATTGCAAGTATAGGAGAGAGCCTGGTGTGTTTTGAGACCATAACACATGTGTCCCGCCCACATTCCAATAAGCCACGCCTACCTTGGTTTCCAGAACTTAACACTTGAACATGCTCGGCAAATCAGTTTTAATCGTTTCTTTTAATTCTTTCTTTTAAGCTTCTAAATTTCGTGTAACTGAGCAGAAAAATTAAGAGGAAAATGTAAATATAAGCAATGAGGGTCGCTTTTGAGTGTGTTATGGCATAATGACGCGGGTGATTGAAGCTGGCATCTGGCGAGGCCCACGATGTCAGCTTCAATCACGCCCGTCATTATGCTATAACACACACAAAATCGTAATAAAGTCTGCTTGCTGTTGTGGCTCGAAGAGAGTGGTTTGTGCGATGGCCTTCCAATCGCGCTGCCCAGCAGAGAGATTTCACAACAAAACTTGGTTTGTTTATGCCGACAGCTTGACAGGAATACCAAGTGTCACAGGCCGGCTTCTCCAGTGGCCGAAGATAGAAGGCATTGGGTCTATTAACCTGAAATGACAACTAATTTCCTAATTTTAATGGGGAGGTTACTTACAGGATGTCATTCGTGCATTCTGGAAAAAAAGCTCACCTGAAGTGAGCATTGGAGGTAACAAAGCTTGTTCCATGTGAGCACTCATGCAGATATATTTACATCCAATCTAACTTTTAACATTACAAGTATAAGAGAGAGCATGGTGTGTTATGAGACCATAACACATGAGCCTTGTGTGTTATCAGACCATAACACATGTGTCCTGCCCACATTCCAATAAGCCACGCCCACCTGGGTTGCCGGAACTTCACATTTGAACATTAGGGGAGTATTGTGTGTGTGTGTGTGTGTGTGTGTGTGTGTGTGTGTGTGTGTGTGTTCGTATTCAAGCATCAATGAAGGTTACAGACTACAGTTGTGATTGGCTGGTTTCGCATCCCAACGGAGATAGTCCGTAATTGTGAAAACACTGTGTTTTCAGCATGCTGAAGCTTCTGTTTAAATAAAGTTAGCTAAGTCAGGTTTGCTGCATCGCAGAGTTGCTTCATTGGTGGTCATATAGGTGCACTGTGTTCCAGGCCAGGTGGGAACTTTATGGTGGGGAAGGACAATGATGTGACCCTGGCAAGAGCACATTTCATACACCTGTATAAAGCTGACATCCAGGGGTTGTTTCGTATTCCAATTATCACAAATTAACGAGCTGGGAATTGTATGACAAAAAATCCGTCCATATTTTTCTGACATTTTTATCTGTTAAATGCCGTTCACGGAATTTCAAAATACCAAAATGCTGATTGTTTAGGCTGAAAAATGCTAATATGAAAAATAGAAGGATTTATAACTGTGGTCTGTGGCCTGAACGACAATGGATTATACCTTTTAAACCTATTTTGGTCATTGTAATGCATTTTGTAAAGAACACATTAAGATTAAAACATACAAGATTCAAATTCTCTTTAGTATTAGCCAAATTAATAAATGTTGATCCCACAGAAAGACTTGTGACTTAATGCCAACGATGACACAGCTGATATATAAATCCAGTACACACTGGATGCTGAGAAATGAGGTAGGTGTCACGGTAAATGATGGCTAAGTTGACGACATAAATCCGGAGTTGACCTTCCCATTGCAGGATTCCTACAGTTGTTGTATTGTACTGTATTGTATTGTATTGTATTGTATTGTGTTGTATTGTATTGTAAACATATTTAAAATGAATTGCCCTATAGTTACAACAAATTAATCGAGGGGTCCTCCAGACATGCAGTGGACGCACAGAATATACGTTTAATACAAAGAGAGACTTAACAAACTTAATTCTGTAAGCCCATGTACCGTTTGAACACTATCAAGTCCGATATTCTAAGAGCAAAGTCCTATTCCGTACCATTCACTGAAAAACTGCATAGTTCTAAATCATAATAGCAAATTCATTTATAAAAGGAACAAATCATATTCATAAAATTTGAAATTTAGGAAACAGTTTTAGGCATTATAAGCCTATATAAAATTGGGTCATCAGCAGGGAACCAGCGCAAGACTTGTTTCGGGGTCATTAATTGTGTAAAATCAAAAGGGCCAAAACGATAATAAAATACATAAGTGCAAAAGACTGGGTTACTTCAGATATATACATTATTAAATTGGGCAGATGTCAAGATCTGGACTTTCTTCTAACAAAATTTGAACAAAATATGGCCTTTCAAATTGTGGTAGAAGAGATGGACCAGCCCCTGGTGCCACAATTACTGTTACTTCTTTAAAGAACTTTGAACGAGAGCCAACATATTGGTTGCAATCCAAAAAAATAATGTTTGGTAGATTCAATATCGTTCCGGCGGGTACATAATAAACTAAGCAAAATTCTCACTTTAAACAAATTGGAACTTCAGATATATACATTATTAAATTGGGCAGATGTCAAGATCTGGACTTTCTTCTAACAAAATTTGAACAAAATATGGCCTTTCAAATTGTGGTAGAAGAGATGGACCAGCCCCTGGTGCCACAATTACTGTTACTTCTTTAAAGAACTTTGAACGAGAGCCAACATATTGGTTGCAATCCAAAAAAATAATGTTTGGTAGATTCAATATCGTTCCGGCGGGTACATAATAAACTAAGCAAAATTCTCACTTTAAACAAATTGGAACGTAGACATAAATGTGCAAGACCGCATTGTGTGGTGGCAGATATTTGGACGCTTAATTAGGTTTGGATTTATCCACAAGCAGTAAGATCTTTATATTATGTCAAAAGCTAGACAATGTAGATGACTGTCTGATATCCTCATGCAGGTCATTTCAAAGTTTTACTTTGAAATGAGGGAACAAGAGAGGTTGCAAATATTACGTTTCGAAGTTTGAGTTGTCAAAGACTTTGTGAATTTATAACCCGACGGCCAGACACAGTCAGCGTCACTCGTGGTATCAAATAACAACATATTGTGGTACTAAACCGTCCACTATTTTGTCAAGTAAGAGCAGTTTACAATATTTTCGCCGAACAGCTAGGGTTTCTCAACTTTGCTCGGCAAACAACCTATAATGGTCAAAGTGACGTAATGCCCCGATGAAAATCCGAGCAGCTTCATACCGAATGGATTCCAACGATTTATACAAATTTTGCCCATAATTGTCAACTTGAAAAAGAATACAATCATATTCCAAAGTTACGCGTGTCATAGACTTTTATAATTTAGCTAGGGCAATTCGAGACTGTCTGTATCTAAATTTTTTTAACAACGCAACTCTTTTACTTGCTTTATTAGTAACGGTAAAATCATGCTCTTTCCATGACAAATTTGAACTCAATGTAATACTTCCATGTTTATGACTGGCACCCTCGTCGTCATCTAGAAACACAGGATCATAACCAGGCCTGTTGCTTTTTGCAGAAAAATTAACTGGAAGTTTTTTTAAACCATTAAATGGTACTTTCCATAACGTTCAGCCACACCTATTTGAGCAAAATGTGAATTTAATTTTATGCTGGAAGCAGTCGGGTTTCTAGCAAATTCTAGAAAGCTAGTGTCATCTGCGAAAAGATGAATATCCACAGATGTCATTTACATAGTCTTGAAATAACAGTAGGCCAAAAATAGATCCTAAAGATACACCAGCCTCAATAGGCAACCACGAATGAGGCTGACCATAGATTGTAACTTTGGTGCACCAGTTTGAAAAAGGATGTCACCTACCCATGCCACCAGCGTGTCACAGAAACCAAGTTGAAGGAGTTACATAAAAGACCATCGTACCACACCTTGTCAAAGGCTTTGGAGAGCAGCACCTGTTTCAATAAAGATCTATACAGCCGCGTTTCGGTCAAATTGATTCCATGAAGTTCATTTGACTGGGCTAGGTGATAAAGTTCATCCAATTCATGTTGACTTTGTAAGCCACAGGAATAAGCATGTGCTAAATGAAGGTGTTTTTTTTACAGAGGTCACATCAGGTCGAGGTCCTGGGTTTCGATGCAGATTACAGGCAATTTTTAACATATGACAAATGACATTAAGCACATGCATTTATGTAACTCTGTTAAATAACCGCAATGAACACGATACTCGGAAATAGCCAGAAGCCAAGGACGATTTAAAAGTGTCAATGAAAACAATTTCCAACACTATTTTTTTTTTTACTGATATTTTTTTCAAGTTAAAAATGCCAATAGCCGTGCGACATTGGTCTACAGTTTTACCTTTGTATATACAATTCAAACATGAAAACGTTTGACAGGGGTTTATAGCTGTTACCCTTTCGCACTGGGGCATTAGTATTGTTGATGTAAATAAGACGATTAATGCAACCCATGTGTTACACTTAATTGCAAAGTATCGTTTGTTCCATTGTTAAAATTGTATACAAGTACAAAAAATAACCTCAGTGTCCTTTTTATGTAACTTTATTGCCAACATTGAGAGTGACAACCGAACCCGAACGTTAAGCGCCTGTAAAAGCCGAACCCGAGCCGGACTTCAATCCTGAAACCCGGTAAGCTCAGGTTCGTTTGTTCCGGTTCGGTCAGTCTCATATATATATATATATATATATATATATATATATATATATATATATATATATATATATATATATATATATATATATATATATATATATATATATATATATATATATATATACATATATATTTATCTTTAAGGAAGAGTTAAATTGCAAAGATCCACAACCACTGTTGAAAAGTCATGACAAAATATAATTATATGTATGGTGAGATCATTTGGTTAGATGAGTTGAGTGCAGAGTATCTTTGCAAAAAGTAAAAATGTCCATGATTACACATATCATACGAGATTAGCATGCTTAGCAAAGAATTACTCAATATTGCGTCAGGAGAAAGTTAAGTACAAATATGTTGGTCTTTTTAGAAATTATGATAAACACTGGGGATTAACAATAGAGAACAGTACAAAAGTGTGCTTCAATTGTTCGATCAATAAGCTTATCCAGTTTTACTTATAATTACATAAGTTATGTGACGAATGTATCACCAAAGGCAAATTTAAAAACGTATAAATCAAATGTTTGGACTTTTCATAATGTGGTTAATGAAGAATTCAAATGTGAAAACATGCGTGTCAAAGTTTAGGGTCCATTTTCTACTCAAAATGCCCGGGACACATTTAATATAAGTAAATCTATTTTCATCGGATTGTAGTGAAACTCATTGTTAATCCATTGTTTATCCTAGAATCCTTTTTTATTGCACGGTTTGTGCAGCGGTAAAGCGCTCGACTTTCACCTCCCTCTAATCGTGCTTGGTGGTTTTCCTCGAGTCCTTCGGTTTCCTCCACCATGGAGGAAATATAGTATATGTGGAGAGGGATAAATATAGAATTGGTCTTCTTTCAAATCCATGTAAAAAACGGGGGGGGGGGGGGGTCTAAACTACATCCTTTAACACTATAACCATGCGCAATATCTTACAACTTATGTTCTAGTTTGATCGAAGTATTAAAACCTTGTCATGGATTGTGGTACAGACAACCGTCATGTGGTTTGAATATTTATGCGGCAGTCTTTTAGATCTTTAATATTTTTAAGTGATTGTGGTAATACTATACTGGTGCAAAAGTATGCCCCATGAAATATTTTTTTGATATCCAATTTAAATTCAAATTTGTCAAATGCTTATTTGAAATATAAGAATTTGCAATATTTGACACTTTACATCCAACGACTTAAAGATTTATTTGTCAGTTTTTCCTCTTATTTTGGACTTTCAACTTGTGTATTGAAAGATTATGGAAGAGGTGAGGTTTAATCATTAATAATATGAAAACACTGTTCTTGTATGAGAACTGGCAACTTAAAATCGAGATAACATTTATATCTTAGAAGAACATAATGTAATATGCATATTTTTTCTTCTACATATTATAGGCACATTTGATCACAAGATAGCTGTTTCCGTGGACGACATCAACAAAGTTGATATGCAGTTTGGTTGCAAGCCATCAGAATCTCTTTGTCTGGCCGACTTTGAGGAGAAAATTTGTATCATATATGACAGAAAATCACTTGCATCGCCCCCAATCTGTTGGATTTGCAAAAATACTTTATGTTACCCTCGTTTATGAGATGGACGCTGACCTGAACTGAACATTTATTCATACTGAATTCGTAATGACATCGTTGCATGTACTGACTAATTACTTACAGGAAGGTAAACTAGGGGCACATGCACAAAGGAACTGAACAGCTACTTAAGACACAAAGCTTGGTTTAAATTAGCAGAAAATGAGACAGATCAGAGAGAAAATCATCGGGAGCATGACACAACAGGACAAACCTGATCCAGTTCGGCTGTTTAATCTAAATTAAATATTACTCGTTATCATAAATGTATGTTAGTCTAACCTTTGAGACAATGGTTTGCAGTCACACTTTTTAAAAGTGTATCAACACATTACGAAACTTACTGACGTGCAGAGGCTTACAATAGGTCAAAAGTCTCCAATTTATTGCATCCACTTTCTCGACAAGTCATCATTGGTGATGTTTTAATTTGACCTATTGTTCTTCGGCACAATCCTATGGACCCACTTTGGAAGCATTGTAAGTGTTAATATGAAACAGCATCCAACAAGTATTGGATACAAGAAGAAACCCCTTTCTATTTTTTCCAACGCTTTGGGTGGAGGTTTTCTTCTGAAATAAACGTCTATTTTTATGCATTGGCAGTTAATTCATGTTCTATAATGTTTAAGTTCTCCATAAAGAGCAACATATGATTCCTGATTTTTGTAAGCTGAAAAAATGTTAGTTTGTGGTGACACTGCATGTATATTCCTAAGATACGAGAAAGATGCATGACCTCTCTCCTCTCGTATTGTTAAGAATGCTGAGCTAATGATTTTAATGTTAATTTTGGGCATTATTTTGATTTGTGTCTGTTTGAATATCCAACAGTTGATCATGTACTGTTCAATATATCATGGAAAATGAAACAATATTTTGTTGAGTAAATAAAGCTGGACACAAGAGAAGTGTTTCCAGCTTATGTTTGTTAACCCTTACACCTTTTGCATGCAGATTGTGTTTCATATATTAATTGATCGCAAAATTTATGTTACATGTACAGTGTAATTCAAACGATGAGTGAGTGGACATCAACCAGAATAAATGCAAAGAGATCACGGAAACTCATTTCAACTGGTGATGGCCACATGATATGGAGTTCGAATCATGGATGTCAACTTTTATTACTGTGTAATTTTACTTTATGCTTTACTGCTTAATCTGACGCTCAGTGTAACACAAGTTTGGTTTGGGAAGAATAATTTCCAAGAATATGTAATTCACATATTTTACTAGTGTGAGTATTCATTTTGAAAAGGACAGTAGTTAGTTGCATACATATTGTGTTCTCATTGCCTTAGCAACTTTTTGTCATGCCTGATTTTTACCCCTGGTCCCATAAGGCCGGAGGGGTATTGTCGTCACCTATGCGTCCGTCCGTCCGTCTGTCCATCCGTCCCTACGCCTATGCCTTGTTAATGCCATATCGAAAAAAAAACTCACTTTACAGAGACCAAATTTTTATCACAGGGGGTTATTGAGGTACTTCAGGTGGCAATTGAAAAGTAGGTCACTAGGTCTCATTTGTAAGTCACAGTTCTAAAAACTATTGAACGTAGCTTCATCAATCATTCATGACGGTTGGACCTAAGGATGCCCCAGATGCCTATTGAAAGCTAGGTCACTCGGTCACTTGGTCACATATTTAGGTCACAGTAGTAAATTGAAGAAATGGCCATACCATGATATCTTATGGCCATACCATGATATCTTCAAATATTAAATTACTCATTGTAGCTGCACCAATTATTTATGACAGTTGGTCCGGAGATGCCTCAGACACCTAGTAAAAACTAGGTCACTGGGTCAGATATTTAGGTCACAGTGCTGCATTGACGAAAAATGGCCTTGCCACGCCATATCTCCAGAAATACTCACTTTATAGGGACCCAATTTTTATCCCAGAAGCCCATTGAGGTGCTTCAGGTGTCAATTGAAAAGTAGGTCACTAGGTCACATATTAAGGTCAAGGTACTACATTGATGAAAAAACGCCGTTAACACGATATCTAAAAAAATATATTGAATGTAGCTTCATCAATTTTCAGGGCAGTTTGAAAATGGCCTTTCCACGCCATATCTCCAGAAATGCTCACTTTCCTGCAACCAATTTTTTATCACAAAAGGCCATTGAGGTGCTTCAGGTGCCTCGCAAAAAATAGGTTGCTAGGTCACATATTAAGGTCACAGTACTACATTGGAGAAAAAACGCCGTTAAAACAATGTCTAAAAAACATTGAATTTAGCGTCACCAATTATTTATGGCAGCTGGTCCTAAGAATGCCTCAGGTGCCTATTGAAAACTAGGTCACTGGGTCATATATTTAGGTCACAGTGCTGCATTTAAGAAAAATGGCCTTGTCATGATATCTCTGCTCATTGAATTTAAACCAAAGCTTTGTCATTAGGTTAAACAGAAGTGACATGAGCTACTGGAGGTGTATTGTTGTCACCTACGAGTCCGTCCGCCTGTCTGTCCCTCTGTCCTGGCCGAGGGGTTTTGCGGTCACTGATCGGCTTCTAGTATTTTATGATTTATGCTTAACCTGAAGCGGGTCATTATAACGCGAGTTTAGTCACGGAAGAACAATCTCCATTTAATGATTAATTCACATATTTTATTCGTGTGGATATTCATATTGAAACATACAGTATTTAGGTGCTTGCGTGTTGTGTTCACATTGTTACAGATACACACTTAATGTCAACTTTTACTGTTGTGTAATTTTATTTGTTTTACTGCCTAAGTAAAAGCAGGCCATTGTGACATAAGTTTATTTTGGGAAGAACAATTTCTACTTAATGTGTAATTCACATATTTTATTCGTGTGAACATTCATATTGAAAAGTACAGTAGTTCGTTGCCTGCGTGCTGTGTTCACATTGTCACTTGCCAGTTAATGTTCGATATTGTTCGTAATTTAATGTAACCAAATAAAATTATTTTGAAAAGTACTATTATGATTTGATATTTCATTTAGTGTGTATACCTTTGAAAATAGGGCTGTATGCGTCATGGTAAAAACTTTAAAGAATATTATTGATTATATGAAGACAAGGAAGCATCACATTTTTATACCGAATGCTTTATGTACTAATTTTCATTGTCGTCGAGTTCAGCGGCATCGCAATGCCTGCACAAATCCAGTTAAACGTATATCAAAGTTGATGCCTACTTTATCCGTTAAACAGTAAACCACGTGTAGGTATCTTCCTATTATAAAAGCTTCAAGCAAATTTGTTTCCACTGATCCAACACGAAAATTTGAAAGGGGGGGGGGACTAACTTTTTGGAACTCTATATATTTGGCTGGTAAGGGGACCATAAATATGGTATGAATCATAGGTCAATTTCCAGGTTTCACATTTTTAGCCCTAAGTACATATTATGGTGGTAGACAAATGCTCACAAAAGAGGAATATTGGTGCTAAATTTGCATATATTTGTTTTATTTATACAAATGCACAATGTATCTACATTCATTAATAAAAATCCTAATTACACATGATGTGATATGATATATATATATATATATATATATATATATATATATATATATATATATATATATATATATATATATGTATGTATGTATATATATATATATATATGTATAGAGAGAGAGAGTGTGAGAGAGCTTAAATGACCTTTACCTGACCATTTGATGCTTTGGTGGTCAAATGGCGAGCATAGAGTGGGCAAAAAATCTAGACAGCACCTCATTACATATGCGGCATTTTCGGAAAGAAGATATTCCACTTTTATTAGTGACAGGCAACAGGAAATTCTAAAAATTGATTGGTAATGTATAAGGCTACCCTGAACATGGCCTGTATCTTATAGTTAATTCACATTTGATCTCAATAATGACAATTAAAATTAGTAATTATACCTAGTTTTGATATGTACTTTGAATTTTAAAATGACTCTGACCTTCCTTTTTGTAACCTTATTAGCCAACTTGAGAGAATTAAGTATCTGAAAAATGCAAATTGTGAATTTTAGTTGTCAACATAGCCTACATTTGACACCTTGCATTGTTCCTAAGATATTTTCAAAGAGTCCACATAAGAAAATGCATTACATAGTGGCATTACTTGATTGAAAGTTTTAACTGAACCATTAAAGCAATAGGGGAGTTGATAATGAACAGTATCCATATAACAGATGGTGAAGACCTGAACAATATACATTTCAGAAAGGAACCTGACTTTGACTTTAGTCGGGATTTAAATGCTCTTGTATATTTCTTTGCTTGCCTATGATTGTTTGGGCTGGTTGCCAGTCAAACGAAAATATGACCAAAAATGCGCTAGGCAGGTATCAGTGTACTGTTGGAATGTAGTGTCTCTGCAATCATCCCTGTTTGGTCAAGAGCAGAAGATAAAAACCAATAGAAAGTTCATGTCCACATGGGATGCCCATTGTCAGTCATATCACTTTACCCTATTTGATTTGTATAGAGCAAGCTCATCGTGACCAATGCCACGGGTGTGATGCTCACAAGTGGTTGTTTTGTGAGCAGGCACCTCTCTATCCTCTTAGTCTATCTATAATAGGTTTGAAGATATTCAACCTTTTTTTTGAGTGCCCTTAAATAGCATTATTTAAAATGGTACATTTTTCTCTATGTTCATTTAATTGGCAGGTGTCAAAAACCTATGTGTTCAACTTAGAACTCTATGTCTATCTGTAATAGTTCACCAGATACAAAAGTCTTATAGTTTTAATTGTCCTACTTCGCATAATTTTAAACATATCAATTGTTGCAAACCACGTACACAATTTCACCTATGAGGCTATTACCGTACTAAATTACAATGTTTTAGGTTATATAGTTGCTGACAAAACTGTGTTACAAAATTAGGCGGAACAGAATAAATGAATTGGTAATAAAGAATATTGGGTTAAAATGAAAATGCTTGTGTTTGCACAGACATAATGATTCACTGTGACCCAGCACTGTAACCTAGTGACTTTGGTTTGCTTCATAACACTATCTACACTGATACGCAAAAATCATGCAAACTCTGAAGATCTGTTCATTGAAAAAGGGGTAACAGCCTTGACAAGATTTTACATTACTGTATCCCTTTGATCCAGACATGTGACATACTAATCAAATTTTACATTTTGACACTAACTATAGTGATATAGACAACAAGCATGCAAAAGTTAAGGTGTTGTTATGGACGATTGAATGACAGCCCGCACAAAATTCTACATTCATGACACTGTGACTCAGATATGTAACCAGTGACTTTTTGCTTTATGGCACTACCTATAGTGTAGGCAATAATTATGCAAAGTTTGAAGAAGATCTATTCATTCATGAAGGAATAATACCTAGACAAGGTTCTATATTAATATAAGAATATAACCAATATGACTGAATAGTTTTGCTCCTGGACATATTTTATGGTAATATGCAACAAACAAAATTTTAAGAGGATCTGTTTATTCAGGAAGAAATGTGTCCCGAGATAATTTGCTTGCAAGGATGTGCTAATAGATGGATCTTGTAACCTTTAAAATGATATTAATGTCACGAAAATCTAATCAGATCAAGACATGTTATCAAGACACAATTGAGGTAAATTTTAGTTCGACTCTGCTTGTGAAATGGGCTCTGTGTCATTGAACATGAGGTCAAGGTAAAAATGTAATCAGATAAAGAAAGATCCATGGTATAAATGAGGTAAATGTGAGTTTGATGTAGCCTTGAAAATAAGGTCAATGTCAAAATGTAATCAGGTCAAGAAAGATGCTTGGTATTAATGAGGTAGATGTCAGTTTCATGTGGCCTTGAAAATTAGGTCAGGGTCAAAATATGATCAGATTAAGAAAGATGCATGGTATAAATGAGGTACATGTGAGTTTTGAATCATGCAGTTAGCAAGAATTCTGCTATGGTCAGACGGTCAGAAAGACGGATGGATCAACAGTCAGATGGATTGATGGACAGATGAACAGACAGTCGCACAAGTTAAAAACAATATGCCCCCAAAACTTAGTTTAGTATGGTTAAAAAATCATTTTTCAAAATGTTTTATCTGCCATCAGTAGTAGAAATTTTGATGAGCATTCTTGATCTCAAAAAGTATATACAGCAATTAATATTGAAAATAATAATTACCATATATGTACGTGCTTGCCAAACTACCCAACAGAAAAATAAATCTAGGTAAGGCTGCCTGTTTAATGGATGCTACACCAAGGGAGGTCTATTGGTCACATTTTCTCTTATCTGTACTTTAAAAATAACAGATAAAAGTAATATTTTGTACTTTTGACCACTGTTTTTGTGGACCCTTCCGCTATATATCTTCTATCTTAACTACCCATACAAAATGTACATATGTGTATTTATTGACTTTGACGTAATCAAGTGGTCATTCCCTTTTTACAGTCAAATCTGCTCTTCGCTTTTATAGTAATAATTTATTCATTGATAGGTAACGAATTTGCACAAATAAGAATTCATCATCTCAGGGCTACATCTTACTTCGATATTCATCAAGTTAATTCTGTTTCCTTCCAATGAAAATGTATACAGATTGGCCTGGGTAGTACTTACCACCTACGAATTCACCACTTTTATTGCAAAATGTACCGTCTTATTGAAACTTGACCTGCATGTTTGACCTAATTCTTAAGGTTTGTTAAGTCGAAAGTACCTTTAGCAAAATCTGCATCATACGAACTTTACACCAATCGATTAAATCCTATATGGATGTTTAGACTGCACGCGTATTTTGGTTTTACGTGCTTAGTGAGTATTTTTGAAGTATTTCAACATAAATGCTTTAAAAAATTGTGACCTTAAATATGCGGTCACTCAACCTGAGGATCAAGTCTGGCTGGCAACAATTTTAATTCGTTTTTGCTTTTCTTCTATCAAAAATAGAGCTTTTAATTATGTGAACACCATTAACGATATACTTGTATATTTCAAGAGTTGCTTTTAACATTGTTATATAATTCATTCATAAAAATTTAGTTTTGACCAACATTTCAAGGTCCTTTCTCCTTCAGCATTGAGTCAAACCACATCAGTGACCGGTATTTGTAACAAGTATTGGATGAAATTTTAAATATATGCAAGTGTCCTCGATATTATTGTCATACGTTTTGATATGTTTGTTGCTATTGATCAATGAATTTAAGAACTTTCTGGATTTTGAAACTTGACCTTGACCCACTTTCAAGGTCATGCTCTTTTTTTAGCAATTCTCTCTGCAAGGATAAAGATATGAATGGAATTCTGTGGACTTTAAGGAACATTTTAATATTAAACACCGCGTGATAGCATACCAGGCCAGAAAAAAATCACCCCTCCCAGGTCAAACGCTTTTCATGACATACGATATGAATCTCTGTATCTTGCCATTTACTCTTTTTCAAGGTTATGTCGAGGTTCAAGTAATATTTTCTAATATAATGCACATAAAGTATCTATTGATAAAGACCAAGTGATAAACTGTTTGTTTCTTTTGCTTATTTACAAGAATTTCAATGTCACATTCCATGACAAGAACAAGATTTATGCAAAACTATTATTCCTATGAGCTGATCATGTCATGGGGCGAATATGTATACCAAATCATTATTCATGTCACTTGTGAAGGTCATTTCAAAATTATTGAGAAAATTTAACTATGTACCAGATGGAACAATTAGAAACCCGTTATCTTTATATTATGCTGAACTAGAACTTTGTACGCATGTATATCACGTTAATATTATGAAAACTTGCTGGAACATATCAGTCTCTTTCTACTATTGTAATTAAAGGAATGAATTTAAGGTCATTTGAAAGTCTTATCAAGGTCATGGTTTTCATGGTAGCAACATAAATTACTTTAATAAGTTGTATATTTATACAAAGCTAGGGTCTGTTATATGCAATTTCAGTAAAGTTATACACATTAGAACAACGTAATGAGTACTATTGCGCTGTCAATACATGCATAAGGTTTTGAAAGTTAACCATTGATTATAAACACATACCATATTCCAGGCCAATAAAAATATACAAGCCAATGGTTGAAAGTACCTCCCTGCAGATGATCACAAAGCGGGACTCACTCTTTTCGAAAATACAAGACTATTGAGAGATATTGCTGGGTAAGGTACTTTGGTGAAGGTTTATTATTGTGAATTTTTCAAAATGTGCTTCCAGATTCGTCTATTCTGACTTCTTTAATTAAGAAATGAATGTCAAGGTCACTCAGAGTTATTTGTAGGTAATATCAAGGTCAAACTTTTTTCTTAATGGAAACATAAGTTCTCAGAAAAAATGCATGTTCATGTAAATTTGTTATGCATGTTATGCATTTTGTATAGTTATACACATTTAAACACAATTCTGTGTATTATCACGATGCAAATACGGCCAAAGAGTTACCAGATATGATCCAATGGCACATATCATATTCAAGAAAGTGAAAAACATGCCAGGCACTTGTTTAAAAAAATCCTCCTGGCAAAGAGTGATAGAACTATAATTCATCTTTACAAAGCAAAATGATTGAGTACCGCTAATTAAGTACCTCCAAAACTTGTATTACTTGCTTCTTCAAGTAAGTTCCATTAAAAAGAAACAATCATTTTCTCAATGTGGAACGGTTCTCTTTCACACAGAGGGAGGAGTCATTACAAAAGAGTACTTTATTCAACTGGATTGGTGCAGGTATTGTGGAGTTGACGACTATGAAATTTGCTTCACAAATCATTTGGTGTCAGAGTATCGGGTTGTCTTCATTGTTGCCTATATTTAAGCCCCCCTGAGAGAGGAGGCTTATTGGGGTTGTTCGGTTTATTTCTGCATTGATCGTTTGGCCTGGTCCAAATTTGATTTTTTTTTTTTGAGGGAGGGGGACTTTCTGCCAAGGTCTTAAAACCATATACGGGAATGTATTTCTCCCCCCCCCCCTCAAAAGAGGGTATGTTCACAGGGGTTAATCAATTTCTTTCTATCTTTATCGTTGAGACCAAATTTGGTTTAGGAGAATTTCTTAGGTTCCCCTCGAGTGCACTACTATCAATGACATTTTTTTTTCTGTTTCTTTCTTCTGTCCGTGTTTGCACTTGATCTCCGATACGATTGAGTTCTCAAAAATGACCTTTGGGCACAGTAATAGTTATGAGTGAGCAATGCCCACCTGATATTTTATTTTGTCAGTGGCTTTATTTTTTATATCGTGAACTACTTAGCTGTTTTCGCAAATAAGTGGATTATTGCTCATTATTTTTCAACGGAAATGCCTTCCATAGAGAGCTTGGCTTGTCCCTTAAAACACTTTACTAATATATAATGCCACTCAGAATCAAAAATCAAGGTCATATGGCCTGCAGAAGGTACAGAAATGTGAAAATGTGATCTCAGACCGCTTGCATTCAAAGTTGATACTATGTATGAAGATTGGGCCTATACTGAAGATGTGCACCTGATAATTTATTAATGTCCTTGACTTTCATTTTTACAAAAACGTGACCTACTTTTTCCATATATGCACTTTGTTCCCTCTATTTATTCAAGTGAGGCTGACTTCTGATAAATGAACTAAATGAATCAAGTTCAAAGCCATTTATTGTAAAATTTACATATGGTAACGTTTTGGTTTCAAACTAATTTTTAAGGTCACGAGCCGCTTCGATTAATTTTAATTATTTTCGCCAACAACTTCATTGTCGTTCAACATTTTTTTCAATGCAGGTGCCTCCTGTGGATAGGTTGTCCCTTTTCAAACATTATATTAAATCACAAGCTACCACTCAAATCAAACAGCAAGATCATTTTGACTCTAGAATTTAAAAAAAGTGTCTGTGCTAGATGTCCAATATGGTTTAGTTCTCAAAAATGATCTTTGGGCACCTTAATAATCTTGAGGTAAAGATTTTCACCTGATATATGTTTTGACATAGGCCTATTTTCAAAGTTGTGATCTAGTAAGGCACTTTTGCTAATAACTACATTACTTTTCAGTATTTTTTGACGGGGATGCCTTCCATGGATAGCTTGTCACCCTAAAACGTTTGTAAATTCACATTATACCACTCAGAATAATAGGTGAAGGTCATACAGCCTCTTTGAACTGCAGAACATTTGCAACCATGACTAGCGGGCAGTGGAGGGAGGGTTTACTTGCAATCGCTTTGCGATTGCAGACTTCTAAGGTTTTTTTCTGCTATCACAATAATAGTCATCAGTGACAAATTTGAACCTGATATTTATTTTTGACCCTAACCTAATTTTCAAGGTCACGACCTACTTGGGTTATTTTCGCAATAACTTCACTATCGCTTATTAGCTTTCAATAAAAATGGCTCCTGTAGGTAATTTGTAACCTTACAAACATTTTACTAATCACATACTGCCTTTCAAAAGCAAATGCTAGTGCCATATGGCATGGGAAGGTCAATAAGGCGAAAATTTGTTGTTTGTCGATATCATTTGCGACATATCTCAAGGACCGCTTGCTTTCAAGAGTTGCTATTATGCATGAAGATTGGGCCCACACTAGAGATGTGCACCTAATAATTTACTAATGTCCTTGACCTTTCTTTAAAATGACCTTATTTTTCCATTTATTGACTTTATTTCTTCTATTTATTCAAATATGGCTGACGTCTGATAAATGACCTTTAATCAGGTTAAAAGGCATATTTGTAAAAATTATAAATGGCTACTTTTGGCCTTGACCTAATTTTCAATGTCATGACGTGCTTAGGTTAATTGCAGCTGTTTTCGCTTAAAACTTTATTGTCGCTCAATATTTTTCAATGCAGGTGCCTTCCATGGATAGATATATCCTTTGCAAACATTTTATTAGATCTCAAGATAGCATTCAAAATCAAAATTCAAAATCATATGGTCTCTAGAAGTTAAAAATGTATGTGCTGGATGTCCAATATGGTAAAATTCTCAAAAATTATTTTTGGACACAGTAATTGTCTTAAGTTAAAGATTTGCACTTGACATTTGTTTTGAGCTGGACTTATTTTGTACGGTCGTGACCTGATTAGGCTGTACTAGTTAGTAACTTCACTATCACTCTTTATTTGCTGATAAATATGCCTTCCATGTATAGTTTGTTCCCCTAAGAAACATTTAAAAACTTACATGATGCCATTCACAATCAAGGTATTGTAGACTCATTGAACTGCAGAACATTTGCATAAAGCACTTGCACGCGGGCAGATGCTTCCGTTGCAATCGTTACGCGATTACAGACTTCAAGTTCTTTAACCTTTTGGCCATTACGCATACAATCCTATTCTCAAAAGTGTGCACAGAAAATTGCAAAACAGAATAGAACTTATTAACATAATTTTATTTCGTAATATTAAGTTACAAACACCACTGAACAGTAATTGCTAATTATATGTGACGATGTGAAAACAACACGTAAGCAACTAACTACTGTATATTTCAAAATGAATAGTCACAAGAATGAAATATTTGAATTAGACATTACGTGGGCATTTATCTTCCCAAATTAAACTTGTGTTGCAATGACCTGCGTCGGGTTAACCAGTGAAACATAAAGTAAAACAACACAGCACTAAAAGTTGACATTCATGATTCGAACTCCACCTTAGGTCCCCCTTTCTAGCTGAAATGAGGATATATGATCTCGAGGCATTTATTGTGCTTGATGTCCACTGACAAATTTTTCAAAAATACACTATCCACATAACATTAAATTTGCCATCAATTAATACATGAAAAATAACTTGCACGCAAAAGGGTTAACAGCCGTCAGCATTTTGCGCTTCCCTCGTTTCTGCTTTATTTATTAAACACAATATCGTTTTATTTTTCAAATATATTAAACATTACGTGATCAACTGTGGGATACATTTCAAACAGACCAATATAAAAAGCACTCTGAATGATTAGAACATGAAGGTGGTTTCCATAATCAAAAAAGGACCCAAAGTTAACATTAAAAATATTAGTTCAGCATTATAAACAATCAGAGATGAAAGAGGTCATGCATCTTTCTGGTACCTGAGGAAAACATAAAATTATGTAGTTTTACCACAAACTATAACATGTTCCACCTACAAAAATCATGAATCATGTGTTCCTTTTACAGGCTGACTAATACACGATGGAACATGAGTTAACTGCTAATGCCTGAAAACACACGTAAATGTCAGTTAATAACCTCCACCCGAAGGCTTGAAGAGAAAAGTGTTTCTAGTCGCATCCAATACTTGTGGGCTGCTTAAAATGCTTCCCGAGTGTGTCCGGATGATTGTGCCGAAACACAATACGCCCGGTTAAAACATCACCAACACAGACCAGATGGTGACTTAATTGTTGTAGTATAATTTGAGCAGTCTTTCTGTAAAACTGAAACGTATATTTTTTTAGGTTATGAAAAAGTCGATGCTGTAAACTGGAGACTTTTCACCTGTAATTTACTGCAAACCGGTTAATTTCGTCATGTGCTTATATATATTTTCAAAAAGTATAACTGCTAACGCTTCCCTCAATTGGATTATGCTCTCAGAGGTTCGATTCATTAATTTACGATCAGATGTAATTTTTATTAAGTTTGGATAGCCCATGTTTCTTTCATGCTCCCGATGATTTTCTCTCTGATTTGTCTCACTCCCTGCTCATTCAAAACCCGCATTGTGTCATTAAGTAGCTTTTCAGTTCATTTGTTCCTGTTTCTCAGGCTAATACTTGACTCTAAGTTCACCTCCCTACAAGTAATTAGTCACTACACGGTGTCATCACGATTTCAGTGTGAAAAACGTTCAGTTCATGTCGGCGTCCATCTCATGAACGAGGGCAACATAAAGTATTTTTGCATCTGCAACAGATTGTGGGCGACGCAAGTGATTTTCTGTCATATATGCTACAAAATGTTCCTCAAAGTCGGCCAGACAAAGAGATTCTGCTGGCTTGCGACAAAACTGCATATCAACTTTGTTGATGTCGTCCAAGGAAATCGGTATTTTGTGATCAAATGTGCCTGTAATATGTAGAAGAAAAATATGTACATTACCTTCTGTTCTTTTTAAAATGAAAATGTTATCTCAAGTTTAAGTAGCAAATGTTCATACTAGAATAGATTTTAAAATTGTTTTTAGTAAACCTTGTCTATTTCATAATCTTCAAATACACAAGTTGAAAGTCCAAAACAACAGGAGAAACTGACAAATAAATCTTTCAGCTGTAGGATTTAAAGTGTCAATTACTGCGAATTCATAT
The DNA here is from genome assembly GCA_964020975.1 of Hermodice carunculata. Taxonomy (NCBI): domain Eukaryota; kingdom Metazoa; phylum Annelida; class Polychaeta; order Eunicida; family Amphinomidae; genus Hermodice; species Hermodice carunculata. Next base: position 2,730,935 of record CAXHWN010001660.1, read on the forward strand.
ATTTCTTTAACATGCATTTGACCGGTTAGAATTTAGATTGGATATTAAAATAATATTTCGTGAGGCAAACTTTCGAACCAGTAATGTAAGAAGATAATCACTTTATAGTCAAGAATGTCTTAAAGACTTCCACATAAATACTCAAATTACACGAACGCTGCCTGAATCATAATCCATGACAAGTTTAATACTTCGATCAAACTACAATAAAATCTTGTTTTTTTAATTGGAGAAAATTTCAACCTATCATGACCTTAAACCATTCCCATAAGGTGTAAGATATTGCGCTATGTCAACAAATGTGTTCAGGGATTCAAGGATATACAATGGGTTAGCAATGAGCATACTAAAAACCCTATGAAAACAGATCTTCTTTTGATTAAAATACGTCCAAGTCATTTTGAGTGGAAAAAAGACACTGAATTTAATCAAGCATGTTTTTACATTTAAATTCTTGATTGGAAACAAGATGAAAAGTCCAAACATTATTATTCATAATTTGTTGAAACTTGCCTTTGGTAATACATTTCTCACATACCTAATTCTGTAATAAATGTCTCACAAACCTAATGTTATTTTAAGTGAAACTGGAATAGTTTACTAATAAAACAATTGAAGCATTGTCGTAATCCTGCAAAGGAAGGAAAATTCCAATTGGATTTATGCCGTCAACTAAGTCATTATCTTAAATGATAGCTCCTTTCTCAGCGTCCAGTGTGCACTGAACTTTTAGAACAGTTGTGTAATCATGGGCATAAAGTTATTAGTCTATCTGTGGGGTCAACATTTTCTACCACCATTTATTATTTTGGCTCTTAATAAAGAGAATTTGAATCATGTATATATGTTTACTTTAACGTGTTGTTCACAAAATGCGAAACAATGGTCAAAACTAGTTTTAAACGGTATAATCCATTGTATATCTTTTCACCAACATTATGATTTTTTTTCATAATGATAGTATTTATATGGTACGGTGGCCCATAAGTGGCAATTATCTTTAATTTTTGTATTGTTTTTAACTCGAAATTTATACCGAGGGGAAAACATTTTAATCTGAATAAAGATATTTGTACCATGGGTCAAAACTATCTAACTGGGTAAAAAACACTTCTATCTGTGTCAAAAATCTTTTTACCACGGGTAAACACTTTTTACTTGGGGAGAAACATTTCCACTGGGTAAAAATATTTCCACCACGGGCAGGAACTTGTTACCTGGGTAAATTCATTTCTACCAGGGTGAGATATGTCTATTGTGGGAAAAACATTTTATTCAGTCCAAGTAGAAGCATTCCCGATCGACTCACACTATGTGATATTTCACCAAACCAGAAAATGGAACGCCAGTTCAGTGACTTTATTCTGGCATAGTTATTGCCTCCTCCTTTATTATACGTCACCAAGTTATACTGTTTTACGCTCACCATATAATTCTGGGAATGAATACATGATGTCCGGTTTTCCAGCTGGGCCACCAGATAGTCCACGAATTGTATGTGTATTCCACTCTGTCATTATGCTTTTGAGATCTCTCTGAGTGAATGTACCAAAACAAAATCGTGCGCATTCTCTGAAAAAAAAATATAGGGGATGAATATATTCACGCGGTCCACAAACGAGTATGACCTTTTGGGCATAAAAACTAACAGGCATTTTGGTTACAGAATTTACTTTCTTTCTTCTCATCTATTTCATTCCAATTTTTGGCAGACCTACAAGTAGCTTGTCCTGTTTGGGTCTCGTAGTAAACGTGCATTGCAATTATTATGGCAAACATCACCAGAATTGGACACTTTAAAATTTACATTCAGCCGTAAACTTTCTTCCATTGAAAGAGCAACATTATACCTGAACGCACATAATCTTAGATTCAAATGTATGTATCTATTTTAGATAATCCCCAGGCATGTTTTTGTCGTAATGTGGAGTTTACATATAGAATGCTATTTAATAACCTGGGCCCTGGCCACTTGTTCCACTATAGGTAGTCATATTGTATCATTAAATCCATGATAGAAGTTTCTGGGTACAGGTGTTGACATCAGAGCCTGACTGCCGCGTACACGTGGTAAATTTTGTAAAAACAAGATATATCAATGGAAATAGGTATAACATGCAATGGGAACTCCACAAATAAGTAAGTACAACAGAGGTGGTTCCGATGTAAAAATTGGCACTTCAGGAAGTAACAGGAGCAATAATGCGGGGTTTTGTTTGTTTGTTTGTTTGTTTTTTTTTGTTTTGTTTTGTTTTGTTTTGTTTTTTTGTTTTTGTTTTTGTTTTTGTTTTTTTTTGATTTTTGCTTTTGTTTTTGTTTTCGTTTTGTTTTTGTTTTTGTTTTTTTGTTTGTTTTTTTTTGTTTTTGTTTTGTTTTTTTTTAAACTGCAATTGACTTCTTGGTTTTCATTAATATCAAATGTTAAATAAACATATTAAATTAATCAAGCTCTTCATTCATTGTCAAATAAAAAAGAAAATGTGCAAAACAAAAGTATTCTATCCTTTAAATCCAGTTCAAATCACTCACAGGTGAACCAGATTTCCTGGTTTGAGCAAGCCGAGGGTCTCCATATCTCTGAATGTATCAATCCAGTACCCCATGCTCCTCCACCAACGCTCAATTCACTTAAAAAAAAAAAACAAAAGAAAAAGGAGGGAAAAGATAGTCTAAAATGATTAAAAAAATGCAGATGATTTCGAATTTACTATGCCCCACAATATGCAGCATAAAATGATCTTAAACATTATGAGTGTGTTGTCTGTGAGATCAATTTTTTATCATTTTAAGACGTGGTTCGGAAAGCTTACACCTCAACTATATTAGATCTGTAAATTCCGCTGCCTCTGTCAGCACGTTTTTTTCCGATTTAATATACATTCTGTTTCTGTGTGCAAATAAAGTTCAGCTGATCTATCAAAATTCCCCATGAGTATTCACAAAGTGTTTTTTGCGGATCAGTCTAACTTTAAATAGTTTGTATAACATATCCTGGACAATAACACTGCTGTAACTTTGACACTTTTAAGATATTGGATTGGCGAATTTATAACATCACATGTTCGCTATGCACATATATATATATATATATATATATATATATATATATATATATATATACGAAGAAAAGCAATTGATGTTTTTTATTACTATGGCAACCCACTGCGCAATAAGATTAATGAACGTTTGTGTACATTTGTCTCGATAATTGCCAACCCGGCATAATGTTTCGTTCCATTGCAATAAAGTACCAAAATGTACGCTTGGATTGGCAATGTACTAGGATAACACAACAAAGGTTGTTCTCGAATGTCAGTATGGAAAAAGGGAAAGGGGGGGGGGACGCATTTATTGTTATGCAATTTAAAAAAATGTGTTTTCCAAAAACAGACGATCATAAGTAGCTAAAATTCATTTCACTGCTATATTTTACATACAGGTGATTCAGGCGTTTGGTTGCAGCATTATATTTGTGCTTTTGCACAAGAGGGATTAATTAAGGGCAAAGCTCGGTCTACTAATTTAAAGAAATATATATGTATTTTGAAAGAACAAAGTGATTCATATTTTGTAGTTCTAGATTTAAATCAGTCTACGTCCACTATTTCATATTAAATTATGTTCATTACCAATTACATGGACTTTCTGTTTTCAAGCACAAGGCACAATCGCACGTTCATGTTATGGATTTCGTTTCCAATTTGAAAATGTTCATCTTTGATTCAATCTATTGGTTAATTGGTAACATATATTTACATGCAGATATTAAAGCCACATTGACACGAATAAAAATACTTTTACACAGAGGATAAAAATTGTCACATTCTAATTAGAATTTGGTTCATCTTCGTTTGCTGACAAACTTATGCTTTGATTTAAATGCGATACCTGGTTACTTTGCGAAGAAGCGATAACAACGCTTTTCCTGCCCGAAAATTCGTCAGAATGATACCACCGGAATGCTTTTTGAATAGCAGCAATCAGCATGTTTTCAGTGCCAGCGTCCATTCTCACTCTGCAGGGAACAGCTGAAATTGCGCATTTGCAATGGTTGACACCAATATATCAACTTTATCCCGAAAGGACAGCTTTGGCATTTTCTGGACCTTAAAGAGTTGAGACTGTATCAAGGCTAATAGTCCTGAAAAGAGATAGTTTTTTTGCCTTATTGCGAAGTATTTGATCGTGTTTATCATAAAGGGCTGCTCCATAAATTGAGAAATAATACAATGGTCTAAAGAATAAGAAATAAACTGATAGCACGGTTAATATTATGAAACATTTACATGCATACTATCCAGACCCTGATAATGCAGAATGTAAAAAATGAACAAAATTTTATAATAAAAACATTTATGTTATTTGCACTTGTTCTAGGTTGCTCATTGATTTCTACACACTTTGTTGCAGTTCATTAGTCATTTAACATAAACAATTTGAATATGTCCATGCAGCCAACATTATCATGCAAACTATTGGGACTGTTTCAAACATTACCTTCTATTTTCCTCAAGTATTGCATGAAGTAGTAGGCAACGACTTCAGAATTGTTGTTTGTCCTTCCAACATCTAGCCATAGCATTCTCTTAGAAAACCTAACATTTGTTCCTAAATGTAGCACATGCATTTACTGTACAGTATTTAAAAACGCAGCTGATTGTTGATGATTATTGATAAATATAGTCAGCTTGTAATAAAAACACGAATACTATACACAACCTCCAGAAAACCACAAAATGCATGTATTATAATACTGCAAATGTTCGCAAGCTAGAAGTATGTATTTTGTAACTGTATCAGTACAAATTTTTTAGAGCATAAGTTCTTTCAAACTCATTAAAAATTAAAATTATTTTCCGAAAAAGGCGACATAGAGCAAAAAAAAAGTATTTTTGAGACTCTATTTGCTTGTGACGACAGGTTTGACGAAAATTATAACGTTGGTCAGTGAGAAGTGGAGTGATTGTACCGACGATGAACCCTAGACATGTACGTTGTTTTAGTGTTTTATATTAATCTGTAGTGGACACACACACTCACACACACACACACACACACACACACACACACACACACACACACACACACACACACACATATATATATATATATATATATATATATATATATATATATATATATATATATATATATATATATATATATATATATATATATATATATATATACAAAATTATCATGATAGGTAGGAAGGGCCAGTGTCACTTGTGATATATACAGACCCACATATAGCTGCATGGACGGGGAAACCGTAGCGTTTGAGCTTATCATATCCATCATTCGGCCCTCTATTGCTGTACTGCCGACGGTGCAACCGTCTTTGTCTCCTTTGTGCTACACCATCTGGATCCAAAATACGCAGGAGATGCATTACCGCACTGCTGTTTACAATAGAGAAACAAATATATCAATATACTATGTAATATACAAACGTGCAGGTATATTATGACATGTCATGGGAGAAATACTTTAAATTATTATAATTGCAACGAAACAAACATCAACATCGGTCTAACTGTCTGTATTTATAAAATTAATATGTTATTTCATTTATTTATTCATTTAGCAAATCATGTTTTAGGTTATTTTTATTCATCTTACACGATAAAAGAAGAAAGTGACCAAACATTTTTGTTGAGTGTCATATTAGATATATATTTTGATTTGCTATGTATTTCCAAATTATTAATTTCCCATGATAAATCTTCATTCAATGATCAAAATGACACGCACTTTGATAAATACTGCCCATACTTCATTTCCAGTCTTCTTTTCATACTCCTATACCCAAGACATCTGCCGCTCTCGTCCAGTTCCGCCTTTGTAATATAACATAATGTAATGTAATATAATATTTTAATATTATATGATTTGACTTCAAATGATATAAACAGTTGTGACTTTAGCATTTTTTTATTGCCCAGGCACAGAATAACCCCTGAGCATGATGGTAAATCTCATTATGCACTAAAATGACACCTTTTCCTGCAAAATATATTTTCAAGTTGCCTGCTTAGCTGACCCTGAGTCCAATTTCTATTTGCCTGGTGTCCTCTTAGTCTGCAGAGTTTCAAATAATTTCCGTTATATATCTCACTTGTAAACATAGCCTCCACTATTGATCAACCAATCAGGCAAGACCAGCTTGTAATCAGTTTTAAGTTTTAAGTAACCTATACTTATGCATGAGGACCAGGTCTAACCATATACCGGGAAGACCTGAAGAACCCTAAAATAGACCCCACATAACGTACCTTCTCTGACAACCTGAAGGACCCTATTGGATACTTCAAGAACCACTGGTTCTTAGAGCGTAGAGGCACAAAGTTAATCGCTTTTATGAATTCGATTAGGGATCATGTTGGAAACCCATTCAAAAACTAAAAAAAAAAAAATCTTTTGGCAGGGGGCCGGGAGCAAAGCAAAACTATAATTTTGACAAATGTTTTGAAAACCACGATAATATTGTCTCCAACCTTTTGCATATATTTTGTATAAAACTTCATTTTCGGTGCTTTAGATTTTATTGTTTAGTGAATATGGATCTGAAATACTATTCAAATTGTTCTGGTATTACACCCAAGCACACCCACGCAAACAGCCACGCAAACACCCACGCGCGCACACACACACACACACACACACACACACACACACACACACACACACACACACACACACACACACAGATATATATATATATATATATATATATATATATATATATATATATATATATATATATATATATATATATAATGTTCTTTGTTTAATTTTTGACCTACATATCATGTCTCCTCATAACAGACAGATATATTGTATGTATATCTCTGTTGTTACATTTTCTCATTTCAATATAAAATTGGCATGGGCATGGTGAAATATATATCCATTCATTATTTCCCGGGAAATGGTGATTTTGGACTGAAGGCGCAGGCAGGGGGTAATCCTAATATGCATTTGGCAACCAACACATGCATTGACATGCTTGCCATTATGCAAATCTTCAGTTACGAAAAGCGTGTCAATGCCAAATGTCCCCTCTGTGAGAAAACAGAAACGTTCCACCATGCCCTAAATAACTGTACCGAAATGTTAGATGGTTATACTTGTCACCACAATTCTATCCTTTCCCATTTTAATTCAAACTTCAAAGAGCATTTTTTTCAAACTTGGAGATACTTGTACACGTCCGTGGAAACCACGCTGGAATAGCAGCAATACCTACAGACGTTATATTTTCCTATCGACGACTACATTTTGTATTTATTGATAATCCATCTGAGCTTATTATCCATGTAGAGTGATAAAATAACATTCGAATTAAACACAGAGGTGACACACAAATGGAAAGTAGAGAGATATAGAGACATAATTCAAGACATCCAAGAAGCATGACATACAATGTAGAGTTACGTAGTACCGTTTAGGAGTAGCATCAAGACCATTCATCTCCAGAAAAAGCACCCAATCTGAGCCTGATTTAAGTGTTTTTTGAGCCCCTTTCTTCCCAGTTGAGACAACACTCAGAAGGCTTATTAGGGACAAGCAAAAAAAAACCTTACATTCAAGTCATTCAAGGTAAATAAAATATGAAAACAGTGTCATGTATTTAATCAGAGTTTGGTGGATGATCAATAATGGTCAGTATAATCATACCGCAAAAGTGCTATGTAATATCAAGAAACCCTATGAGGACAAAAAAAAATCCTTGCCTGCTAAACGACTTTTCTTGCTCTGCCGAAGGTGTGAAGGGTACTGAATACCCCGTGACCAATCGCTTAAAGAAAAAATGCCGTTAGTCCCCCATCCTCCATGAAGAGCTAACTTTTGCAGTGCGAATAGACCATAATCAAATACTTAACACGTAATTCAATACTTTACATCTAGTTTTAGGAAGTACTGATTTTTAAACTTTCGTGCTGTTTATACTTAAAATTACATTATGGAACTACCTTGAGAGCTTCTATTACAACATCCCAGTTCGTCCTGTCAGTCTTTCTCAAGCCAAGGCGGGCTACAATTCGCCTAAAGTTGCGCATGCTGTGCAGTATAATACATTTAATAAATGCATTAGTACACTTTTCACATATATCTATGCAGCATCAAAATATATTAATGGGTTAAAGTCACATACGATAGAAGTCTATTAAAAAACATGATGATATCCAGATTATGTATATTACATATTGTGGAATTGAAATTACAACTAATACTCCTGCCACACTACAGACGTATTCTATCTGTGTTTGGGAAGTCGTATTGCAGTCACTTGTGCCCATATGTAATTAGCAGCCACACTAGTAAAAACATTCCACATCTCAAGCGAACACAGCAATATGTATTCCTGTTTCCACACTAGCATAACTCTCATCAAAGAGCCAAAATCAATGATATTCTGTCTGGGGAGGCAAATACATATGTTAAGTGTACAGAATCCTTTCTATTGAGGATGAACCTTGAAGTATACATACGGATGTAATTAATACATACTATCTTTTGGGATTAACAGTGTGGCAGCTAATTGCGTAAGGAAAGAGGTACAATGTGTACTCAATACGCATGTTCTTCCTTAGTGTGGTGGGGGTATTAACAAACTTTGGAATCCAGCATATGACCTGGAAGTACTACAGGTTGTTGCCTGCGAGGACAGCCCTATGATCGCTTTCGTTATTTACTGGGGCAATTTTGATGGAAAGCTAGCTGAATATTGAGGAGCCACAGTCTACCCACGTTGGCAATACAGGCTGCCATCCTGGTCAAATAACAATCCTTTAATGCAACAATGCTGGCATTAGTGACCACATAACTAAAATTTCATCTTTAGTTTTCAAGTGTAAAGGTAATATGCACAATCATATTGTCTATTTCATTTCTGTTTTGAGGATGTAGCTTGAATATCAGTTTACCATTCAGGCCGCTTACAATAAAACTTCGCGAGACCGATATTTAACAACTGTTTAATAAATCTCAATATTACTATCTCTTAAATTTCATATAGGTATTTATTTAGTTCCAAGAATACGGTCACTGCATTAGCGATCTAATAACATTTATCCGAGTATGCTATTCAGTCGAAGAAAGGCGTTTAAGATTTGTTGACTAGACACTCATATTACATTAATATATGCAAAATTTCTACACAACGATAGCATATAATTATCAGACATCCAATTTCAAAATAATTGCTTTATGTTACTTACGTGAGAAAAATACCATGGCGAAAGCTTAGGAAAATCAGTACTTCCTTTCCTGTGTATCCCAAACTGACATAGCGCTCCACCAATGTATCGACTGATCAATTGTTAAAATGGACTACATTGAGACACATTAAATTAAAAATACAGAGGTATCGCCAGATATTTATTTAACCGGGTTAGGCGGACATAAACTTATGGCTACACATCATACATGACTCCATGGAGCTTGTCAGGTTGCTTTTTTTTTCAAAATATTATGAAAATATGTTTTCAAAGCTTGAAAATGTTATCCATTATACAAACAGAAAGCAAAAATGAACATACCACATTATGTGAGATCGTAAGATATTTGTCCATGTAAGAAACTATTTGCAATTTGAAAAAGTAAATATACAAAAAAGTTTTAATCTGTCAATACTAACCATGATATGAAAGCAATAATGATAATATTATTATTTAAAAAAAACCATTGCAACCCATATTGCTTCCTGCGACAATAAAAAATTAGTGTGGCCATTGAACTGCTATTCTTGTCCCTAGTATAGTTCCCCAATTTCATTCCAAGAAGACAAAATGCCAGGTATATCATACCATACCAATGTAATGCTACCCATACTGATATCCAGTATCAACGTGGGAGATTGCAAAATTGGAAATTCGCACTGCTACAATCAGATATGCTGCAAAATAGAAACAAGAGGCCCATGGGCCTAATGCTCTGCTAGCATCGTGGCTATATTGCACCTGTTCATCTTAAAGTTGTGAGTCCTCAAGCGGCTTCTGAACATTACAGCTTATGTACATTTAATGTAAATGTCCTCCAGATGGCAACATGTAATCATAGTTTATTTGTGCAACTCCTGTGATGAATATTGTTGCATGTCCGAAGGCAACAATGAGTGAGTCCTTCACTCTATGCCCTAACTGACCTTGCGACAGAAGATGAAGGACACCCAGATCATGTAATACAAGATGCCCATAGGCCTGCCTGGTGTTGTGCTGACATTGCCATTGAAGTCCCAGCTACATCTTGCCATTACAAAATCACTTCTTTCAAATTTACAGGCACTGTGACTGCACAAAAATGGATCAAGGTCACTGATATTATATACAATGCTAGGTGTGGACATTGTCTATATATTCTATACATTTGGCAAGTCTGATCCAATTATTTTTCAAGATATGAAATTTTATATCTTAAAACACATTTTGGCTCCTAATTTCCATCAAATTATAGGTGACGCCACTAGTATCATTAACAACTTAGACTTTGACTACGCCAACAATCCCAACGAATTTGGTGAAGATCAGCAACAAAATAAAGATGCTTTTGACCTCTAAATTGCATAGTATTGTAGATGGTGCCACATATATCGAAAAGAACCTAGATTTTTATACCTGCAATAATTCCTCAAAGTTACATTGGGCTAACTTGAAAACTGTGAACAGTATTGCAGTCACAAGATTTTCACATTTTTACCTGTATATAACATAATATTATAAGTGGCGCCACCAACATTGATGTCGACAAAGATTTTTATACAGTTTATACCTCCTAAACGTTACGTGGGCATATCTGTAATAAGATAATAAGAATTGTGGGATGCAGGGCATTCACGAGATGACCACTATATTCAATCTGGCCTTTGACCTTGATCTTCAACTCGATTTTAAAAAGTTCAAAATATGCGCCCTACAGCCAGCTTTCCATATAATCTTTCTTTGTTCAAATCGGGTCATAACTTTTCAAGCTATTGACGAAAAACAATAAATTTGGACAATTGCTTAACTCCATAATTACTGGGTCACAGTGACCCAAAAGTTAGACCTCCCCCACAACCCCACCAAATTTGTTGAAGATCCGCATAAAATTAAAGATGCTAGAGTTTTCACAAGATTTTCACATTTTGACCCCTATATTACATAATACTGTAAGTGACACCACCAATATCGAATAGAATCTCCATTTGTATACACAATATGTCCTTATAAGTTCTCAAATTACATTGGGCTGATATCTTAACTTTTTAAGTTATCGCGTTCACAAGCCAAAAGTTCACGGATGGACGGACGGACGGACAGACGGACGTTTCCTTTGAAAATTAAGAGCTTCATACACTATTCCACCGTACCGACACTGGTATTAACAGATAAATAGTAACATTATTTTAAGCACCATAAGGTTGACTACAGGTGTTATGAGGTAGAGTGTACTAAGGTATTAGCTGGAAGCCACCTCTTTCACTATACTGGATGAAGGTTGAAAAGAAATAAATCATGCAAAAAGTGAATATGTACATGGTTTTCCGACTTAAGACTGACTAGAGAAATTCTGTAGGTGGGTTAAGTATACTTCACCCAGGTACCTTCCCTCTTACCACTCTAAACACTTTGAGGAATACATTTTTTCTGTAATTTGGTTCTTTTGTCTGACATATTCGGAGGTCTGGCATACATCTAAGGGAACAGATGCTGTCATTATAACGTGTTTTCACTGTACTTTAGAACAGTGACAGTAGGTTATTACACTGTATTTTGTATTATGATTTGTATGATTTCCATTGTGATCCAGTAGTCGTATGGATATACAGTTCCGCCCGTCTAAAACTTAACAGCCAAACGCGTTGGTGACGTTTGGCTGGGGTTTGGTTTGCGTTTGAAAACGTTTGAAAGAGTTTGGTTTGCGTTTGAAATTCGTTTGAGAAGCGTTTCAAGCACTCTCAGCATTGCGTTTCAAACACTGTGAACAACGCGTTCGGTACACATGCGTTTCAAACGCGTTCGGTACAAATGCGTTTCAAACGCTTACAGATGCATTTACAAAGTTCAGGTGTTATATTGTATTTTCCCCTTGTTGCTTAAGTTAGAGATACACAAAGTGAATGTTTATATTACTTTTCCTCCACACACAAGTGTACATAAAATTGTTCACAAGAATATGGGTTGATAAAGATTCCAGTGGGAATCGAAATATAAAAAAATAAAGAAAAAATATTTTAATGTAAATAAAAACCCCAAGTGAATGAATGTATTTAAACTAGGATGCATCTTGAAGGAACGATGTAAAGAAATAAGCAAACTTGGAACTCTGTACAATGTAACGCTATATGCCCCACATGTAGTATGAAAAAAATACTTGGTTGGTGCTGTAATGCAGACGCTTTTTATTCCGTCAATTTTGTTTTTCCTTTGTATAAACGTTGTACTGCTTAGGTACAATATATATATATATATATATATATATATATATATATATATATATATATATATATATATATATATATATATATTTGATTTTCTTATTATCTATGCAGCCGTTTTAAGAATCTCCTACAGTAATTTTTTTAAAAAATAGCATTCAGAGAACAGATTACCCTCGGCGCCAACAATCTTTTTTTCCTCAATTCTGCATTTCTTGAGATATTATGGTAGCAAGATTGTCCCCTTGTGCGCCACTCAGACGGCCTTCAAATGAAAACTTCAAAAGTTTCTTAAGTTTAAAAATAATAAGCTAGTTTTCAATAAGAACGTGGTCCATTTAATATAGTTTGTATCTCTGATAAAAATTTGTGAAGCTGCGATGCATCCTTGTTGAGATATCATGATAACGTGGTCCCCTTGTGTGCCGCTCAGAAGGCCTTCAAATAAATGCTTTAAAACTTCATTTAAAAAAGTTATAAATGCAAAAAGGAAGCTGGTTTAAATAGGTACCTGGTCCATCATAAGGTGCACCTCTGAAAAATAATTGGTAAAGTTGCGGTCAGCATTTTTTGAGATATCACGGTAAAGTCGTCAGGGTTGAGGCCACTCAGACTGCCTTCAAATCAGTGCATGAAAAGTTTCATTAAAAAAATGTAAAAATAACCAGAGGAGGCTGATTTCAGTAATAACCTGGTCCATTATAAGACGCATTCCTGGTAAAAATTTGGTAGAGTGACCTTGAATAGTTTTTGAGATATCGCGGTAACATCGTCATGGTTGACGCCAATAAATACATTAATAAAAAGTTTCGTGAAAAGTTTATAATTAATCAGAGGAAGTTGCTTTTCAATGGGAACCTGGTCCATTATAAGGTACATCTCTGATAAAAATTTGGTAAAGCTACGGTGAAAATTCAGATATCGCACGCGGCAGTAACATCGACAAGATGGACGGACGACAATATCATCCGGCACTTCATGTGCGGAGGGTAAGAAATGGGAATGGAACACTTGCAAGGGCGTATGAGACTCCAATGATTATACATGAATAAAGACAATGCTCTTTCAAGTTTGATTTTATGTTGTTGGTTTTTTTTGTAATGAGTAAACAAAACTGAATTGCTTAAAGATCCAGGTATTATGTGTGTGCAATCACGACCCAGGGCTTACAATGCATGAATTATTTCCTGATTCTCTTTTCTTATTTCTCCCCAATGGTTGCACTTATCTGCACGAGTTGTGTGTCAACTTTCTTTTCGTTTCTTTTTTCTTCAACTCCCTCCCTCGCCCCCAATTCTAATGAGACCGTTCCGTGCATAGGAAATAAGGTAATGTCAGCTATGTAGTCGTGTGACCAGGACTGACTATACCACTTTTGTATTAGGGGTGTTGGCAATACATTTGACTCTTGTGTTGTTATGTCACAGGCTTCCATGGGGCCTGGGCTTACGCTATCAAATGTGCCAGCGGTATTATATTTATATATATTGATATATATATATGTATATATATTTACATATATTTGATTTCTTACACATATGGACCATGGTCTTTCATTTGTCTGCTCAACACTTTACAGACGAGAGGGCGCAACGGATTATAAATATACCACACCAGGCAGCATTTGAATATAAGTGGTGTGGACATCGCCTACATTCTTCTTTTATTATGATTCAATTTTGCGGATTTGATGAAATCTATAATAGATTTCGACATAAAACTCAAATAAGAATGTGTATTTGCATCATGAAAACATGAATACAGAAAGGAACAATTCCCCAAATTGGTCTTTTATTTTTAATTAATGATCCAAATGAGTATGCTAATGATTATGGTCACAAGGTGTTGCTGTGGGTGACACCTTGTGGCTAATCCCAGCAGTAACACATGTGCGGCAAGCAAAATGGACGCTGGTCGGCTTGACTCCTGTGAGGATTGCAAGCTTGTGACAGTCGGCAACGATATATATCCTAATAGATACGTATATGTATTTCCAAGTGTTTCAAGTAGGCCTTGTTAAATTTACTGGTGCATCTAGTAGGTTTGTACTTTTGTTGACCAACACGCAAAGGGATCCAATCTGATGGTGGATTAGAAATCGCTTCAGCTCTCTTGTTTTGTTGTGTTGTTTTTCTGCAGCTAAGATCACTGATCAGTGCCGATGATCCACATGTGAAGGATACGTGGGAAAGACTTCACACAATTGAGATGGCAGTTGTCAACTCGGCCCTCTGTCTTAATTTTTATATTTGTGTTTATCTTAACTAATTAATTACACACTTTGGAAAAGGGCTAAAATGCGTAGATCACAAGTACGCAAAAAAAGACGTTTAAGTCGTTTATTTGTATAGGACTTTTTCCTTTGAGCGTCGCATTTTGAATATTTATTTGGATTACCCCCCCCCCCCCCAAGAAACAAAGAAACAAAAACTGTACGACTGATTTGCAAAATATCCAAGAATCATTTTTTTTGGTGATAAAATCCAAATAAATAACGGTAATTAACGTCCGGTACAAACAGGATTCATGTTAAAATTTCAAAAATGGGTTTTCAACATGTGACCAGGCCAACATGTATTTATAGCTGCTATAAATTGGGAGTTGTTTTTTTGTATATTTGGTCACCGAAAAATAATTTAGGTATGTAGGCTACCTGTGCATATAATGTCAAAATAATAAGCGTGTCAGTTATTAAATGTGATTTCCTTCGCTGTATTTTCTGGTGTGCCTGTATTCAAAATGAAATTAAACTATAATTTTTTCAAATGTTGACATGAAGTACCGTAATCAAATGGCCAGATCATTAATTTTGTCAGTGCAAAGCCCGCAACTATTGCAAATTTTGCTCTGGTCAACATCATTGAAAACTTGCGCTTGAGGATCGTTTGGGCAGCGTTGGTGCGTTTGGCGTTTGATAACTTGAACGCGGGCGGAACTGTACATAAATGCTACATTCGATAGAAATATACATCAGATGATTTTATACCAATTGAAGAAAGAATCATCGCCATTGTGACTTAGGTATATTAGAAACAATAGTATATACTCATAATTTAGAAAGCAAATGGAACTGGATATATATATATATATATATATATATATATATATATATATATATATATATATATATATATATATAGAGAGAGAGAGAGAGAGAGAGAGAGAGAGAGAGAGAGAGAGAGAGAGAGAGAGAGAGAGAGAGAGAGAGAGAGAGAGAGAGAGAGAGAGAGAGAGAGAGCCAATGTAAATCAATGAATAAAAGATTGTTGCTATAAATCATAGGCCTACTTGCTTCTTCCTGTTTCTGAAACTTAATGTCTGGCTTCGGGTCATTTTTAATGCATAAGGCCGATACGAATTAAAGACAGAAGATGAAAAAAGATACTGGTAGCAGAGGCCGGCCCGGTGGCTTCAATCTACACTGAAACAAACAAAAAGACAAGCTACTGCTGCAGCTGCTACTGGATATAGTGATAATGCCACATAATGACAACATTGTACATTGACGGAAAAAGGACTTAAAAGGATTAATTATTATGACCAAACAACCATTCAATGAAATCTGACAGATAAATCATCAAAATAATCTAAGTCTACATCAATCATCAGGCTCTAATTTTATTTTTCAATAATTCCTCTTCATAAAACATAGCTATATATATATATATATATATATATATATATATATATATATATATATATATATATATATATATATATATATATATATATATATATATATATATATATATATATATATACATATATATATATATTTATATATATATACATTTAACGTCACTTAAGTGTAACGTTTGCATGCAAAACAAAAGTACAGAGTCAAATAGACTTTAAATACAGATAAAGTACTTAACATCCTCCATGGCAGCTATAGTTACTGGGTGATATGGGATGGTTTCCCTGGATCTTTCGTTGGACAAAATGAGGGATATTAATTTTTATTGCCTTAAATAACGGGGCGTATCCTTTTGTCTTGAAACTGGGAAATTGAATTTTATTTCATGGGAATTGGGATATAAAAGCTTAATT
>CAXHWN010001661.1:0-61000 GCA_964020975.1 Hermodice carunculata
TAAAAGGCAACTGGTGGTTTTAAATCGATCCTCTCAACCTTAGAAATATTCATCATTAACTGCAGACACTAGTTCATTTCCAAAATGTATAGGCCTAACCACCAAAAACACAAATTTCATTACTTCTGCCAAAAATAAAAAGAGACCTGTTAGGCCTATCGCCTTTTAGTTTTTCCGACTTGTCAGTCACCTTAGTTTACAGCAAAAGAGTAAAGTAGGCCTACATCGTTTTTGTGATATTTATGAATCTGGAACATTACAAACACACTCTACCTCCACTATAACTATGAGTCGGAGACAAAGCCCACAGCACAACATAGCCAATGAAGTAATTTTCAAATAGTACAGAAAAACCTGATCCATATTCATTAATTCCAAACCCAACAATGACAGCAAAGAGATTCCAGACTTGCCAAAGCATCAATATTTCTTTTCCAAAACCAATGTGAAGAAACAAATTTCTCTCCTGACTTGAGACAGGCAGTCACCCATAAAAGGCAACTGGTGGTTTTAAATCGATCCTCTCAACCTTAGAAATATTCATCATTAACTGCAGACACTAGTTCATTTCCAAAATGTATAGGCCTAACCACCAAAAACACAAATTTCATTACTTCTGCCAAAAATAAAAAGAGACCTGTTAGGCCTATCGCCTTTTAGTTTTTCCGACTTGTCAGTCACCTTAGTTTACAGCAAAAGAGTAAAGTAGGCCTACATCGTTTTTGTGATATTTATGAATCTGGAACATTACAAACACACTCTACCTCCACTATAACTATGAGTCGGAGAACAAAGCCCACAGCACAACATAGCCAATGAAGTAATTTTCAAATAGTACAGAAAAACCTGATCCATATTCATTAATTCCAAACCCAACAATGACAGCAAAGAGATTCCAGACTTGCCAAAGCATCAATATTTCTTTTCCAAAACCAATGTGAAGAAACAAATTTCTCTCCTGACTTGAGACAGGCAGTCACCCATAAAAGGCAACTGGTGGTTTTAAATCGATCCTCTCAACCTTAGAAATATTCATCATTAACTGCAGACACTAGTTCATTTCCAAAATGTATAGGCCTAACCACCAAAAACACAAATTTCATTACTTCTGCCAAAAATAAAAAGAGACCTGTTAGGCCTATCGCCTTTTAGTTTTTCCGACTTGTCAGTCACCTTAGTTTACAGCAAAAGAGTAAAGTAGGCCTACATCGTTTTTGTGATATTTATGAATCTGGAACATTACAAACACACTCTACCTCCACTATAACTATGAGTCGGAGAACAAAGCCCACAGCACAACATAGCCAATGAAGTAATTTTCAAATAGTACAGAAAAACCTGATCCATATTCATTAATTCCAAACCCAACAATGACAGCAAGAGATTCCAGACTTGCCAAAGCATCAATATTTCTTTTCCAAAACCAATGTGAAGAAACAAATTTCTCTCCTGACTTGAGACAGGCAGTCACCCATAAAAGGCAACTGGTGGTTTTAAATCGATCCTCTCAACCTTAGAAATATTCATCATTAACTGCAGACACTAGTTCATTTCCAAAATGTATAGGCCTAACCACCAAAAACACAAATTTCATTACTTCTGCCAAAAATAAAAAGAGACCTGTTAGGCCTATCGCCTTTTAGTTTTTCCGACTTGTCAGTCACCTTAGTTTACAGCAAAAGAGTAAAGTAGGCCTACATCGTTTTTGTGATATTTATGAATCTGGAACATTACAAACACACTCTACCTCCACTATAACTATGAGTCGGAGAACAAAGCCCACAGCACAACATAGCCAATGAAGTAATTTTCAAATAGTACAGAAAAACCTGATCCATATTCATTAATTCCAAACCCAACAATGACAGCAAAGAGATTCCAGACTTGCCAAAGCATCAATATTTCTTTTCCAAAACCAATGTGAAGAAACAAATTTCTCTCCTGACTTGAGACAGGCAGTCACCCATAAAAGGCAACTGGTGGTTTTAAATCGATCCTCTCAACCTTAGAAATATTCATCATTAACTGCAGACACTAGTTCATTTCCAAAATGTATAGGCCTAACCACCAAAAACACAAATTTCATTACTTCTGCCAAAAATAAAAAGAGACCTGTTAGGCCTATCGCCTTTTAGTTTTTCCGACTTGTCAGTCACCTTAGTTTACAGCAAAAGAGTAAAGTAGGCCTACATCGTTTTTGTGATATTTATGAATCTGGAACATTACAAACACACTCTACCTCCACTATAACTATGAGTCGGAGAACAAAGCCCACAGCACAACATAGCCAATGAAGTAATTTTCAAATAGTACAGAAAAACCTGATCCATATTCATTAATTCCAAACCCAACAATGACAGCAAAGAGATTCCAGACTTGCCAAAGCATCAATATTTCTTTTCCAAAACCAATGTGAAGAAACAAATTTCTCTCCTGACTTGAGACAGGCAGTCACCCATAAAAGGCAACTGGTGGTTTTAAATCGATCCTCTCAACCTTAGAAATATTCATCATTAACTGCAGACACTAGTTCATTTCCAAAATGTATAGGCCTAACCACCAAAAACACAAATTTCATTACTTCTGCCAAAAATAAAAAGAGACCTGTTAGGCCTATCGCCTTTTAGTTTTTCCGACTTGTCAGTCACCTTAGTTTACAGCAAAAGAGTAAAGTAGGCCTACATCGTTTTTGTGATATTTATGAATCTGGAACATTACAAACACACTCTACCTCCACTATAACTATGAGTCGGAGAACAAAGCCCACAGCACAACATAGCCAATGAAGTAATTTTCAAATAGTACAGAAAAACCTGATCCATATTCATTAATTCCAAACCCAACAATGACAGCAAAGAGATTCCAGACTTGCCAAAGCATCAATATTTCTTTTCCAAAACCAATGTGAAGAAACAAATTTCTCTCCTGACTTGAGACAGGCAGTCACCCATAAAAGGCAACTGGTGGTTTTAAATCGATCCTCTCAACCTTAGAAATATTCATCATTAACTGCAGACACTAGTTCATTTCCAAAATGTATAGGCCTAACCACCAAAAACACAAATTTCATTACTTCTGCCAAAAATAAAAAGAGACCTGTTAGGCCTATCGCCTTTTAGTTTTTCCGACTTGTCAGTCACCTTAGTTTACAGCAAAAGAGTAAAGTAGGCCTACATCGTTTTTGTGATATTTATGAATCTGGAACATTACAAACACACTCTACCTCCACTATAACTATGAGTCGGAGAACAAAGCCCACAGCACAACATAGCCAATGAAGTAATTTTCAAATAGTACAGAAAAACCTGATCCATATTCATTAATTCCAAACCCAACAATGACAGCAAAGAGATTCCAGACTTGCCAAAGCATCAATATTTCTTTTCCAAAACCAATGTGAAGAAACAAATTTCTCTCCTGACTTGAGACAGGCAGTCACCCATAAAAGGCAACTGGTGGTTTTAAATCGATCCTCTCAACCTTAGAAATATTCATCATTAACTGCAGACACTAGTTCATTTCCAAAATGTATAGGCCTAACCACCAAAAACACAAATTTCATTACTTCTGCCAAAAATAAAAAGAGACCTGTTAGGCCTATCGCCTTTTAGTTTTTCCGACTTGTCAGTCACCTTAGTTTACAGCAAAAGAGTAAAGTAGGCCTACATCGTTTTTGTGATATTTATGAATCTGGAACATTACAAACACACTCTACCTCCACTATAACTATGAGTCGGAGAACAAAGCCCACAGCACAACATAGCCAATGAAGTAATTTTCAAATAGTACAGAAAAACCTGATCCATATTCATTAATTCCAAACCCAACAATGACAGCAAAGAGATTCCAGACTTGCCAAAGCATCAATATTTCTTTTCCAAAACCAATGTGAAGAAACAAATTTCTCTCCTGACTTGAGACAGGCAGTCACCCATAAAAGGCAACTGGTGGTTTTAAATCGATCCTCTCAACCTTAGAAATATTCATCATTAACTGCAGACACTAGTTCATTTCCAAAATGTATAGGCCTAACCACCAAAAACACAAATTTCATTACTTCTGCCAAAAATAAAAAGAGACCTGTTAGGCCTATCGCCTTTTAGTTTTTCCGACTTGTCAGTCACCTTAGTTTACAGCAAAAGAGTAAAGTAGGCCTACATCGTTTTTGTGATATTTATGAATCTGGAACATTACAAACACACTCTACCTCCACTATAACTATGAGTCGGAGAACAAAGCCCACAGCACAACATAGCCAATGAAGTAATTTTCAAATAGTACAGAAAAACCTGATCCATATTCATTAATTCCAAACCCAACAATGACAGCAAAGAGATTCCAGACTTGCCAAAGCATCAATATTTCTTTTCCAAAACCAATGTGAAGAAACAAATTTCTCTCCTGACTTGAGACAGGCAGTCACCCATAAAAGGCAACTGGTGGTTTTAAATCGATCCTCTCAACCTTAGAAATATTCATCATTAACTGCAGACACTAGTTCATTTCCAAAATGTATAGGCCTAACCACCAAAAACACAAATTTCATTACTTCTGCCAAAAATAAAAAGAGACCTGTTAGGCCTATCGCCTTTTAGTTTTTCCGACTTGTCAGTCACCTTAGTTTACAGCAAAAGAGTAAAGTAGGCCTACATCGTTTTTGTGATATTTATGAATCTGGAACATTACAAACACACTCTACCTCCACTATAACTATGAGTCGGAGAACAAAGCCCACAGCACAACATAGCCAATGAAGTAATTTTCAAATAGTACAGAAAAACCTGATCCATATTCATTAATTCCAAACCCAACAATGACAGCAAAGAGATTCCAGACTTGCCAAAGCATCAATATTTCTTTTCCAAAACCAATGTGAAGAAACAAATTTCTCTCCTGACTTGAGACAGGCAGTCACCCATAAAAGGCAACTGGTGGTTTTAAATCGATCCTCTCAACCTTAGAAATATTCATCATTAACTGCAGACACTAGTTCATTTCCAAAATGTATAGGCCTAACCACCAAAAACACAAATTTCATTACTTCTGCCAAAAATAAAAAGAGACCTGTTAGGCCTATCGCCTTTTAGTTTTTCCGACTTGTCAGTCACCTTAGTTTACAGCAAAAGAGTAAAGTAGGCCTACATCGTTTTTGTGATATTTATGAATCTGGAACATTACAAACACACTCTACCTCCACTATAACTATGAGTCGGAGAACAAAGCCCACAGCACAACATAGCCAATGAAGTAATTTTCAAATAGTACAGAAAAACCTGATCCATATTCATTAATTCCAAACCCAACAATGACAGCAAAGAGATTCCAGACTTGCCAAAGCATCAATATTTCTTTTCCAAAACCAATGTGAAGAAACAAATTTCTCTCCTGACTTGAGACAGGCAGTCACCCATAAAAGGCAACTGGTGGTTTTAAATCGATTCTCTCAACCTTAGAAATATTCATCATTAACTGCAGACACTAGTTCATTTCCAAAATGTATAGGCCTAACCACCAAAAACACAAATTTCATTACTTCTGCCAAAAATAAAAAGAGACCTGTTAGGCCTATCGCCTTTTAGTTTTTCCGACTTGTCAGTCACCTTAGTTTACAGCAAAAGAGTAAAGTAGGCCTACATCGTTTTTGTGATATTTATGAATCTGGAACATTACAAACACACTCTACCTCCACTATAACTATGAGTCGGAGAACAAAGCCCACAGCACAACATAGCCAATGAAGTAATTTTCAAATAGTACAGAAAAACCTGATCCATATTCATTAATTCCAAACCCAACAATGACAGCAAAGAGATTCCAGACTTGCCAAAGCATCAATATTTCTTTTCCAAAACCAATGTGAAGAAACAAATTTCTCTCCTGACTTGAGACAGGCAGTCACCCATAAAAGGCAACTGGTGGTTTTAAATCGATCCTCTCAACCTTAGAAATATTCATCATTAACTGCAGACACTAGTTCATTTCCAAAATGTATAGGCCTAACCACCAAAAACACAAATTTCATTACTTCTGCCAAAAATAAAAAGAGACCTGTTAGGCCTATCGCCTTTTAGTTTTTCCGACTTGTCAGTCACCTTAGTTTACAGCAAAAGAGTAAAGTAGGCCTACATCGTTTTTGTGATATTTATGAATCTGGAACATTACAAACACACTCTACCTCCACTATAACTATGAGTCGGAGAACAAAGCCCACAGCACAACATAGCCAATGAAGTAATTTTCAAATAGTACAGAAAAACCTGATCCATATTCATTAATTCCAAACCCAACAATGACAGCAAAGAGATTCCAGACTTGCCAAAGCATCAATATTTCTTTTCCAAAACCAATGTGAAGAAACAAATTTCTCTCCTGACTTGAGACAGGCAGTCACCCATAAAAGGCAACTGGTGGTTTTAAATCGATCCTCTCAACCTTAGAAATATTCATCATTAACTGCAGACACTAGTTCATTTCCAAAATGTATAGGCCTAACCACCAAAAACACAAATTTCATTACTTCTGCCAAAAATAAAAAGAGACCTGTTAGGCCTATCGCCTTTTAGTTTTTCCGACTTGTCAGTCACCTTAGTTTACAGCAAAAGAGTAAAGTAGGCCTACATCGTTTTTGTGATATTTATGAATCTGGAACATTACAAACACACTCTACCTCCACTATAACTATGAGTCGGAGAACAAAGCCCACAGCACAACATAGCCAATGAAGTAATTTTCAAATAGTACAGAAAAACCTGATCCATATTCATTAATTCCAAACCCAACAATGACAGCAAAGAGATTCCAGACTTGCCAAAGCATCAATATTTCTTTTCCAAAACCAATGTGAAGAAACAAATTTCTCTCCTGACTTGAGACAGGCAGTCACCCATAAAAGGCAACTGGTGGTTTTAAATCGATCCTCTCAACCTTAGAAATATTCATCATTAACTGCAGACACTAGTTCATTTCCAAAATGTATAGGCCTAACCACCAAAAACACAAATTTCATTACTTCTGCCAAAAATAAAAAGAGACCTGTTAGGCCTATCGCCTTTTAGTTTTTCCGACTTGTCAGTCACCTTAGTTTACAGCAAAAGAGTAAAGTAGGCCTACATCGTTTTTGTGATATTTATGAATCTGGAACATTACAAACACACTCTACCTCCACTATAACTATGAGTCGGAGAACAAAGCCCACAGCACAACATAGCCAATGAAGTAATTTTCAAATAGTACAGAAAAACCTGATCCATATTCATTAATTCCAAACCCAACAATGACAGCAAAGAGATTCCAGACTTGCCAAAGCATCAATATTTCTTTTCCAAAACCAATGTGAAGAAACAAATTTCTCTCCTGACTTGAGACAGGCAGTCACCCATAAAAGGCAACTGGTGGTTTTAAATCGATCCTCTCAACCTTAGAAATATTCATCATTAACTGCAGACACTAGTTCATTTCCAAAATGTATAGGCCTAACCACCAAAAACACAAATTTCATTACTTCTGCCAAAAATAAAAAGAGACCTGTTAGGCCTATCGCCTTTTAGTTTTTCCGACTTGTCAGTCACCTTAGTTTACAGCAAAAGAGTAAAGTAGGCCTACATCGTTTTTGTGATATTTATGAATCTGGAACATTACAAACACACTCTACCTCCACTATAACTATGAGTCGGAGAACAAAGCCCACAGCACAACATAGCCAATGAAGTAATTTTCAAATAGTACAGAAAAACCTGATCCATATTCATTAATTCCAAACCCAACAATGACAGCAAAGAGATTCCAGACTTGCCAAAGCATCAATATTTCTTTTCCAAAACCAATGTGAAGAAACAAATTTCTCTCCTGACTTGAGACAGGCAGTCACCCATAAAAGGCAACTGGTGGTTTTAAATCGATCCTCTCAACCTTAGAAATATTCATCATTAACTGCAGACACTAGTTCATTTCCAAAATGTATAGGCCTAACCACCAAAAACACAAATTTCATTACTTCTGCCAAAAATAAAAAGAGACCTGTTAGGCCTATCGCCTTTTAGTTTTTCCGACTTGTCAGTCACCTTAGTTTACAGCAAAAGAGTAAAGTAGGCCTACATCGTTTTTGTGATATTTATGAATCTGGAACATTACAAACACACTCTACCTCCACTATAACTATGAGTCGGAGAACAAAGCCCACAGCACAACATAGCCAATGAAGTAATTTTCAAATAGTACAGAAAAACCTGATCCATATTCATTAATTCCAAACCCAACAATGACAGCAAAGAGATTCCAGACTTGCCAAAGCATCAATATTTCTTTTCCAAAACCAATGTGAAGAAACAAATTTCTCTCCTGACTTGAGACAGGCAGTCACCCATAAAAGGCAACTGGTGGTTTTAAATCGATCCTCTCAACCTTAGAAATATTCATCATTAACTGCAGACACTAGTTCATTTCCAAAATGTATAGGCCTAACCACCAAAAACACAAATTTCATTACTTCTGCCAAAAATAAAAAGAGACCTGTTAGGCCTATCGCCTTTTAGTTTTTCCGACTTGTCAGTCACCTTAGTTTACAGCAAAAGAGTAAAGTAGGCCTACATCGTTTTTGTGATATTTATGAATCTGGAACATTACAAACACACTCTACCTCCACTATAACTATGAGTCGGAGAACAAAGCCCACAGCACAACATAGCCAATGAAGTAATTTTCAAATAGTACAGAAAAACCTGATCCATATTCATTAATTCCAAACCCAACAATGACAGCAAAGAGATTCCAGACTTGCCAAAGCATCAATATTTCTTTTCCAAAACCAATGTGAAGAAACAAATTTCTCTCCTGACTTGAGACAGGCAGTCACCCATAAAAGGCAACTGGTGGTTTTAAATCGATCCTCTCAACCTTAGAAATATTCATCATTAACTGCAGACACTAGTTCATTTCCAAAATGTATAGGCCTAACCACCAAAAACACAAATTTCATTACTTCTGCCAAAAATAAAAAGAGACCTGTTAGGCCTATCGCCTTTTAGTTTTTCCGACTTGTCAGTCACCTTAGTTTACAGCAAAAGAGTAAAGTAGGCCTACATCGTTTTTGTGATATTTATGAATCTGGAACATTACAAACACACTCTACCTCCACTATAACTATGAGTCGGAGAACAAAGCCCACAGCACAACATAGCCAATGACGTAATTTTCAAATAGTACAGAAAAACCTGATCCATATTCATTAATTCCAAACCCAACAATGACAGCAAAGAGATTCCAGACTTGCCAAAGCATCAATATTTCTTTTCCAAAACCAATGTGAAGAAACAAATTTCTCTCCTGACTTGAGACAGGCAGTCACCCATAAAAGGCAACTGGTGGTTTTAAATCGATCCTCTCAACCTTAGAAATATTCATCATTAACTGCAGACACTAGTTCATTTCCAAAATGTATAGGCCTAACCACCAAAAACACAAATTTCATTACTTCTGCCAAAAATAAAAAGAGACCTGTTAGGCCTATCGCCTTTTAGTTTTTCCGACTTGTCAGTCACCTTAGTTTACAGCAAAAGAGTAAAGTAGGCCTACATCGTTTTTGTGATATTTATGAATCTGGAACATTACAAACACACTCTACCTCCACTATAACTATGAGTCGGAGAACAAAGCCCACAGCACAACATAGCCAATGAAGTAATTTTCAAATAGTACAGAAAAACCTGATCCATATTCATTAATTCCAAACCCAACAATGACAGCAAAGAGATTCCAGACTTGCCAAAGCATCAATATTTCTTTTCCAAAACCAATGTGAAGAAACAAATTTCTCTCCTGACTTGAGACAGGCAGTCACCCATAAAAGGCAACTGGTGGTTTTAAATCGATCCTCTCAACCTTAGAAATATTCATCATTAACTGCAGACACTAGTTCATTTCCAAAATGTATAGGCCTAACCACCAAAAACACAAATTTCATTACTTCTGCCAAAAATAAAAAGAGACCTGTTAGGCCTATCGCCTTTTAGTTTTTCCGACTTGTCAGTCACCTTAGTTTACAGCAAAAGAGTAAAGTAGGCCTACATCGTTTTTGTGATATTTATGAATCTGGAACATTACAAACACACTCTACCTCCACTATAACTATGAGTCGGAGAACAAAGCCCACAGCACAACATAGCCAATGAAGTAATTTTCAAATAGTACAGAAAAACCTGATCCATATTCATTAATTCCAAACCCAACAATGACAGCAAAGAGATTCCAGACTTGCCAAAGCATCAATATTTCTTTTCCAAAACCAATGTGAAGAAACAAATTTCTCTCCTGACTTGAGACAGGCAGTCACCCATAAAAGGCAACTGGTGGTTTTAAATCGATCCTCTCAACCTTAGAAATATTCATCATTAACTGCAGACACTAGTTCATTTCCAAAATGTATAGGCCTAACCACCAAAAACACAAATTTCATTACTTCTGCCAAAAATAAAAAGAGACCTGTTAGGCCTATCGCCTTTTAGTTTTTCCGACTTGTCAGTCACCTTAGTTTACAGCAAAAGAGTAAAGTAGGCCTACATCGTTTTTGTGATATTTATGAATCTGGAACATTACAAACACACTCTACCTCCACTATAACTATGAGTCGGAGAACAAAGCCCACAGCACAACATAGCCAATGAAGTAATTTTCAAATAGTACAGAAAAACCTGATCCATATTCATTAATTCCAAACCCAACAATGACAGCAAAGAGATTCCAGACTTGCCAAAGCATCAATATTTCTTTTCCAAAACCAATGTGAAGAAACAAATTTCTCTCCTGACTTGAGACAGGCAGTCACCCATAAAAGGCAACTGGTGGTTTTAAATCGATCCTCTCAACCTTAGAAATATTCATCATTAACTGCAGACACTAGTTCATTTCCAAAATGTATAGGCCTAACCACCAAAAACACAAATTTCATTACTTCTGCCAAAAATAAAAAGAGACCTGTTAGGCCTATCGCCTTTTAGTTTTTCCGACTTGTCAGTCACCTTAGTTTACAGCAAAAGAGTAAAGTAGGCCTACATCGTTTTTGTGATATTTATGAATCTGGAACATTACAAACACACTCTACCTCCACTATAACTATGAGTCGGAGAACAAAGCCCACAGCACAACATAGCCAATGAAGTAATTTTCAAATAGTACAGAAAAACCTGATCCATATTCATTAATTCCAAACCCAACAATGACAGCAAAGAGATTCCAGACTTGCCAAAGCATCAATATTTCTTTTCCAAAACCAATGTGAAGAAACAAATTTCTCTCCTGACTTGAGACAGGCAGTCACCCATAAAAGGCAACTGGTGGTTTTAAATCGATCCTCTCAACCTTAGAAATATTCATCATTAACTGCAGACACTAGTTCATTTCCAAAATGTATAGGCCTAACCACCAAAAACACAAATTTCATTACTTCTGCCAAAAATAAAAAGAGACCTGTTAGGCCTATCGCCTTTTAGTTTTTCCGACTTGTCAGTCACCTTAGTTTACAGCAAAAGAGTAAAGTAGGCCTACATCGTTTTTGTGATATTTATGAATCTGGAACATTACAAACACACTCTACCTCCACTATAACTATGAGTCGGAGAACAAAGCCCACAGCACAACATAGCCAATGAAGTAATTTTCAAATAGTACAGAAAAACCTGATCCATATTCATTAATTCCAAACCCAACAATGACAGCAAAGAGATTCCAGACTTGCCAAAGCATCAATATTTCTTTTCCAAAACCAATGTGAAGAAACAAATTTCTCTCCTGACTTGAGACAGGCAGTCACCCATAAAAGGCAACTGGTGGTTTTAAATCGATCCTCTCAACCTTAGAAATATTCATCATTAACTGCAGACACTAGTTCATTTCCAAAATGTATAGGCCTAACCACCAAAAACACAAATTTCATTACTTCTGCCAAAAATAAAAAGAGACCTGTTAGGCCTATCGCCTTTTAGTTTTTCCGACTTGTCAGTCACCTTAGTTTACAGCAAAAGAGTAAAGTAGGCCTACATCGTTTTTGTGATATTTATGAATCTGGAACATTACAAACACACTCTACCTCCACTATAACTATGAGTCGGAGAACAAAGCCCACAGCACAACATAGCCAATGAAGTAATTTTCAAATAGTACAGAAAAACCTGATCCATATTCATTAATTCCAAACCCAACAATGACAGCAAAGAGATTCCAGACTTGCCAAAGCATCAATATTTCTTTTCCAAAACCAATGTGAAGAAACAAATTTCTCTCCTGACTTGAGACAGGCAGTCACCCATAAAAGGCAACTGGTGGTTTTAAATCGATCCTCTCAACCTTAGAAATATTCATCATTAACTGCAGACACTAGTTCATTTCCAAAATGTATAGGCCTAACCACCAAAAACACAAATTTCATTACTTCTGCCAAAAATAAAAAGAGACCTGTTAGGCCTATCGCCTTTTAGTTTTTCCGACTTGTCAGTCACCTTAGTTTACAGCAAAAGAGTAAAGTAGGCCTACATCGTTTTTGTGATATTTATGAATCTGGAACATTACAAACACACTCTACCTCCACTATAACTATGAGTCGGAGAACAAAGCCCACAGCACAACATAGCCAATGAAGTAATTTTCAAATAGTACAGAAAAACCTGATCCATATTCATTAATTCCAAACCCAACAATGACAGCAAAGAGATTCCAGACTTGCCAAAGCATCAATATTTCTTTTCCAAAACCAATGTGAAGAAACAAATTTCTCTCCTGACTTGAGACAGGCAGTCACCCATAAAAGGCAACTGGTGGTTTTAAATCGATCCTCTCAACCTTAGAAATATTCATCATTAACTGCAGACACTAGTTCATTTCCAAAATGTATAGGCCTAACCACCAAAAACACAAATTTCATTACTTCTGCCAAAAATAAAAAGAGACCTGTTAGGCCTATCGCCTTTTAGTTTTTCCGACTTGTCAGTCACCTTAGTTTACAGCAAAAGAGTAAAGTAGGCCTACATCGTTTTTGTGATATTTATGAATCTGGAACATTACAAACACACTCTACCTCCACTATAACTATGAGTCGGAGAACAAAGCCCACTGCACAACATAGCCAATGAAGTAATTTTCAAATAGTACAGAAAAACCTGATCCATATTCATTAATTCCAAACCCAACAATGACAGCAAAGAGATTCCAGACTTGCCAAAGCATCAATATTTCTTTTCCAAAACCAATGTGAAGAAACAAATTTCTCTCCTGACTTGAGACAGGCAGTCACCCATAAAAGGCAACTGGTGGTTTTAAATCGATCCTCTCAACCTTAGAAATATTCATCATTAACTGCAGACACTAGTTCATTTCCAAAATGTATAGGCCTAACCACCAAAAACACAAATTTCATTACTTCTGCCAAAAATAAAAAGAGACCTGTTAGGCCTATCGCCTTTTAGTTTTTCCGACTTGTCAGTCACCTTAGTTTACAGCAAAAGAGTAAAGTAGGCCTACATCGTTTTTGTGATATTTATGAATCTGGAACATTACAAACACACTCTACCTCCACTATAACTATGAGTCGGAGAACAAAGCCCACAGCACAACATAGCCAATGAAGTAATTTTCAAATAGTACAGAAAAACCTGATCCATATTCATTAATTCCAAACCCAACAATGACAGCAAAGAGATTCCAGACTTGCCAAAGCATCAATATTTCTTTTCCAAAACCAATGTGAAGAAACAAATTTCTCTCCTGACTTGAGACAGGCAGTCACCCATAAAAGGCAACTGGTGGTTTTAAATCGATCCTCTCAACCTTAGAAATATTCATCATTAACTGCAGACACTAGTTCATTTCCAAAATGTATAGGCCTAACCACCAAAAACACAAATTTCATTACTTCTGCCAAAAATAAAAAGAGACCTGTTAGGCCTATTGCCTTTTAGTTTTTCCGACTTGTCAGTCACCTTAGTTTACAGCAAAAGAGTAAAGTAGGCCTACATCGTTTTTGTGATATTTATGAATCTGGAACATTACAAACACACTCTACCTCCACTATAACTATGAGTCGCAGAACAAAGCCCACAGCACAACATAGCCAATGAAGTAGTTTTCAAATAGTACAGAAAAACCTGATCCATATTCATTAATTCCAAACCCAACAATGACAGCAAAGAGATTCCAGACTTGCCAAAGCATCAATATTTCTTTTCCAAAACCAATGTGAAGAAACAAATTTCTCTCCTGACTTGAGACAGGCAGTCACCCATAAAAGGCAACTGGTGGTTTTAAATCGATCCTCTCAACCTTAGAAATATTCATCATTAACTGCAGACACTAGTTCATTTCCAAAATGTATAGGCCTAACCACCAAAAACACAAATTTCATTACTTCTGCCAAAAATAAAAAGAGACCTGTTAGGCCTATCGCCTTTTAGTTTTTCCGACTTGTCAGTCACCTTAGTTTACAGCAAAAGAGTAAAGTAGGCCTACATCGTTTTTGTGATATTTATGAATCTGGAACATTACAAACACACTCTACCTCCACTATAACTATGAGTCGGAGAACAAAGCCCACAGCACAACATAGCCAATGAAGTAATTTTCAAATAGTACAGAAAAACCTGATCCATATTCATTAATTCCAAACCCAACAATGACAGCAAAGAGATTCCAGACTTGCCAAAGCATCAATATTTCTTTTCCAAAACCAATGTGAAGAAACAAATTTCTCTCCTGACTTGAGACAGGCAGTCACCCATAAAAGGCAACTGGTGGTTTTAAATCGATCCTCTCAACCTTAGAAATATTCATCATTAACTGCAGACACTAGTTCATTTCCAAAATGTATAGGCCTAACCACCAAAAACACAAATTTCATTACTTCTGCCAAAAATAAAAAGAGACCTGTTAGGCCTATCGCCTTTTAGTTTTTCCGACTTGTCAGTCACCTTAGTTTACAGCAAAAGAGTAAAGTAGGCCTACATCATTTTTGTGATATTTATGAATCTGGAACATTACAAACACACTCTACCTCCACTATAACTATGAGTCGGAGAACAAAGCCCACAGCACAACATAGCCAATGAAGTAATTTTCAAATAGTACAGAAAAACCTGATCCATATTCATTAATTCCAAACCCAACAATGACAGCAAAGAGATTCCAGACTTGCCAAAGCATCAATATTTCTTTTCCAAAACCAATGTGAAGAAACAAATTTCTCTCCTGACTTGAGACAGGCAGTCACCCATAAAAGGCAACTGGTGGTTTTAAATCGATCCTCTCAACCTTAGAAATATTCATCATTAACTGCAGACACTAGTTCATTTCCAAAATGTATAGGCCTAACCACCAAAAACACAAATTTCATTACTTCTGCCAAAAATAAAAAGAGACCTGTTAGGCCTATCGCCTTTTAGTTTTTCCGACTTGTCAGTCACCTTAGTTTACAGCAAAAGAGTAAAGTAGGCCTACATCGTTTTTGTGATATTTATGAATCTGGAACATTACAAACACACTCTACCTCCACTATAACTATGAGTCGGAGAACAAAGCCCACAGCACAACATAGCCAATGAAGTAATTTTCAAATAGTACAGAAAAACCTGATCCATATTCATTAATTCCAAACCCAACAATGACAGCAAAGAGATTCCAGACTTGCCAAAGCATCAATATTTCTTTTCCAAAACCAATGTGAAGAAACAAATTTCTCTCCTGACTTGAGACAGGCAGTCACCCATAAAAGGCAACTGGTGGTTTTAAATCGATCCTCTCAACCTTAGAAATATTCATCATTAACTGCAGACACTAGTTCATTTCCAAAATGTATAGGCCTAACCACCAAAAACACAAATTTCATTACTTCTGCCAAAAATAAAAAGAGACCTGTTAGGCCTATCGCCTTTTAGTTTTTCCGACTTGTCAGTCACCTTAGTTTACAGCAAAAGAGTAAAGTAGGCCTACATCATTTTTGTGATATTTATGAATCTGGAACATTACAAACACACTCTACCTCCACTATAACTATGAGTCGGAGAACAAAGCCCACAGCACAACATAGCCAATGAAGTAATTTTCAAATAGTACAGAAAAACCTGATCCATATTCATTAATTCCAAACCCAACAATGACAGCAAAGAGATTCCAGACTTGCCAAAGCATCAATATTTCTTTTCCAAAACCAATGTGAAGAAACAAATTTCTCTCCTGACTTGAGACAGGCAGTCACCCATAAAAGGCAACTGGTGGTTTTAAATCGATCCTCTCAACCTTAGAAATATTCATCATTAACTGCAGACACTAGTTCATTTCCAAAATGTATAGGCCTAACCACCAAAAACACAAATTTCATTACTTCTGCCAAAAATAAAAAGAGACCTGTTAGGCCTATCGCCTTTTAGTTTTTCCGACTTGTCAGTCACCTTAGTTTACAGCAAAAGAGTAAAGTAGGCCTACATCGTTTTTGTGATATTTATGAATCTGGAACATTACAAACACACTCTACCTCCACTATAACTATGAGTCGGAGAACAAAGCCCACAGCACAACATAGCCAATGAAGTAGTTTTCAAATAGTACAGAAAAACCTGATCCATATTCATTAATTCCAAACCCAACAATGACAGCAAAGAGATTCCAGACTTGCCAAAGCATCAATATTTCTTTTCCAAAACCAATGTGAAGAAACAAATTTCTCTCCTGACTTGAGACAGGCAGTCACCCATAAAAGGCAACTGGTGGTTTTAAATCGATCCTCTCAACCTTAGAAATATTCATCATTAACTGCAGACACTAGTTCATTTCCAAAATGTATAGGCCTAACCACCAAAAACACAAATTTCATTACTTCTGCCAAAAATAAAAAGAGACCTGTTAGGCCTATCGCCTTTTAGTTTTTCCGACTTGTCAGTCACCTTAGTTTACAGCAAAAGAGTAAAGTAGGCCTACATCGTTTTTGTGATATTTATGAATCTGGAACATTACAAACACACTCTACCTCCACTATAACTATGAGTCGGAGAACAAAGCCCACAGCACAACATAGCCAATGAAGTAATTTTCAAATAGTACAGAAAAACCTGATCCATATTCATTAATTCCAAACCCAACAATGACAGCAAAGAGATTCCAGACTTGCCAAAGCATCAATATTTCTTTTCCAAAACCAATGTGAAGAAACAAATTTCTCTCCTGACTTGAGACAGGCAGTCACCCATAAAAGGCAACTGGTGGTTTTAAATCGATCCTCTCAACCTTAGAAATATTCATCATTAACTGCAGACACTAGTTCATTTCCAAAATGTATAGGCCTAACCACCAAAAACACAAATTTCATTACTTCTGCCAAAAATAAAAAGAGACCTGTTAGGCCTATCGCCTTTTAGTTTTTCCGACTTGTCAGTCACCTTAGTTTACAGCAAAAGAGTAAAGTAGGCCTACATCGTTTTTGTGATATTTATGAATCTGGAACATTACAAACACACTCTACCTCCACTATAACTATGAGTCGGAGAACAAAGCCCACAGCACAACATAGCCAATGAAGTAATTTTCAAATAGTACAGAAAAACCTGATCCATATTCATTAATTCCAAACCCAACAATGACAGCAAAGAGATTCCAGACTTGCCAAAGCATCAATATTTCTTTTCCAAAACCAATGTGAAGAAACAAATTTCTCTCCTGACTTGAGACAGGCAGTCACCCATAAAAGGCAACTGGTGGTTTTAAATCGATCCTCTCAACCTTAGAAATATTCATCATTAACTGCAGACACTAGTTCATTTCCAAAATGTATAGGCCTAACCACCAAAAACACAAATTTCATTACTTCTGCCAAAAATAAAAAGAGACCTGTTAGGCCTATCGCCTTTTAGTTTTTCCGACTTGTCAGTCACCTTAGTTTACAGCAAAAGAGTAAAGTAGGCCTACATCGTTTTTGTGATATTTATGAATCTGGAACATTACAAACACACTCTACCTCCACTATAACTATGAGTCGGAGAACAAAGCCCACAGCACAACATAGCCAATGAAGTAGTTTTCAAATAGTACAGAAAAACCTGATCCATATTCATTAATTCCAAACCCAACAATGACAGCAAAGAGATTCCAGACTTGCCAAAGCATCAATATTTCTTTTCCAAAACCAATGTGAAGAAACAAATTTCTCTCCTGACTTGAGACAGGCAGTCACCCATAAAAGGCAACTGGTGGTTTTAAATCGATCCTCTCAACCTTAGAAATATTCATCATTAACTGCAGACACTAGTTCATTTCCAAAATGTATAGGCCTAACCACCAAAAACACAAATTTCATTACTTCTGCCAAAAATAAAAAGAGACCTGTTAGGCCTATCGCCTTTTAGTTTTTCCGACTTGTCAGTCACCTTAGTTTACAGCAAAAGAGTAAAGTAGGCCTACATCGTTTTTGTGATATTTATGAATCTGGAACATTACAAACACACTCTACCTCCACTATAACTATGAGTCGGAGAACAAAGCCCACAGCACAACATAGCCAATGAAGTAATTTTCAAATAGTACAGAAAAACCTGATCCATATTCATTAATTCCAAACCCAACAATGACAGCAAAGAGATTCCAGACTTGCCAAAGCATCAATATTTCTTTTCCAAAACCAATGTGAAGAAACAAATTTCTCTCCTGACTTGAGACAGGCAGTCACCCATAAAAGGCAACTGGTGGTTTTAAATCGATCCTCTCAACCTTAGAAATATTCATCATTAACTGCAGACACTAGTTCATTTCCAAAATGTATAGGCCTAACCACCAAAAACACAAATTTCATTACTTCTGCCAAAAATAAAAAGAGACCTGTTAGGCCTATTGCCTTTTAGTTTTTCCGACTTGTCAGTCACCTTAGTTTACAGCAAAAGAGTAAAGTAGGCCTACATCGTTTTTGTGATATTTATGAATCTGGAACATTACAAACACACTCTACCTCCACTATAACTATGAGTCGCAGAACAAAGCCCACAGCACAACATAGCCAATGAAGTAGTTTTCAAATAGTACAGAAAAACCTGATCCATATTCATTAATTCCAAACCCAACAATGACAGCAAAGAGATTCCAGACTTGCCAAAGCATCAATATTTCTTTTCCAAAACCAATGTGAAGAAACAAATTTCTCTCCTGACTTGAGACAGGCAGTCACCCATAAAAGGCAACTGGTGGTTTTAAATCGATCCTCTCAACCTTAGAAATATTCATCATTAACTGCAGACACTAGTTCATTTCCAAAATGTATAGGCCTAACCACCAAAAACACAAATTTCATTACTTCTGCCAAAAATAAAAAGAGACCTGTTAGGCCTATCGCCTTTTAGTTTTTCCGACTTGTCAGTCACCTTAGTTTACAGCAAAAGAGTAAAGTAGGCCTACATCGTTTTTGTGATATTTATGAATCTGGAACATTACAAACACACTCTACCTCCACTATAACTATGAGTCGGAGAACAAAGCCCACAGCACAACATAGCCAATGAAGTAATTTTCAAATAGTACAGAAAAACCTGATCCATATTCATTAATTCCAAACCCAACAATGACAGCAAAGAGATTCCAGACTTGCCAAAGCATCAATATTTCTTTTCCAAAACCAATGTGAAGAAACAAATTTCTCTCCTGACTTGAGACAGGCAGTCACCCATAAAAGGCAACTGGTGGTTTTAAATCGATCCTCTCAACCTTAGAAATATTCATCATTAACTGCAGACACTAGTTCATTTCCAAAATGTATAGGCCTAACCACCAAAAACACAAATTTCATTACTTCTGCCAAAAATAAAAAGAGACCTGTTAGGCCTATCGCCTTTTAGTTTTTCCGACTTGTCAGTCACCTTAGTTTACAGCAAAAGAGTAAAGTAGGCCTACATCGTTTTTGTGATATTTATGAATCTGGAACATTACAAACACACTCTACCTCCACTATAACTATGAGTCGGAGAACAAAGCCCACAGCACAACATAGCCAATGAAGTAATTTTCAAATAGTACAGAAAAACCTGATCCATATTCATTAATTCCAAACCCAACAATGACAGCAAAGAGATTCCAGACTTGCCAAAGCATCAATATTTCTTTTCCAAAACCAATGTGAAGAAACAAATTTCTCTCCTGACTTGAGACAGGCAGTCACCCATAAAAGGCAACTGGTGGTTTTAAATCGATCCTCTCAACCTTAGAAATATTCATCATTAACTGCAGACACTAGTTCATTTCCAAAATGTATAGGCCTAACCACCAAAAACACAAATTTCATTACTTCTGCCAAAAATAAAAAGAGACCTGTTAGGCCTATCGCCTTTTAGTTTTTCCGACTTGTCAGTCACCTTAGTTTACAGCAAAAGAGTAAAGTAGGCCTACATCGTTTTTGTGATATTTATGAATCTGGAACATTACAAACACACTCTACCTCCACTATAACTATGAGTCGGAGAACAAAGCCCACAGCACAACATAGCCAATGAAGTAATTTTCAAATAGTACAGAAAAACCTGATCCATATTCATTAATTCCAAACCCAACAATGACAGCAAAGAGATTCCAGACTTGCCAAAGCATCAATATTTCTTTTCCAAAACCAATGTGAAGAAACAAATTTCTCTCCTGACTTGAGACAGGCAGTCACCCATAAAAGGCAACTGGTGGTTTTAAATCGATCCTCTCAACCTTAGAAATATTCATCATTAACTGCAGACACTAGTTCATTTCCAAAATGTATAGGCCTAACCACCAAAAACACAAATTTCATTACTTCTGCCAAAAATAAAAAGAGACCTGTTAGGCCTATCGCCTTTTAGTTTTTCCGACTTGTCAGTCACCTTAGTTTACAGCAAAAGAGTAAAGTAGGCCTACATCGTTTTTGTGATATTTATGAATCTGGAACATTACAAACACACTCTACCTCCACTATAACTATGAGTCGGAGAACAAAGCCCACAGCACAACATAGCCAATGAAGTAATTTTCAAATAGTACAGAAAAACCTGATCCATATTCATTAATTCCAAACCCAACAATGACAGCAAAGAGATTCCAGACTTGCCAAAGCATCAATATTTCTTTTCCAAAACCAATGTGAAGAAACAAATTTCTCTCCTGACTTGAGACAGGCAGTCACCCATAAAAGGCAACTGGTGGTTTTAAATCGATCCTCTCAACCTTAGAAATATTCATCATTAACTGCAGACACTAGTTCATTTCCAAAATGTATAGGCCTAACCACCAAAAACACAAATTTCATTACTTCTGCCAAAAATAAAAAGAGACCTGTTAGGCCTATCGCCTTTTAGTTTTTCCGACTTGTCAGTCACCTTAGTTTACAGCAAAAGAGTAAAGTAGGCCTACATCGTTTTTGTGATATTTATGAATCTGGAACATTACAAACACACTCTACCTCCACTATAACTATGAGTCGGAGAACAAAGCCCACAGCACAACATAGCCAATGAAGTAGTTTTCAAATAGTACAGAAAAACCTGATCCATATTCATTAATTCCAAACCCAACAATGACAGCAAAGAGATTCCAGACTTGCCAAAGCATCAATATTTCTTTTCCAAAACCAATGTGAAGAAACAAATTTCTCTCCTGACTTGAGACAGGCAGTCACCCATAAAAGGCAACTGGTGGTTTTAAATCGATCCTCTCAACCTTAGAAATATTCATCATTAACTGCAGACACTAGTTCATTTCCAAAATGTATAGGCCTAACCACCAAAAACACAAATTTCATTACTTCTGCCAAAAATAAAAAGAGACCTGTTAGGCCTATCGCCTTTTAGTTTTTCCGACTTGTCAGTCACCTTAGTTTACAGCAAAAGAGTAAAGTAGGCCTACATCGTTTTTGTGATATTTATGAATCTGGAACATTACAAACACACTCTACCTCCACTATAACTATGAGTCGGAGAACAAAGCCCACAGCACAACATAGCCAATGAAGTAGTTTTCAAATAGTACAGAAAAACCTGATCCATATTCATTAATTCCAAACCCAACAATGACAGCAAAGAGATTCCAGACTTGCCAAAGCATCAATATTTCTTTTCCAAAACCAATGTGAAGAAACAAATTTCTCTCCTGACTTGAGACAGGCAGTCACCCATAAAAGGCAACTGGTGGTTTTAAATCGATCCTCTCAACCTTAGAAATATTCATCATTAACTGCAGACACTAGTTCATTTCCAAAATGTATAGGCCTAACCACCAAAAACACAAATTTCATTACTTCTGCCAAAAATAAAAAGAGACCTGTTAGGCCTATCGCCTTTTAGTTTTTCCGACTTGTCAGTCACCTTAGTTTACAGCAAAAGAGTAAAGTAGGCCTACATCGTTTTTGTGATATTTATGAATCTGGAACATTACAAACACACTCTACCTCCACTATAACTATGAGTCGGAGAACAAAGCCCACAGCACAACATAGCCAATGAAGTAATTTTCAAATAGTACAGAAAAACCTGATCCATATTCATTAATTCCAAACCCAACAATGACAGCAAAGAGATTCCAGACTTGCCAAAGCATCAATATTTCTTTTCCAAAACCAATGTGAAGAAACAAATTTCTCTCCTGACTTGAGACAGGCAGTCACCCATAAAAGGCAACTGGTGGTTTTAAATCGATCCTCTCAACCTTAGAAATATTCATCATTAACTGCAGACACTAGTTCATTTCCAAAATGTATAGGCCTAACCACCAAAAACACAAATTTCATTACTTCTGCCAAAAATAAAAAGAGACCTGTTAGGCCTATCGCCTTTTAGTTTTTCCGACTTGTCAGTCACCTTAGTTTACAGCAAAAGAGTAAAGTAGGCCTACATCGTTTTTGTGATATTTATGAATCTGGAACATTACAAACACACTCTACCTCCACTATAACTATGAGTCGGAGAACAAAGCCCACAGCACAACATAGCCAATGAAGTAATTTTCAAATAGTACAGAAAAACCTGATCCATATTCATTAATTCCAAACCCAACAATGACAGCAAAGAGATTCCAGACTTGCCAAAGCATCAATATTTCTTTTCCAAAACCAATGTGAAGAAACAAATTTCTCTCCTGACTTGAGACAGGCAGTCACCCATAAAAGGCAACTGGTGGTTTTAAATCGATCCTCTCAACCTTAGAAATATTCATCATTAACTGCAGACACTAGTTCATTTCCAAAATGTATAGGCCTAACCACCAAAAACACAAATTTCATTACTTCTGCCAAAAATAAAAAGAGACCTGTTAGGCCTATCGCCTTTTAGTTTTTCCGACTTGTCAGTCACCTTAGTTTACAGCAAAAGAGTAAAGTAGGCCTACATCGTTTTTGTGATATTTATGAATCTGGAACATTACAAACACACTCTACCTCCACTATAACTATGAGTCGGAGAACAAAGCCCACAGCACAACATAGCCAATGAAGTAGTTTTCAAATAGTACAGAAAAACCTGATCCATATTCATTAATTCCAAACCCAACAATGACAGCAAAGAGATTCCAGACTTGCCAAAGCATCAATATTTCTTTTCCAAAACCAATGTGAAGAAACAAATTTCTCTCCTGACTTGAGACAGGCAGTCACCCATAAAAGGCAACTGGTGGTTTTAAATCGATCCTCTCAACCTTAGAAATATTCATCATTAACTGCAGACACTAGTTCATTTCCAAAATGTATAGGCCTAACCACCAAAAACACAAATTTCATTACTTCTGCCAAAAATAAAAAGAGACCTGTTAGGCCTATCGCCTTTTAGTTTTTCCGACTTGTCAGTCACCTTAGTTTACAGCAAAAGAGTAAAGTAGGCCTACATCGTTTTTGTGATATTTATGAATCTGGAACATTACAAACACACTCTACCTCCACTATAACTATGAGTCGGAGAACAAAGCCCACAGCACAACATAGCCAATGAAGTAATTTTCAAATAGTACAGAAAAACCTGATCCATATTCATTAATTCCAAACCCAACAATGACAGCAAAGAGATTCCAGACTTGCCAAAGCATCAATATTTCTTTTCCAAAACCAATGTGAAGAAACAAATTTCTCTCCTGACTTGAGACAGGCAGTCACCCATAAAAGGCAACTGGTGGTTTTAAATCGATCCTCTCAACCTTAGAAATATTCATCATTAACTGCAGACACTAGTTCATTTCCAAAATGTATAGGCCTAACCACCAAAAACACAAATTTCATTACTTCTGCCAAAAATAAAAAGAGACCTGTTAGGCCTATCGCCTTTTAGTTTTTCCGACTTGTCAGTCACCTTAGTTTACAGCAAAAGAGTAAAGTAGGCCTACATCGTTTTTGTGATATTTATGAATCTGGAACATTACAAACACACTCTACCTCCACTATAACTATGAGTCGGAGAACAAAGCCCACAGCACAACATAGCCAATGAAGTAATTTTCAAATAGTACAGAAAAACCTGATCCATATTCATTAATTCCAAACCCAACAATGACAGCAAAGAGATTCCAGACTTGCCAAAGCATCAATATTTCTTTTCCAAAACCAATGTGAAGAAACAAATTTCTCTCCTGACTTGAGACAGGCAGTCACCCATAAAAGGCAACTGGTGGTTTTAAATCGATCCTCTCAACCTTAGAAATATTCATCATTAACTGCAGACACTAGTTCATTTCCAAAATGTATAGGCCTAACCACCAAAAACACAAATTTCATTACTTCTGCCAAAAATAAAAAGAGACCTGTTAGGCCTATCGCCTTTTAGTTTTTCCGACTTGTCAGTCACCTTAGTTTACAGCAAAAGAGTAAAGTAGGCCTACATCGTTTTTGTGATATTTATGAATCTGGAACATTACAAACACACTCTACCTCCACTATAACTATGAGTCGGAGAACAAAGCCCACAGCACAACATAGCCAATGAAGTAGTTTTCAAATAGTACAGAAAAACCTGATCCATATTCATTAATTCCAAACCCAACAATGACAGCAAAGAGATTCCAGACTTGCCAAAGCATCAATATTTCTTTTCCAAAACCAATGTGAAGAAACAAATTTCTCTCCTGACTTGAGACAGGCAGTCACCCATAAAAGGCAACTGGTGGTTTTAAATCGATCCTCTCAACCTTAGAAATATTCATCATTAACTGCAGACACTAGTTCATTTCCAAAATGTATAGGCCTAACCACCAAAAACACAAATTTCATTACTTCTGCCAAAAATAAAAAGAGACCTGTTAGGCCTATCGCCTTTTAGTTTTTCCGACTTGTCAGTCACCTTAGTTTACAGCAAAAGAGTAAAGTAGGCCTACATCGTTTTTGTGATATTTATGAATCTGGAACATTACAAACACACTCTACCTCCACTATAACTATGAGTCGGAGAACAAAGCCCACAGCACAACATAGCCAATGAAGTAGTTTTCAAATAGTACAGAAAAACCTGATCCATATTCATTAATTCCAAACCCAACAATGACAGCAAAGAGATTCCAGACTTGCCAAAGCATCAATATTTCTTTTCCAAAACCAATGTGAAGAAACAAATTTCTCTCCTGACTTGAGACAGGCAGTCACCCATAAAAGGCAACTGGTGGTTTTAAATCGATCCTCTCAACCTTAGAAATATTCATCATTAACTGCAGACACTAGTTCATTTCCAAAATGTATAGGCCTAACCACCAAAAACACAAATTTCATTACTTCTGCCAAAAATAAAAAGAGACCTGTTAGGCCTATCGCCTTTTAGTTTTTCCGACTTGTCAGTCACCTTAGTTTACAGCAAAAGAGTAAAGTAGGCCTACATCGTTTTTGTGATATTTATGAATCTGGAACATTACAAACACACTCTACCTCCACTATAACTATGAGTCGGAGAACAAAGCCCACAGCACAACATAGCCAATGAAGTAATTTTCAAATAGTACAGAAAAACCTGATCCATATTCATTAATTCCAAACCCAACAATGACAGCAAAGAGATTCCAGACTTGCCAAAGCATCAATATTTCTTTTCCAAAACCAATGTGAAGAAACAAATTTCTCTCCTGACTTGAGACAGGCAGTCACCCATAAAAGGCAACTGGTGGTTTTAAATCGATCCTCTCAACCTTAGAAATATTCATCATTAACTGCAGACACTAGTTCATTTCCAAAATGTATAGGCCTAACCACCAAAAACACAAATTTCATTACTTCTGCCAAAAATAAAAAGAGACCTGTTAGGCCTATCGCCTTTTAGTTTTTCCGACTTGTCAGTCACCTTAGTTTACAGCAAAAGAGTAAAGTAGGCCTACATCGTTTTTGTGATATTTATGAATCTGGAACATTACAAACACACTCTACCTCCACTATAACTATGAGTCGGAGAACAAAGCCCACAGCACAACATAGCCAATGAAGTAATTTTCAAATAGTACAGAAAAACCTGATCCATATTCATTAATTCCAAACCCAACAATGACAGCAAAGAGATTCCAGACTTGCCAAAGCATCAATATTTCTTTTCCAAAACCAATGTGAAGAAACAAATTTCTCTCCTGACTTGAGACAGGCAGTCACCCATAAAAGGCAACTGGTGGTTTTAAATCGATCCTCTCAACCTTAGAAATATTCATCATTAACTGCAGACACTAGTTCATTTCCAAAATGTATAGGCCTAACCACCAAAAACACAAATTTCATTACTTCTGCCAAAAATAAAAAGAGACCTGTTAGGCCTATCGCCTTTTAGTTTTTCCGACTTGTCAGTCACCTTAGTTTACAGCAAAAGAGTAAAGTAGGCCTACATCGTTTTTGTGATATTTATGAATCTGGAACATTACAAACACACTCTACCTCCACTATAACTATGAGTCGGAGAACAAAGCCCACAGCACAACATAGCCAATGAAGTAATTTTCAAATAGTACAGAAAAACCTGATCCATATTCATTAATTCCAAACCCAACAATGACAGCAAAGAGATTCCAGACTTGCCAAAGCATCAATATTTCTTTTCCAAAACCAATGTGAAGAAACAAATTTCTCTCCTGACTTGAGACAGGCAGTCACCCATAAAAGGCAACTGGTGGTTTTAAATCGATCCTCTCAACCTTAGAAATATTCATCATTAACTGCAGACACTAGTTCATTTCCAAAATGTATAGGCCTAACCACCAAAAACACAAATTTCATTACTTCTGCCAAAAATAAAAAGAGACCTGTTAGGCCTATCGCCTTTTAGTTTTTCCGACTTGTCAGTCACCTTAGTTTACAGCAAAAGAGTAAAGTAGGCCTACATCGTTTTTGTGATATTTATGAATCTGGAACATTACAAACACACTCTACCTCCACTATAACTATGAGTCGGAGAACAAAGCCCACAGCACAACATAGCCAATGAAGTAATTTTCAAATAGTACAGAAAAACCTGATCCATATTCATTAATTCCAAACCCAACAATGACAGCAAAGAGATTCCAGACTTGCCAAAGCATCAATATTTCTTTTCCAAAACCAATGTGAAGAAACAAATTTCTCTCCTGACTTGAGACAGGCAGTCACCCATAAAAGGCAACTGGTGGTTTTAAATCGATCCTCTCAACCTTAGAAATATTCATCATTAACTGCAGACACTAGTTCATTTCCAAAATGTATAGGCCTAACCACCAAAAACACAAATTTCATTACTTCTGCCAAAAATAAAAAGAGACCTGTTAGGCCTATCGCCTTTTAGTTTTTCCGACTTGTCAGTCACCTTAGTTTACAGCAAAAGAGTAAAGTAGGCCTACATCGTTTTTGTGATATTTATGAATCTGGAACATTACAAACACACTCTACCTCCACTATAACTATGAGTCGGAGAACAAAGCCCACAGCACAACATAGCCAATGAAGTAGTTTTCAAATAGTACAGAAAAACCTGATCCATATTCATTAATTCCAAACCCAACAATGACAGCAAAGAGATTCCAGACTTGCCAAAGCATCAATATTTCTTTTCCAAAACCAATGTGAAGAAACAAATTTCTCTCCTGACTTGAGACAGGCAGTCACCCATAAAAGGCAACTGGTGGTTTTAAATCGATCCTCTCAACCTTAGAAATATTCATCATTAACTGCAGACACTAGTTCATTTCCAAAATGTATAGGCCTAACCACCAAAAACACAAATTTCATTACTTCTGCCAAAAATAAAAAGAGACCTGTTAGGCCTATCGCCTTTTAGTTTTTCCGACTTGTCAGTCACCTTAGTTTACAGCAAAAGAGTAAAGTAGGCCTACATCGTTTTTGTGATATTTATGAATCTGGAACATTACAAACACACTCTACCTCCACTATAACTATGAGTCGGAGAACAAAGCCCACAGCACAACATAGCCAATGAAGTAATTTTCAAATAGTACAGAAAAACCTGATCCATATTCATTAATTCCAAACCCAACAATGACAGCAAAGAGATTCCAGACTTGCCAAAGCATCAATATTTCTTTTCCAAAACCAATGTGAAGAAACAAATTTCTCTCCTGACTTGAGACAG
Organism: Hermodice carunculata; assembly: GCA_964020975.1. Lineage (NCBI taxonomy): Eukaryota > Metazoa > Annelida > Polychaeta > Eunicida > Amphinomidae > Hermodice > Hermodice carunculata. Next base: position 28,524 of record CAXHWN010001661.1, read on the forward strand.
GCAGTCACCCATAAAAGGCAACTGGTGGTTTTAAATCGATCCTCTCAACCTTAGAAATATTCATCATTAACTGCAGACACTAGTTCATTTCCAAAATGTATAGGCCTAACCACCAAAAACACAAATTTCATTACTTCTGCCAAAAATAAAAAGAGACCTGTTAGGCCTATCGCCTTTTAGTTTTTCCGACTTGTCAGTCACCTTAGTTTACAGCAAAAGAGTAAAGTAGGCCTACATCGTTTTTGTGATATTTATGAATCTGGAACATTACAAACACACTCTACCTCCACTATAACTATGAGTCGGAGAACAAAGCCCACAGCACAACATAGCCAATGAAGTAATTTTCAAATAGTACAGAAAAACCTGATCCATATTCATTAATTCCAAACCCAACAATGACAGCAAAGAGATTCCAGACTTGCCAAAGCATCAATATTTCTTTTCCAAAACCAATGTGAAGAAACAAATTTCTCTCCTGACTTGAGACAGGCAGTCACCCATAAAAGGCAACTGGTGGTTTTAAATCGATCCTCTCAACCTTAGAAATATTCATCATTAACTGCAGACACTAGTTCATTTCCAAAATGTATAGGCCTAACCACCAAAAACACAAATTTCATTACTTCTGCCAAAAATAAAAAGAGACCTGTTAGGCCTATCGCCTTTTAGTTTTTCCGACTTGTCAGTCACCTTAGTTTACAGCAAAAGAGTAAAGTAGGCCTACATCGTTTTTGTGATATTTATGAATCTGGAACATTACAAACACACTCTACCTCCACTATAACTATGAGTCGGAGAACAAAGCCCACAGCACAACATAGCCAATGAAGTAATTTTCAAATAGTACAGAAAAACCTGATCCATATTCATTAATTCCAAACCCAACAATGACAGCAAAGAGATTCCAGACTTGCCAAAGCATCAATATTTCTTTTCCAAAACCAATGTGAAGAAACAAATTTCTCTCCTGACTTGAGACAGGCAGTCACCCATAAAAGGCAACTGGTGGTTTTAAATCGATCCTCTCAACCTTAGAAATATTCATCATTAACTGCAGACACTAGTTCATTTCCAAAATGTATAGGCCTAACCACCAAAAACACAAATTTCATTACTTCTGCCAAAAATAAAAAGAGACCTGTTAGGCCTATCGCCTTTTAGTTTTTCCGACTTGTCAGTCACCTTAGTTTACAGCAAAAGAGTAAAGTAGGCCTACATCGTTTTTGTGATATTTATGAATCTGGAACATTACAAACACACTCTACCTCCACTATAACTATGAGTCGCAGAACAAAGCCCACAGCACAACATAGCCAATGACGTAATTTTCAAATAGTACAGAAAAACCTGATCCATATTCATTAATTCCAAACCCAACAATGACAGCAAAGAGATTCCAGACTTGCCAAAGCATCAATATTTCTTTTCCAAAACCAATGTGAAGAAACAAATTTCTCTCCTGACTTGAGACAGGCAGTCACCCATAAAAGGCAACTGGTGGTTTTAAATCGATCCTCTCAACCTTAGAAATATTCATCATTAACTGCAGACACTAGTTCATTTCCAAAATGTATAGGCCTAACCACCAAAAACACAAATTTCATTACTTCTGCCAAAAATAAAAAGAGACCTGTTAGGCCTATCGCCTTTTAGTTTTTCCGACTTGTCAGTCACCTTAGTTTACAGCAAAAGAGTAAAGTAGGCCTACATCGTTTTTGTGATATTTATGAATCTGGAACATTACAAACACACTCTACCTCCACTATAACTATGAGTCGGAGAACAAAGCCCACAGCACAACATAGCCAATGAAGTAATTTTCAAATAGTACAGAAAAACCTGATCCATATTCATTAATTCCAAACCCAACAATGACAGCAAAGAGATTCCAGACTTGCCAAAGCATCAATATTTCTTTTCCAAAACCAATGTGAAGAAACAAATTTCTCTCCTGACTTGAGACAGGCAGTCACCCATAAAAGGCAACTGGTGGTTTTAAATCGATCCTCTCAACCTTAGAAATATTCATCATTAACTGCAGACACTAGTTCATTTCCAAAATGTATAGGCCTAACCACCAAAAACACAAATTTCATTACTTCTGCCAAAAATAAAAAGAGACCTGTTAGGCCTATCGCCTTTTAGTTTTTCCGACTTGTCAGTCACCTTAGTTTACAGCAAAAGAGTAAAGTAGGCCTACATCGTTTTTGTGATATTTATGAATCTGGAACATTACAAACACACTCTACCTCCACTATAACTATGAGTCGGAGAACAAAGCCCACAGCACAACATAGCCAATGAAGTAATTTTCAAATAGTACAGAAAAACCTGATCCATATTCATTAATTCCAAACCCAACAATGACAGCAAAGAGATTCCAGACTTGCCAAAGCATCAATATTTCTTTTCCAAAACCAATGTGAAGAAACAAATTTCTCTCCTGACTTGAGACAGGCAGTCACCCATAAAAGGCAACTGGTGGTTTTAAATCGATCCTCTCAACCTTAGAAATATTCATCATTAACTGCAGACACTAGTTCATTTCCAAAATGTATAGGCCTAACCACCAAAAACACAAATTTCATTACTTCTGCCAAAAATAAAAAGAGACCTGTTAGGCCTATCGCCTTTTAGTTTTTCCGACTTGTCAGTCACCTTAGTTTACAGCAAAAGAGTAAAGTAGGCCTACATCGTTTTTGTGATATTTATGAATCTGGAACATTACAAACACACTCTACCTCCACTATAACTATGAGTCGGAGAACAAAGCCCACAGCACAACATAGCCAATGAAGTAATTTTCAAATAGTACAGAAAAACCTGATCCATATTCATTAATTCCAAACCCAACAATGACAGCAAAGAGATTCCAGACTTGCCAAAGCATCAATATTTCTTTTCCAAAACCAATGTGAAGAAACAAATTTCTCTCCTGACTTGAGACAGGCAGTCACCCATAAAAGGCAACTGGTGGTTTTAAATCGATCCTCTCAACCTTAGAAATATTCATCATTAACTGCAGACACTAGTTCATTTCCAAAATGTATAGGCCTAACCACCAAAAACACAAATTTCATTACTTCTGCCAAAAATAAAAAGAGACCTGTTAGGCCTATCGCCTTTTAGTTTTTCCGACTTGTCAGTCACCTTAGTTTACAGCAAAAGAGTAAAGTAGGCCTACATCGTTTTTGTGATATTTATGAATCTGGAACATTACAAACACACTCTACCTCCACTATAACTATGAGTCGGAGAACAAAGCCCACAGCACAACATAGCCAATGAAGTAATTTTCAAATAGTACAGAAAAACCTGATCCATATTCATTAATTCCAAACCCAACAATGACAGCAAAGAGATTCCAGACTTGCCAAAGCATCAATATTTCTTTTCCAAAACCAATGTGAAGAAACAAATTTCTCTCCTGACTTGAGACAGGCAGTCACCCATAAAAGGCAACTGGTGGTTTTAAATCGATCCTCTCAACCTTAGAAATATTCATCATTAACTGCAGACACTAGTTCATTTCCAAAATGTATAGGCCTAACCACCAAAAACACAAATTTCATTACTTCTGCCAAAAATAAAAAGAGACCTGTTAGGCCTATCGCCTTTTAGTTTTTCCGACTTGTCAGTCACCTTAGTTTACAGCAAAAGAGTAAAGTAGGCCTACATCGTTTTTGTGATATTTATGAATCTGGAACATTACAAACACACTCTACCTCCACTATAACTATGAGTCGGAGAACAAAGCCCACAGCACAACATAGCCAATGAAGTAATTTTCAAATAGTACAGAAAAACCTGATCCATATTCATTAATTCCAAACCCAACAATGACAGCAAAGAGATTCCAGACTTGCCAAAGCATCAATATTTCTTTTCCAAAACCAATGTGAAGAAACAAATTTCTCTCCTGACTTGAGACAGGCAGTCACCCATAAAAGGCAACTGGTGGTTTTAAATCGATCCTCTCAACCTTAGAAATATTCATCATTAACTGCAGACACTAGTTCATTTCCAAAATGTATAGGCCTAACCACCAAAAACACAAATTTCATTACTTCTGCCAAAAATAAAAAGAGACCTGTTAGGCCTATCGCCTTTTAGTTTTTCCGACTTGTCAGTCACCTTAGTTTACAGCAAAAGAGTAAAGTAGGCCTACATCGTTTTTGTGATATTTATGAATCTGGAACATTACAAACACACTCTACCTCCACTATAACTATGAGTCGGAGAACAAAGCCCACAGCACAACATAGCCAATGAAGTAATTTTCAAATAGTACAGAAAAACCTGATCCATATTCATTAATTCCAAACCCAACAATGACAGCAAAGAGATTCCAGACTTGCCAAAGCATCAATATTTCTTTTCCAAAACCAATGTGAAGAAACAAATTTCTCTCCTGACTTGAGACAGGCAGTCACCCATAAAAGGCAACTGGTGGTTTTAAATCGATCCTCTCAACCTTAGAAATATTCATCATTAACTGCAGACACTAGTTCATTTCCAAAATGTATAGGCCTAACCACCAAAAACACAAATTTCATTACTTCTGCCAAAAATAAAAAGAGACCTGTTAGGCCTATTGCCTTTTAGTTTTTCCGACTTGTCAGTCACCTTAGTTTACAGCAAAAGAGTAAAGTAGGCCTACATCGTTTTTGTGATATTTATGAATCTGGAACATTACAAACACACTCTACCTCCACTATAACTATGAGTCGCAGAACAAAGCCCACAGCACAACATAGCCAATGAAGTAGTTTTCAAATAGTACAGAAAAACCTGATCCATATTCATTAATTCCAAACCCAACAATGACAGCAAAGAGATTCCAGACTTGCCAAAGCATCAATATTTCTTTTCCAAAACCAATGTGAAGAAACAAATTTCTCTCCTGACTTGAGACAGGCAGTCACCCATAAAAGGCAACTGGTGGTTTTAAATCGATCCTCTCAACCTTAGAAATATTCATCATTAACTGCAGACACTAGTTCATTTCCAAAATGTATAGGCCTAACCACCAAAAACACAAATTTCATTACTTCTGCCAAAAATAAAAAGAGACCTGTTAGGCCTATCGCCTTTTAGTTTTTCCGACTTGTCAGTCACCTTAGTTTACAGCAAAAGAGTAAAGTAGGCCTACATCGTTTTTGTGATATTTATGAATCTGGAACATTACAAACACACTCTACCTCCACTATAACTATGAGTCGGAGAACAAAGCCCACAGCACAACATAGCCAATGAAGTAATTTTCAAATAGTACAGAAAAACCTGATCCATATTCATTAATTCCAAACCCAACAATGACAGCAAAGAGATTCCAGACTTGCCAAAGCATCAATATTTCTTTTCCAAAACCAATGTGAAGAAACAAATTTCTCTCCTGACTTGAGACAGGCAGTCACCCATAAAAGGCAACTGGTGGTTTTAAATCGATCCTCTCAACCTTAGAAATATTCATCATTAACTGCAGACACTAGTTCATTTCCAAAATGTATAGGCCTAACCACCAAAAACACAAATTTCATTACTTCTGCCAAAAATAAAAAGAGACCTGTTAGGCCTATCGCCTTTTAGTTTTTCCGACTTGTCAGTCACCTTAGTTTACAGCAAAAGAGTAAAGTAGGCCTACATCGTTTTTGTGATATTTATGAATCTGGAACATTACAAACACACTCTACCTCCACTATAACTATGAGTCGGAGAACAAAGCCCACAGCACAACATAGCCAATGAAGTAATTTTCAAATAGTACAGAAAAACCTGATCCATATTCATTAATTCCAAACCCAACAATGACAGCAAAGAGATTCCAGACTTGCCAAAGCATCAATATTTCTTTTCCAAAACCAATGTGAAGAAACAAATTTCTCTCCTGACTTGAGACAGGCAGTCACCCATAAAAGGCAACTGGTGGTTTTAAATCGATCCTCTCAACCTTAGAAATATTCATCATTAACTGCAGACACTAGTTCATTTCCAAAATGTATAGGCCTAACCACCAAAAACACAAATTTCATTACTTCTGCCAAAAATAAAAAGAGACCTGTTAGGCCTATCGCCTTTTAGTTTTTCCGACTTGTCAGTCACCTTAGTTTACAGCAAAAGAGTAAAGTAGGCCTACATCGTTTTTGTGATATTTATGAATCTGGAACATTACAAACACACTCTACCTCCACTATAACTATGAGTCGGAGAACAAAGCCCACAGCACAACATAGCCAATGAAGTAGTTTTCAAATAGTACAGAAAAACCTGATCCATATTCATTAATTCCAAACCCAACAATGACAGCAAAGAGATTCCAGACTTGCCAAAGCATCAATATTTCTTTTCCAAAACCAATGTGAAGAAACAAATTTCTCTCCTGACTTGAGACAGGCAGTCACCCATAAAAGGCAACTGGTGGTTTTAAATCGATCCTCTCAACCTTAGAAATATTCATCATTAACTGCAGACACTAGTTCATTTCCAAAATGTATAGGCCTAACCACCAAAAACACAAATTTCATTACTTCTGCCAAAAATAAAAAGAGACCTGTTAGGCCTATCGCCTTTTAGTTTTTCCGACTTGTCAGTCACCTTAGTTTACAGCAAAAGAGTAAAGTAGGCCTACATCGTTTTTGTGATATTTATGAATCTGGAACATTACAAACACACTCTACCTCCACTATAACTATGAGTCGGAGAACAAAGCCCACAGCACAACATAGCCAATGAAGTAATTTTCAAATAGTACAGAAAAACCTGATCCATATTCATTAATTCCAAACCCAACAATGACAGCAAAGAGATTCCAGACTTGCCAAAGCATCAATATTTCTTTTCCAAAACCAATGTGAAGAAACAAATTTCTCTCCTGACTTGAGACAGGCAGTCACCCATAAAAGGCAACTGGTGGTTTTAAATCGATCCTCTCAACCTTAGAAATATTCATCATTAACTGCAGACACTAGTTCATTTCCAAAATGTATAGGCCTAACCACCAAAAACACAAATTTCATTACTTCTGCCAAAAATAAAAAGAGACCTGTTAGGCCTATCGCCTTTTAGTTTTTCCGACTTGTCAGTCACCTTAGTTTACAGCAAAAGAGTAAAGTAGGCCTACATCGTTTTTGTGATATTTATGAATCTGGAACATTACAAACACACTCTACCTCCACTATAACTATGAGTCGGAGAACAAAGCCCACAGCACAACATAGCCAATGAAGTAATTTTCAAATAGTACAGAAAAACCTGATCCATATTCATTAATTCCAAACCCAACAATGACAGCAAAGAGATTCCAGACTTGCCAAAGCATCAATATTTCATTTCCAAAACCAATGTGAAGAAACAAATTTCTCTCCTGACTTGAGACAGGCAGTCACCCATAAAAGGCAACTGGTGGTTTTAAATCGATCCTCTCAACCTTAGAAATATTCATCATTAACTGCAGACACTAGTTCATTTCCAAAATGTATAGGCCTAACCACCAAAAACACAAATTTCATTACTTCTGCCAAAAATAAAAAGAGACCTGTTAGGCCTATCGCCTTTTAGTTTTTCCGACTTGTCAGTCACCTTAGTTTACAGCAAAAGAGTAAAGTAGGCCTACATCGTTTTTGTGATATTTATGAATCTGGAACATTACAAACACACTCTACCTCCACTATAACTATGAGTCGGAGAACAAAGCCCACAGCACAACATAGCCAATGAAGTAGTTTTCAAATAGTACAGAAAAACCTGATCCATATTCATTAATTCCAAACCCAACAATGACAGCAAAGAGATTCCAGACTTGCCAAAGCATCAATATTTCTTTTCCAAAACCAATGTGAAGAAACAAATTTCTCTCCTGACTTGAGACAGGCAGTCACCCATAAAAGGCAACTGGTGGTTTTAAATCGATCCTCTCAACCTTAGAAATATTCATCATTAACTGCAGACACTAGTTCATTTCCAAAATGTATAGGCCTAACCACCAAAAACACAAATTTCATTACTTCTGCCAAAAATAAAAAGAGACCTGTTAGGCCTATCGCCTTTTAGTTTTTCCGACTTGTCAGTCACCTTAGTTTACAGCAAAAGAGTAAAGTAGGCCTACATCGTTTTTGTGATATTTATGAATCTGGAACATTACAAACACACTCTACCTCCACTATAACTATGAGTCGGAGAACAAAGCCCACAGCACAACATAGCCAATGAAGTAATTTTCAAATAGTACAGAAAAACCTGATCCATATTCATTAATTCCAAACCCAACAATGACAGCAAAGAGATTCCAGACTTGCCAAAGCATCAATATTTCTTTTCCAAAACCAATGTGAAGAAACAAATTTCTCTCCTGACTTGAGACAGGCAGTCACCCATAAAAGGCAACTGGTGGTTTTAAATCGATCCTCTCAACCTTAGAAATATTCATCATTAACTGCAGACACTAGTTCATTTCCAAAATGTATAGGCCTAACCACCAAAAACACAAATTTCATTACTTCTGCCAAAAATAAAAAGAGACCTGTTAGGCCTATCGCCTTTTAGTTTTTCCGACTTGTCAGTCACCTTAGTTTACAGCAAAAGAGTAAAGTAGGCCTACATCGTTTTTGTGATATTTATGAATCTGGAACATTACAAACACACTCTACCTCCACTATAACTATGAGTCGGAGAACAAAGCCCACAGCACAACATAGCCAATGAAGTAATTTTCAAATAGTACAGAAAAACCTGATCCATATTCATTAATTCCAAACCCAACAATGACAGCAAAGAGATTCCAGACTTGCCAAAGCATCAATATTTCTTTTCCAAAACCAATGTGAAGAAACAAATTTCTCTCCTGACTTGAGACAGGCAGTCACCCATAAAAGGCAACTGGTGGTTTTAAATCGATCCTCTCAACCTTAGAAATATTCATCATTAACTGCAGACACTAGTTCATTTCCAAAATGTATAGGCCTAACCACCAAAAACACAAATTTCATTACTTCTGCCAAAAATAAAAAGAGACCTGTTAGGCCTATCGCCTTTTAGTTTTTCCGACTTGTCAGTCACCTTAGTTTACAGCAAAAGAGTAAAGTAGGCCTACATCGTTTTTGTGATATTTATGAATCTGGAACATTACAAACACACTCTACCTCCACTATAACTATGAGTCGGAGAACAAAGCCCACAGCACAACATAGCCAATGAAGTAATTTTCAAATAGTACAGAAAAACCTGATCCATATTCATTAATTCCAAACCCAACAATGACAGCAAAGAGATTCCAGACTTGCCAAAGCATCAATATTTCTTTTCCAAAACCAATGTGAAGAAACAAATTTCTCTCCTGACTTGAGACAGGCAGTCACCCATAAAAGGCAACTGGTGGTTTTAAATCGATCCTCTCAACCTTAGAAATATTCATCATTAACTGCAGACACTAGTTCATTTCCAAAATGTATAGGCCTAACCACCAAAAACACAAATTTCATTACTTCTGCCAAAAATAAAAAGAGACCTGTTAGGCCTATCGCCTTTTAGTTTTTCCGACTTGTCAGTCACCTTAGTTTACAGCAAAAGAGTAAAGTAGGCCTACATCGTTTTTGTGATATTTATGAATCTGGAACATTACAAACACACTCTACCTCCACTATAACTATGAGTCGGAGAACAAAGCCCACAGCACAACATAGCCAATGAAGTAGTTTTCAAATAGTACAGAAAAACCTGATCCATATTCATTAATTCCAAACCCAACAATGACAGCAAAGAGATTCCAGACTTGCCAAAGCATCAATATTTCTTTTCCAAAACCAATGTGAAGAAACAAATTTCTCTCCTGACTTGAGACAGGCAGTCACCCATAAAAGGCAACTGGTGGTTTTAAATCGATCCTCTCAACCTTAGAAATATTCATCATTAACTGCAGACACTAGTTCATTTCCAAAATGTATAGGCCTAACCACCAAAAACACAAATTTCATTACTTCTGCCAAAAATAAAAAGAGACCTGTTAGGCCTATCGCCTTTTAGTTTTTCCGACTTGTCAGTCACCTTAGTTTACAGCAAAAGAGTAAAGTAGGCCTACATCGTTTTTGTGATATTTATGAATCTGGAACATTACAAACACACTCTACCTCCACTATAACTATGAGTCGGAGAACAAAGCCCACAGCACAACATAGCCAATGAAGTAATTTTCAAATAGTACAGAAAAACCTGATCCATATTCATTAATTCCAAACCCAACAATGACAGCAAAGAGATTCCAGACTTGCCAAAGCATCAATATTTCTTTTCCAAAACCAATGTGAAGAAACAAATTTCTCTCCTGACTTGAGACAGGCAGTCACCCATAAAAGGCAACTGGTGGTTTTAAATCGATCCTCTCAACCTTAGAAATATTCATCATTAACTGCAGACACTAGTTCATTTCCAAAATGTATAGGCCTAACCACCAAAAACACAAATTTCATTACTTCTGCCAAAAATAAAAAGAGACCTGTTAGGCCTATCGCCTTTTAGTTTTTCCGACTTGTCAGTCACCTTAGTTTACAGCAAAAGAGTAAAGTAGGCCTACATCGTTTTTGTGATATTTATGAATCTGGAACATTACAAACACACTCTACCTCCACTATAACTATGAGTCGGAGAACAAAGCCCACAGCACAACATAGCCAATGAAGTAATTTTCAAATAGTACAGAAAAACCTGATCCATATTCATTAATTCCAAACCCAACAATGACAGCAAAGAGATTCCAGACTTGCCAAAGCATCAATATTTCTTTTCCAAAACCAATGTGAAGAAACAAATTTCTCTCCTGACTTGAGACAGGCAGTCACCCATAAAAGGCAACTGGTGGTTTAAATCGATCCTCTCAACCTTAGAAATATTCATCATTAACTGCAGACACTAGTTCATTTCCAAAATGTATAGGCCTAACCACCAAAAACACAAATTTCATTACTTCTGCCAAAAATAAAAAGAGACCTGTTAGGCCTATCGCCTTTTAGTTTTTCCGACTTGTCAGTCACCTTAGTTTACAGCAAAAGAGTAAAGTAGGCCTACATCGTTTTTGTGATATTTATGAATCTGGAACATTACAAACACACTCTACCTCCACTATAACTATGAGTCGGAGAACAAAGCCCACAGCACAACATAGCCAATGAAGTAGTTTTCAAATAGTACAGAAAAACCTGATCCATATTCATTAATTCCAAACCCAACAATGACAGCAAAGAGATTCCAGACTTGCCAAAGCATCAATATTTCTTTTCCAAAACCAATGTGAAGAAACAAATTTCTCTCCTGACTTGAGACAGGCAGTCACCCATAAAAGGCAACTGGTGGTTTTAAATCGATCCTCTCAACCTTAGAAATATTCATCATTAACTGCAGACACTAGTTCATTTCCAAAATGTATAGGCCTAACCACCAAAAACACAAATTTCATTACTTCTGCCAAAAATAAAAAGAGACCTGTTAGGCCTATCGCCTTTTAGTTTTTCCGACTTGTCAGTCACCTTAGTTTACAGCAAAAGAGTAAAGTAGGCCTACATCGTTTTTGTGATATTTATGAATCTGGAACATTACAAACACACTCTACCTCCACTATAACTATGAGTCGGAGAACAAAGCCCACAGCACAACATAGCCAATGAAGTAATTTTCAAATAGTACAGAAAAACCTGATCCATATTCATTAATTCCAAACCCAACAATGACAGCAAAGAGATTCCAGACTTGCCAAAGCATCAATATTTCTTTTCCAAAACCAATGTGAAGAAACAAATTTCTCTCCTGACTTGAGACAGGCAGTCACCCATAAAAGGCAACTGGTGGTTTTAAATCGATCCTCTCAACCTTAGAAATATTCATCATTAACTGCAGACACTAGTTCATTTCCAAAATGTATAGGCCTAACCACCAAAAACACAAATTTCATTACTTCTGCCAAAAATAAAAAGAGACCTGTTAGGCCTATCGCCTTTTAGTTTTTCCGACTTGTCAGTCACCTTAGTTTACAGCAAAAGAGTAAAGTAGGCCTACATCGTTTTTGTGATATTTATGAATCTGGAACATTACAAACACACTCTACCTCCACTATAACTATGAGTCGGAGAACAAAGCCCACAGCACAACATAGCCAATGAAGTAATTTTCAAATAGTACAGAAAAACCTGATCCATATTCATTAATTCCAAACCCAACAATGACAGCAAAGAGATTCCAGACTTGCCAAAGCATCAATATTTCTTTTCCAAAACCAATGTGAAGAAACAAATTTCTCTCCTGACTTGAGACAGGCAGTCACCCATAAAAGGCAACTGGTGGTTTTAAATCGATCCTCTCAACCTTAGAAATATTCATCATTAACTGCAGACACTAGTTCATTTCCAAAATGTATAGGCCTAACCACCAAAAACACAAATTTCATTACTTCTGCCAAAAATAAAAAGAGACCTGTTAGGCCTATCGCCTTTTAGTTTTTCCGACTTGTCAGTCACCTTAGTTTACAGCAAAAGAGTAAAGTAGGCCTACATCGTTTTTGTGATATTTATGAATCTGGAACATTACAAACACACTCTACCTCCACTATAACTATGAGTCGGAGAACAAAGCCCACAGCACAACATAGCCAATGAAGTAATTTTCAAATAGTACAGAAAAACCTGATCCATATTCATTAATTCCAAACCCAACAATGACAGCAAAGAGATTCCAGACTTGCCAAAGCATCAATATTTCTTTTCCAAAACCAATGTGAAGAAACAAATTTCTCTCCTGACTTGAGACAGGCAGTCACCCATAAAAGGCAACTGGTGGTTTTAAATCGATCCTCTCAACCTTAGAAATATTCATCATTAACTGCAGACACTAGTTCATTTCCAAACCACTACTGCAATTGGTTTCCTTAATACTTAATTAGATTTTCTGGTTTCTTGCTTGATGATTTTGAAGTTGGAAATAAAAGCTGGTTCAGAAAAAAACTGTGTCTCATAACATTTGGCAGCACGACGTTTTACTTATCAACCCGTCTTTAAGTCATTTTGACACTCTTAAAATGCTTATTTATTCTCAGGCAAACATGTTGGATGTTTCATGATAAGCAAACTTAGAAAATATTTTAAGCAGCTAGCAAATTCCAAAGTATTACAGGATTGACTTACCAATATACTACACGAATTTATGCAGTGAACATAATCTCTGACACACCCTGCTCGTTTTTATCACGTTTGCGTGGATTGTCCTTGATCCATCATGATAATGGTGCAGAAGCAGCAGACATTCCTGTCTGCTACAAAAATGAACTGGTCGCCTATGTTGATAAGAAACAGGATTATAACTGCACTATAATAAGGGCAAATGTAGCACTCTTCGTTTGTAGTGCAACAAGGTTACATGTTAGTAGTATGAGGGCATTACGCTTCAATATCAAAGTCGAAATTCAGTACAAGTCCAAACCTGTCCAAATCGTGAGAAGCCCATCATGATGAGCATCAACAGGTTGAGAAGTAAGACTTGAATATCCAGCAAGGCATATATTATTCATTCCTAGAATACCTATAATATTTGAAAATGTTTTTTATTGAAGAACTTGGTGAAATTACAAATTTAAACAGTCATAGAAACACAGTAACTAGTCAAATGTTTAAAAAGCCTTTGCGCCCCACACTTATGGCTCAAAGTAATAATTATTATACGCCATATATCATATGCACTATTTCCCAAATGCTGACTGCAGCGTCTACTAGCATGGATTGATGCTGGACAAAAGGGATTTATCATTGTTTAAAATGATCCACTTACAAAGGAATAATAATAATTGAACATCTATATACTGGATGGCCTGTTCAGCCTATGGCTGTTCTTCCATAGGGTCCAGTAGGCAAGATCTTAGCCCAATTATTCCAAATTTAATGCAGGAGGAAACCGGACATCCCGGAGACAACCTACGATGCTCAGCAAGTGTTTGGGAAACCTTTCCACATGCAGCCACGAGCGCCTAGCCAAAAACCGCTGCGAAATTTGAACCCTCGGAGGAAACGGACTCACCCGTCGGAAGAGCCTCCCGGGACAAACAACTTGTGCCATCGTTGGAGACTTCTGAAAGGAAAAGTTTGGGGTGACGTAGTATTATTAACATGTGATGTGTGCCTAATAACACAGCATATGCACGCCCTTGTACACGACAATATTGCGCAGCTAGTACTTAACACGACCCTGACATTTTGTTGCACAAATTAATGTGGTTTATAAAATGTGACATCAATGTGAGATCCTGTGCCAGTATGTACGAGTATTTCATTGTTTACAGCACAGGGCCCATAACCCAAATGTATTGGCCAGGGGTTACAACAATGAAATGGGCCCAGCAATGCCAGTCATATTATAATCACCTTGCAGCCACAGGTTTTCCAACTTCATGCATGTTTTTTTAACGTGCTTACACGCTTCAATGTATCTGTATGGCTATTTCTCGCTATTCCTTATCAGTCCTCATAAATTGATGTGACCTGTGGATCCTATTTTGTGATATAATGAGTAAAAAATGACCAACTGCTCAGCCTTTCCCAGCTGAGAGTTGTGCTGACCTCAATTGTGATTCCAGATTCCATATAAAGACCTCCATAATATGAAAAATGTTTTAACATGTATTAAAACATCTTTTATATAGATGAATATGCTGTACTTTAACATAATAATAATAATAATAATAATAATAATAATAATAATAATAATAATAATAATAATAATAATAATAATAATAATAATAGTAATAATAATAATAATTTATTTAGACCCCCATTAGACGAGGAAAAGTATACATTACACAATAGGCATCACAGTTAGCCAAATAAAAATCAATACATACACATGTGTTCTCTAATGGATTAACTTCAGCCAGTGTCTCTTCTATTTGTGACTCAGCTGGGATAAACACCAAATGGGAACTGGATACCATATTTAATTTTGAATGATTAACAATATAATTTATTGTGTTCTCATTGTGGATAAACTGTAGTCAGCGACTGTTCTATTTGTTACTCTGCTGAGATATATACAAAATGGGAACTTTTTTGATCATACGATTAAAATACGAAAACATGTAATATAACCTGCTGGGGGATTTTTGTATAATTTTTACCCCCTCTTTCATGTTACTTCTGTTTCTTTCTTTTCTCTGCACAAATGTGCATGTTGTCTTTCTTTTGTTTACTCTACATTTAAATTCATTTTTTTCTTGTTTTCTCTTTCCAATGTAGTCAGTTTTTAGTGTATGCCTGCTTTATATGTAATCAAACTTTGGCACAAATCAAATACCATCATACGATGAAAATAACTGGAAATGATGTCTGATATATTAAGTGAAAAAGTTTTGAGAAATTTTTGTGGTGTTTCTGTTAATTGTGTAAACGATTTACTGAACAATGCGGACAATCTTGAATGTTCTATATCAATTTCATCAGAATCTGCTTATGTGGAAACAAAAAATTTGGCAGATTACCTTAAACCACTGAAAAACACGTTTTCGATATAAGATTTAAATATTCAGTTCTTGATCGCTGAATTTGATATGCTTGTCACATTTATTGAAGATTTAGCTACGCATGACTTTGCCTTTAGAGCCATATGCCGTCAGGAATAATGGGTACGCCAAAATTCAACAAATTTGTCCTTATTTGATTCCAGTAACTATACTGCCATATCACTAGAAGCCACATGCTGTTCTCATGGTGGTCTACTTATATATATACACCAGGATTTTCAACATTCACTCAGAAATATTTATTCTCCAAACAGAATTTGGGAAGGATTGATTTTTGGATGTTTTTGGGAATGGATTACAGAAAAAATACCCTGTGTGATATTTGTCGACCACTTAGGGACTCCAATAGTGAAATTGATTTATTCTTATAGGATTTCATACCAATTATTGAAAATCTATCAACTGAGTCATCTGACAATTAGACAGTGTCATTACCATATCCAAACCGTAGTCCTAATGAAACAAATCCAAGTCAATTCCGAACATAGGCAATGTTCCTTGGTATGTATAGCTGAAACACATAAATTTATAGCTCGTATTTACCCAAAAGAGACCAAAACGTATGTGTAAAGGTCCATAGGGTCGAAAAAGCCATGTCTAGTTTTAACATGACAAAATGCAAAAAGTTTTATTTAAAATTATAGGCCTATTTCAGCAAATTGGCTTGAACAGGTGCATCACTCATGCGCATATAGGACCGTACAATTTATGAAAAGGGACCAAATTTTGCAGCACATCAGAGAATTTGCAATCGCAGGTTCCTAATTTGTTGAAAATGTCAATAAAATTCAGTATTTAAAAAGGTACTAGTTCCAACCACCATCTCAACAATGATCATCATCTATACAAGTCCACAAAGTGACAACTAACACCAACATCAATCCATCAGAAAAGCCCCCTAGACTTAAAATGACCATAGGCAAGAATTCAAACAACCTGATCATACAATTCGATGTGTTTTAGGCATGTAGTTAAAGGTATGATGTTGTTTTAAAGGAGATAAACTAAGAGCATTTCAAAAAGAAAAGTGTTTGAATGTGTAAATATAGTAAGTACATTGGTTCAAATGTTAAACATAGCCAGAAGCAAGTGACATCAGGCCTTAAACAATAAAAACGTAATCAAAAATTGCATGACAATAGCCAAAGTTTGTAATCATAGCAGTCACATTTCAAGTATGGTTTCCAGAAGTATTTTTGAAAGGAAATTTAAATGTTCAAGCAAGCATAGAATCCCACAAGTCATCTAATAAGTCATTTATTAAGGTAATAATTTAGATTTCAAAAAATGTAGTATGCCATTGTAAGTCATCTGCAAGTCAGCCAAGCATAATGTTCTTGTAACTCATGGTTATATGAAGTTCAAAAGGTAAAAATGTGAAACTGTGTTAATTATTGTAAAAGTCTACTACCTTTATCAGAGAAAGAATTAGGTTTTTGAAAAGAAAGAAAGAAAGAAAGAAAGAAAGAAAGAAAGGTAACTGTAAGTAAAACTGCTTTCCTGCTATAGTTTAAATTTTTTCATTGATAATCACATAGTTCGTCTTGTCAGTCACCTGATTTAGACGCTAGTTATTTATACGAGAGAGAGAGAGAGAGAGAGAGAGAGAGAGAGAGAGTACATTAAACACTTTCAGCCAACCTGACATGACCTTACAATAACAAACTATATTCATAAGACAATTATAAAAGAAAAAAATCAGTCTCACTACACTGGGAACACTTACTGCACTGCAATATGTGCAGAAAATGCCTGAATGTTCAAATTGTTACCAAATATATAAAAGTTCCATGAAAAGAGAAGCGGACAACAGTTTTCAATGATAGTGATAAGACAAAACCGAATACCAGTTTAACCTTGTCAGATCCAGTATCATTTACGAAATAGTAAGACATGCTAGTGTTCATCGTCGGAAGGATCCATCACCAACAGTAATGAAATTTAAATAAATGAGAGTATCTTCTACCTGACTTGGAACAGGTTACCAATATATTGGCAGTGGGTTAAACCACTTTTACCGGATCCTAATCCTCCCACTTTGGAAAACACTCACATTCATTTAAAGTAGGCCTAAAACAAATTTAGCCCTTAATGTTAATGTACAGTTATAAAAGGTAATAACCTGACCATAGTTCACAGACATCATCCAAACAATGACAGGATAATTACGAACTTTAAGTCAGACTACTATTTTTACATTAGAATTGCGTAACATGTCAAAATTTGAATTTAAACACCAAAACAACGTCTCCACGTGAACACAGGAGAACTAAATTTGATACTGATATTATATTTATTATGAAACATGGTTAAGTTCTTCCATGTTCCTTTCTCACTTGATACAGCACAATAGGCCTAAAATTCGTTATTATAATATGACTCATATCAGCTGAGTAAGTATTCCTTAAATTTTGCCAATATATCCAAAAGGATGAGAAAATAGAAGGCCTGTATTGTTCAACATGATGTCTGAAAACTTAGCTGGTCCTTATTTCATTTTATATTTGTTGTAATTATAATAAATTTTATGTTCCAGTATTGAAAGTTGGATCAAGCTCAAGGTTAAACAATCTCAGCCACAACATTACAATACATAAACATATTTCTATGTGTTTTAATGACACTTAGAAAATACTTTATTAATACGTTCATATAAATCAACATGTAATTTCTGTAGAACATATTGATATTTATCTTTAAAGTTCAGAAAAGACTTTTTTAATCTTATTTTAGAAAACCCCTGTTTTATAAGTCTTCCAAACAGGGATTGATAAAATTGCTATTGGAGATTTTAATATTGACTTACTTAAGCTTGATACCAGACTCAAGTTTACTGAATACCTGGATTTAATGCTTTGCAATGGATTCCAGCCAAAAATAACATGTTCAACTGACTTACACATAGGACTTCCACCTTAATAGACCATATTTTTTTAACCTATCCCACACGAAAAAATTGTGTACTTCAGGAATAATTTTGTCAGTCATGTCAGACCATCTACCCTTATTCACCTGCTTCAAGACAAATTTGGACTTAAATGGACCCTCTAAATATATACAGGTGGAAAGCAAGGACCACAATTCCTTGCAGCTTTTTTACACAAACATTAATCAAACAGATATTATGCAAATGCTGGATCGTGATTTACAAAAAAATCCAAATGGTAATTATAATATAATTGAAAAAGTTCTGTAAAGCCAAAGAAAAATACCTTCCAAAAAAAAACCCAATGAAATTTAACAAATATATACATAAAAACATCTCTTGGATTACCAATGGGACTCTGATATCCATAAAGTCCGTGACAACCTTTTTAAAGAACTCAAAACCACATCACAAGATAATCCTCAATTCAATATATTGAAGCTAAACCTGAAGACATATAATACAATAATGAAAAGAAATATCAATCTGGCAAAGCAAATATATTATAAACAAGAATTTCATAAATTTAGAAGTGATACCAAGAAAACATGGGAAACTATAAATATTTTTAAATATGAGCAATAATTACAAATCAATTCCCTTCTTTTATGTTAATTGACAATGGGAAGGTAACTAACAAAGAAATAATTGTAGATCGATTTAACACTTTCTTTACAAATGTTGGTCCTAAAGTGGCTGCCAATATTGACACATCTTATAAACCGCCTTTCTCTTCTTATCTGAATGAACCAATTAGCTTTATAATTAATTTCAAGCTGGTCAACTCTACTGATATCGAAAAAAATCATAAAAAAACTTAAGGCCAAATCTAGCACAGAGCACGACAACTTATCTATAGAACTCCTGCCCTTGATATGCCCCTAACTTTCATGATAAACCAGCCTCTAACAACTGGTATTTTCCGCAAAAATTGAAAATTGACAGTCATACCCTTATACAAAAAAGATGACAATATACGGTTACAAAATTTCAGGCCAATATCTTTAATTCCAGCAATTGCCAACATTTTTGAAAAGATAGTTTCTACTCAACTATATGAATTATTTATCACCCACGCCTTATTTTACAGTAGTCAACATGGTTTTAAGAAAATGCATTCCACCGAAACCGCAGCCCTCAAATTGATTGATATAATTACTGAAACTTTAGATTCTGGTTAATTACCTGTCAGTATAATTTTTGGACCTATCAAAAGCATTTGATACTTTGGATCATCAAATTCTTTGTAAGAAACTGCATTATTATGGTATTACTGGCACCGCTGTACGTTGGTTTCAAAATTACCGAGAAAAACATATTTCAGTATGTTCAATTTGATGAAGTTAGTTCTAAATTATTATCCATCACAAGCGGTGTGTCAGAAGGATTCATTCTTGGTCTCCTCCTTTTTACTATCTATACAAATGATATTCATACAGCATCCTCAAAATTTAAATCAGTTCTTTATGCAGATGATACTACTTTGCTCAGTCCTTTATGTTCCTTTTCATTCACCTCTGACACTCAAATTAATGGACAAGATGTGTCAACTATTATAAATACAGAATTAAACAAGAGTCATGACTGGCCAGCTGCAAACAAGTTATCATTAAATATACTGAAGACAAAATACATGTTATTTCATTTCTACAAAAAAAAAAAAAAAAAAAAAAAAAAAATTCAATTTGGACTTACAAATAAACAGTATTTCAATTTCTAAAATTAAAGAATTTGATTTTTTAGGCTTAATAATACTAAAAAATTAAATTGGAGAGCCTATATTAAAAAAATCGGCAATAAACTTTCCGAAGTAGTTGGTGTTTTCAAGAGATTATATAAATATATTCCTACAACCATGCTATTGTTAATTTACAACTCTCTTTTTCTATCCCATCTTAATTATTCAATTCTTGCTTGCGGCTTCTCATGTGATCATATATACACCCTAAAGAAAAAAGTTATACGTCTTATTTATTCTAAAATTAAATGCTCATACAGTTCTACTTTTCAAAAAGCTTAATATTTTAAAGGTAAAAGACATGTTTAGATTAAGGGCGATTAAATTTTATTTTTCGATATATCCTGGATCAATTACCTTCATATTACAATGATATATTTGCTACTCCGCAACAACATACCCACTCCTATGAAACTAGAAAAAGAAAATATCCATCGTGCAAAGCCTGACAAAGTTACTTCAGAACACTGCGTTCAATTATATATCCCTTCCCTAATTAGAGACCTCCCTTCTTGCATCACCCAAAAATTGTATACACATTCATATCATGGTTTATCAAATAACACTAAATCTCATTTCCTACATCAATATCAAGATGTGTGTAGTATGCCAAATTGTTATGTATGTAATAGTTGAATAACTTGTCTCTGTTCATGCTTAATTATATGTCTACTAATTCAATATCCTGTGTATATCTTCCTGTCATCTCTCTTCATATATTTAGTACATAAAATTTCAGACTTCATTTGCCGTATAAATATTTTGTAATTGTGTCTCTCTTGATCCAAGGTGGCCCCAGTGTTAGCGGACAAGCCGTCCTTAACTGGGGTCATCCTCACAGTGCTGTTCACATTTCTGCAAACAACAGCATGAACTGATATCTATCAATTATTACATACTATTTGTAATGTTTATTTACCTGTACTTTCTGTCAAATAAAAGAACTCTGATTGTGAAAAATTATCACAATGAAGCAGAGCTTATAATAATGTGAAATTTGGTGTTTCCCCTGGTCAGGACCCTGTCAGTTCCAAAGAGGCCCTCACCATACACACTTGGAAGAGGGGAGGATTAAAGGTCCTTGCGATTTGGCAGGCATTGCCGAGAGTCGGAGGCACCACATGGCACATCCGAACCCCGGAGACACCTGCCCCACCACTCGGGGCATCTCTTTCCTAATACACCAGACTCAATAGACCGACTGCAGAAATAGAATAAATGTTGATAAACTAAAATATCTGTGCCCCGGGCAATAAAGGTCGGAATGCTTTGGTTACAAGACCTGTCAACAAATGTTCGGCCGACCAGGGTTTTATGAAGGCATCAGTAAATAATAATGAGTTGAGGGTGCCCACTACTCCATTCTCGGGATAAAATATGACCATAGGGTTCCTGGTGCTTTTGAAAGCCGCGTTAATAGGAAAATGTCCCATTTCAATAATGCAGTCCACCGTAGTTCCTTTAAAAGTTACGCCGTTTTCAAGATATTTGGACAAAAGAAAAATAGAAAGTTTACATGGGGGAGAGTCAACCAGGAATATACGGTGAAATGGTAAAAGAGTTTCAACTGGGTATAGGCGGTGAAATAAAGAAAGAGTTTGGCCATTTATTACGTCACTCACTGAGCATAAATGTAGGGCTTGTAACAGATTACTATGATGAGAGCGTTTGCTCAAATTTAAACAGAGTTTACTAAGTGACCCTTGTAGAATGTTCAGTCAAAGACGATCGGCGCTAGTTAACATAATACTGTCCATACCGTGGGTGATATAACATAAGAGTAGATCTTCATAGCATATTTGCTTTGCATGCTTGTTCATGGCCAATAGGTAAACTTAAGAAGACCGATTGGCCAAAAACTGCTATAAAGTCATTATTCTTTTGAAAGTAGAACTTTCAAATGTATTACAGAAAAATTTGAAAAGCATGTAAATGACATGGATTAAAATGTACACTATGACAGTTCTTGAATTTGACCCGCAATATGATCGTACATTGAATTGGTGAAGCAGGAAGTAATTTTGGTGATATTCAGACGGAAAATGGGAAAAGTACACAGTACAAATGTGCTTGGATCAATAAAATATTACCGTGAAAAGTGAATGGAAAGGCAATCATCGTATGATCACATCACTTTTTTTTTTAAATATCTATTATATTTTAAGTGAATAAGAAAATCATATGAATTATGATCCAAGATTGTCATTCTTAATATGAACTGCTAAGCTTTCGTGTGGTGATTGGCTGCAAAACCTCTTCAAAAAAATTTGATTTATTTGCAAGAAAGAGTATAAATAATATTCTTGATTAAAATTTGAACCATTTCTGGCCCTTCCTCACATTGTCTGGCATATTTTAAGCCACATATGCTAAAGCAAATTTTGTAAAAACTATGGCGATCACAAAAAATAAAGCCTAGAGTACACTGCCGGCTTGGCCTCGTGCTCTATTCTGACCAGAACAATTGGACATCTGTAACACACATGACATCACATTCAGTTTAAAGTCAGATGCTTACATTAACCAGTGAAATCGCGATTACTTTGCTAAGTTGAAAATTATTAGCTAACTGTAACATACTTTTTGTTCCTGGTGTTGTGTACCGTGAGACCTAAGTCTTCCAAACACTGTTTCTGTATGGCTACACGTAGTAGTTATAAAATACATGCAGAACACAGCGAAATAAAAGAAGTCTGGCAGTCCTGCATGTGCTCAGCTTCATGTACATACTGGCAACTGGAGCACCTGTTTTCATCTGCACTAACTACAAATCTCCTAATGTGTATCTCCAGTGACTTTGAATAGTATGCTGCCAGCGATTTGGAAGAAACTAAATGGGAATTTAGGGAATAAGATTAACACATACTGAGAAGGGCAAAGGTCTGTCTTTTCAAATGTGTCATTCAGTAGCAAAGTGCGAAATGTAGAGCTCGTTTCAACGTTACAGTCAAAGAGTACAAAGGACCCCAGTCATACCAGGAAGCCAGCAGATAATAGACACAGTTGCCATTTTGTCAGCATCATTTTCCTATGTAATGAGCCTACAAAAGGAATGAATAGACCAAAACAGTAGCATCAGGCCTGCTGTGCTAAGATTTTTAGGCAAGGTATGAGTTTTAATGTAAATGGTGAGCCAATTTTGAACATCCGTTTGATTTAGGTTAGCCCAGGCATATGTGTCTGATTCGGACTATGTGCGTCATCTTGGGTCACTTACACTGATCTGGACATATCCGATGCACCACCTGGGTAGTGTCTTACCAAGTTTGACAACTCGACATAAGGGTACAGGAGCGTTTGAGAAATTGAGGCATATATAGCAGGAAGGCATCACTCCATTATGTTTTAACAGCACTAAACAAACAAGATTAAGCAGAAGCACTATAAATGGGTTGTTTTTTATTTTTTTAACAAGGCTGTATGTAGATATGTGTACCTGTTTAAGGTGTCAGTTAGATTTATAAAAGGGTCTTGCGACACCATTTCATTTTTTTTTTATATCTTGCGCTTGTATGACATTGTTTGTGGATGTGCGTAATCTCTTCGACAACAAAAATGTCAATTAACTTGACCATTCAGGGTTGCTATCATTTCTCTACATGCTGTATACCGGAACTGGCTACAACTGGCTTGACTCTTTTCCTGGTGAGGAGATACAAATGGTGTTTTGAAATAGACCAGAATACCATACCCTTGTTGTGCAAATGGGGGCCGCCTAGGGATCTGTCCATGGACCTTCCTTTGTTTTAAAAAAAGTGTATGTCTTACAAATTTAACTACATTCCATATTTCTTCTGAACGACTACAGGAGGAGCTTTACACAAACAGCAGCCTGAGCATCTCAAGCTGGGATTTCACCTAAGTCAAAGTTAACAAAGTGGCTATTTTGTGTTTGAATATTCAATAATCTTCCATGACGACAATGGGCTCCAAGCATGATGTAATGGCTACCAATGTAACCTTCAATATTTGGATACTAAAAACAATGGATACAAAATCAAATTTCAGTGTGTATTTTGTGATGTCTTCATGTGCAATAGAAAAGTGTATTACCAATGAAGGTCTCAAAATGGAGATGCTGAGTAGCCTCAACGATTCTCTACAAATTTAAATTTTTTAACAAAACTTAATGTGAAGTTTACTCTGCAAAAGTATTTTAATCTCTTTGACCTCGAAATGGTACAAACAAAGTTATACATCCTGCCTTATGGGCGTTGTTTGCATTAGCAATTGCTATACATGACAAATAGAGGTTTGAAGCGCTTCACATGCATTCTAACAGTTTCGTTAGTTATATGTTCAAGTGAATGTTATACCATCCATCGACTGGGTTCATCTTCCGGGTGTGGTGCAGTGTCACTATATTTGAAGGTTGCCCTGTCCTGTTTACCTAGAATGTACATCACGTAGGGATGGCAATGTTCTCATTTGGTGGTAGCTACTCCTGATTGTATGGGAGTTGAATTTGTGTAGCAGGATTCCGTAAATGGCTTGATGTAACCGCACAAAAGATGTGTTAAACAGTGTTGTTTGCAGTAGTTAGCCATATGTACCAAAGCTATGTGGGCCACTGGAAAAACAGGCCATCCAGGGGTTTCTGCACAAATAGTTTCTACAAAGTACATCAACAACCTACAGGCAACGTTAAACTGGGAAGGGGGCAGGCAGGTCCATGTACTGCTTTTGTACGTTTATATGTTCTAAAAAAACTAAACTCTGTTGTTAATGAAGCCTATTTCAAAGGCAGGTGGGACCGATTTAACATCACTAGTTGCCTTTTGTGGGTGACTGCATGTCTGAATTCAAGATTGAAATTTGTTGCTTCACATTCATCCCGCTTGCCTACATGCACATACCCCCTCCCCTTACTGACTTTCCCTAATTTTCGTCATTTCTGAAAAATCAGAAAATAACAGCACCAGTATGTAGTGAACACATTTGATATGCTCTTGCAAAACGTTTAAAGATGATTCAATATACAGTTTGGAAGAAAGGTCAAGAAAGGTGAAAACACAAAAAACAAATCTTTAAAAAAAAAGCAAGAGGGCTGTGTGAACAGCCCGTGCCTCAGCTGATCTTGACATTCATCACACTTGCAGCTCTATGAACTTGGGAAAGGATCAAGGACACCATATTCTGATTAAGTCTGACCTTTATAGAAGAACACTTACATGTGCAACATCAAAGTTCAAGTAATTCTCAAGTTATAATGAAGAGTAAAATTTATGTATGTTGCACTGTGACCCCACAAACGATGTCAAGGTCATTGGTGTACTGTCTCAGCATGACCTTCATACAGAATAATTAACCTGTGTAACTAACTCAAAACAGATCTCAAGTTATTAAGTACACAGTAAATTTCGTGTCAGTTGTCCTGTGAAGTAGCATTAGAATGCCCATTGACTGACATAGTAATCAACAGGAAAGCTGTGTTGAACGATGTGTACCCGAATTGAAAATCCTTAAAAATCAGAAATCCACAGCAGTGCCACCTAGTAAACAACTGTTTGACCCTTCCACAACAACATATCCATCACATGTCAGCTTAATCTGAGGGACAGTTCTGAGAACAAGTGAAAAATAGCAAAACCATACAAAAAATTCATAAAAAAATTGCAGCCCCACCTGGTGAACAAATTGGGAACTAGGTGTCCCCGGGAGAGTCTATGTACGATATAAAAGCATTTGGGTGAGCGATTTCAGAGAAGAATTTTGAAGTTTGCCCCCAAAAAGAACAAAAAAAAAATCATAAAAAAATCAAAAAATCAATAGAGCGTGACCATTTGAACACACTTGGTAGAGATCCACCCAAGGCACATCCCCACCAAGTTTGAAGTAAATCTGGTACCTATTATTAAAGTTATGACCATTACAAGAAATTCTCATGTTAAACTTTCCTACTAAAAACTTTTGTTGAGATTTTTGAAAAATATCATAAAAAAAATCCAAAATTCATTGGAACATGACCATTGGAACAAACCTGGTAGACACCCACCCAAGGTACACTGCCATTAAGTTTGGAGTAAATGTGGATGACGGTTTTGGAGAAGAAGTCGAAAATAGCTATAACACACAAAAATTCAAACAAAAAAATAGAAAAAAACTGCAGCACCACCTGGTGAAATAAAATTAACAACAACGAGTCCCTAGATGTCTTCCTGTGTGACAACAAAGCAATTGGGTAAGCAGTTTCTAGGAAGAAGATTTTTTAAGATTTGTCCCCAAAAAAACCCAACAAAAAAATTCATAAAAAATCCAAAAATCACTGGAGCATGACCACGTGAACAAAATTGATAGACACCCACCCAAGGTACATTGCCACCACGTTTGAAGTTGATCTGGATGACGGTTTTGGAGAAAAAGGGCATAATGTGAATTAGCATTAGAATGCCCATTGACTTACATAGTAATCAATAGGAAAGCTGCCTTGACCGACAAGTACCAGAATCGAAAAAATCGTTAAAAATCAGGAATCTGCAGCATTCCCACACAGTAAACAAATTTGTTTGACCCTTCTACAAGAAACATATCCACCATGTTTCAGCTTAATGTGAGTGATGGTTCTGGACAAGAAGTCGAAAATAGCTATAACACACAAAAATTCATAAAAAATTAGGAAAAAATTGCAGCGCCACCAGGTGAACAAATTAAGAACTACGAGTCCCAGGAAGTGTTCCTGTGTGATATCAAAGCAATTGAGCGAGCGGTTTCGGAGAAGAAGATTTTTTCAGATTTACCCCAAAAAGAACAAAAAAAATCATTAAAAATCCAAAAATCACTGGACCGTGACCATTTGAACAAACTTGGTAGAGACCTACCCAAGGCACGTCTCCACCAAGTTTGAAGTGAATCTGACTGACGGTTTTTGAGAAGAAGTCGAAAATGTGAATTGTGGACGACGGACGGACGGACGACGGACGATGGACCTTCAAAAAACCTCAGCTGACTGACAAGTCAGCTGAAGTAAAAAAAAAAAAAGCACACAAACAAATGAGAGTCTAGAGGTCCCTAGTTGTGTTTCTGTTCCATTTCAAAGCAATTGGATTTGCAGTTCCTGGGAACAATATGATCCTAGACTTTACCCCAAAAAATGAACTAGAAAATTCGTAAAAGATCTTATATCCTGCATAGAAATCAATAGAAATGCATGGATTTAACCTAAAGGTACTTGAATATGTTCTTAGACTTTACCCCCAAAAATGAACTAGAAAATTCGTAAAAGATCTTATATCCTGCATAGAAATCAATAGAAATGCATGGATTTAACCTAAATGTACTTGAATTGTAATTTCGTGAAACAATGCAGGATCTTGAGTATCACAAGCTAGTAACCAGCTTCACTTAACCCTCCCATAAATTCCACATACACCACCCTTCAGCACAATTCGACTGACAGTTTCGGAGACGTCAAAAATAGCCAAAACAAAGCATCACAGTGCCACTTGTTGAACAATTTAAACACTTGTGTTGCTTTTTTCAATTTTGAAGCAATGGGCTTTGTGGTCATGCAGAAGAATTATTATTTCTGGATATTTGACTGCAAACAATGGTGAACAGGTCTGTAAAGAGATCAGAAATAATCGGAACATGATCATTAAAAAAAAAAAAAAACGTGGTAGGGACCCACCTAAGGCACACTCGCAGAGCATTTCAAGTGAATGTGGTCAACAGTTTTCGAGAAGACGAAAATGTGAATCACAGGCATTCCTTACTGGCTTACATAGTTATTAAATCCATGTTCATTTCCAATAAGGTGCTGTTACGTGGGATCGTGTTTTAATGTTATGAATCAAAAGTCATGGTAATTGGTAAGCATATGGATGGGGAAACAAGGTTGATGTTCGGAAGTTTACTCCTTCCAGAAAATTCCTCTCACAAATATTTAGGATTTTTTGTTCTCAAAGGCATTAAGCAATTCGGCACACATAAAATGTAGGTAAAAGAAAATGTATAAATCTAAACAACTGCATGTGCAACAGTTTTTCCTGCCAGGAATTATATTAATCAGTTTAAATTTGACAACATACATGTCATTTTACTCTCAATGTCCCATGGATGTGTTGATGGTTAAATAACAGCGAAGTGAGTCTTTCTACGCCCATATCAATTCAATCCTCTTTTGCTAAAAAAAGCTTTCGTTTGAGATGCAATCAAGCAATGGTAGCCACATAAGGGGAGTTACGTTTGCTTCCATTGGGAAATTACTCTTAAGGTGGCGAAGGTCAAATTCCGCAGACTCGAAACTGTAAACTTCAGGATGATATCATGGTCACCTTTGCAATGAACAAATTTGGTGAAGATGAAGTCCAATTATATTCCAATTAAGTCTGAAGAGGATCCAACTTTTAGTTTGGGGAAAACAAATTTTTTAAAAATGAGACAAAAATTCTATACAAAAACAAAACAAAACAAATCAAAACATAAAATAATAAAATAAAAGCAAAATGGAAATAATATCGCAGCTCCACCTTTTGAAGAAATTAAGGGTCTTGAAGTCCCCCAAAATGTTCCCATCACTTTCAAAGTTATTGGCGTGATGGTTTTGACGAATCAGATTTTTAAAGATTATTTTTTGGTCAAAAATGAGTAAATAGATCGTCCGAATGAACCTGGTAGAGAACCACTTAAGGTACATTCACATTCAGTTTTTAGTGAATCTGGATGATGGTTAAGGAAAAGAAGCCAGGCATGTGAATTTCCCTTCCAATCCACATTGACCTTACATAGTAATGAACAGAAGTACATGCATCTGCTGACAAGTATCAAAACTGAAAAAATACAAATTCTAGATGAGGGATCCAGAGCTTCACCACCTAGTAACCAACAATGTTTAACCCTCTGATAAGTTATATTTCCATCAAGTTGCAGCACATTCTAAGTGACTGGGGGGGGGGGGGGGGAGGTTGGAGAAGATGCCAGGGACAACACACAAAAATTCTTTTAAGAAAATAGAAAAAATCGCAGGGCCACCTGTTAGAAAGATTAAAGTAAATGGATCCCAAGAAGCGTGCCTATGCAAAATTTCGAAGCAATAGGTTCCTGAGAAGATATTTTTTTCAAAGATTGAACAAGAAAATTATTAAAAAGCATATAATTTGCCGGAGCGTGATTATTTGAACACACAAAAGGTACATTCTCACAAGGTTTGAAGTAAATATGTTAAAAGATTTGGGGGAAGTGAAAAATGTAAATTTCGTTGCAGTCCTTACTGGCTGCATATAAATACATAGGAATGCATGCATTAACCGACAAGTTGAAATATTCATTAAAAAACAGGGATCCAGAGTATCACCAGCTACTGAATAACATTATATACCCCACCCAGAAGCTATATTTCAGGACAATCCCAGTGACGGTTGTGGAGAAGTCATCAATACGAAAAACACCAAAAAAATTAAAATAGAACAAGAGGGCTGTTTGAACTGCCCATGCTGAGCTCATCTATATATTCCCCACAATCGCAGCTCTGTGAACTTGGGATAGGATCAAGAACACCCATGTTCTGAGTAGGTCTGACCTTTGTAGAAGAACACTAACAAGTGCAACATTAAGGTTCTAGTTCAAGTAGCTCTCAAGTTATAGCGAAAAGTTGAATTCATGTATGTTGCACTGTGACCCCAAAAATGGAGTCAAGGTCACCCCCTCATGTACTGCCTTCATAGAGAAACATTAACATGAGCAACATCAAGGTCCTAACTCCAAACAGATCTCAAGTTATCAAGTGAACAGTAAATTTTGTGTCAGTTGTTCTCAGACCTTTGGGAATGAGGTGAAGCTCCAAACATCACTGGAGCATGACCATTTGCACAAAATATGTAGACACTTATAAAAGGTACATCCCTACAAAGTTTGTCACAAATTTGGTCAAAATATTCAAGTCCTAACCATTACAAGAAATTCCAACATTAAACTTTCCTATTAAAACTTTTGGAAAGATTTTCGAAAAAAAAGTAAAGACCCACCTAAGGTACATTGCCATCATGTTTAGAGTGAATCTGACCTACAGTTTCTTCAGAGAAGTCCAAAATGTGAATTACCATTAGAATGCCCATTGACTTGCATAGTATGCAATAAGGTGCATTTACCGATAAATACCCGAATTGAAAAAAAAAATCACAAAAAATCAGAAATCCACAGCAGTGCTACCTGGTGAACATTTTTGCTTGACCCTTTCACAAGGAACATTTCCACAACGTTTCAGCTTAATCTGAGCAACAGATCTGCAGAAGAAGTCACAAGCATAAAAAAGCCCAAAAAATTCACCAAAACAAGAGGGCTGTGTGAACAGCCCGTGCGTCAGCTGATCTTGACATTCATCACACTTGCAGCTCTTTGAACTTGGGAAAGGATCAAGGACACCATGTTCTGAGTAAGTCTGAACTTTATAGAAGAACACTTACATGTGCAACATCAAGGTTCAAGTAGTTCTCAAGTTATAATGAAGAGTAAAATTCATGTATGTTGCGCTGTGACCCCACAAACGATGTCAAGGTCATTCTAGTACTGTCTCAGCATGACCTTCATACAGAATAATTAACATGTGTAACTAACTCAAAACAGATTCAAGTAATTCAGTTGCCCTGTGAATTAGCCTTAGAATGCCCATTGACTTACAAGATTTTTTAAGATTTGTCCAAAAAAACCCCAAAAAATTCATTAAAAATAAAAAAATCACTGGAGCATGAACATTTGAAAAAAAATTGGTAGAAACCCACCCAAGGTACATTGCCACCAAGTTTGAAGTTAATCTGGATGACGGTTTTGGAGAAGAAGTCAAAAATGTGAATTAGCATTAGAATGCCCATTGACTTACATAGTAATCAATAGGAAAGCTGCATTGACCGACAAGTACCAGAATCGAAAAAATCGTTAAAAATCAGGAATCCGCAGCATTCCCACATAGTGAACAACTTTGTTTGACCCTTCTACAAGGAACATATCCACCATGTTTCAGCTTAATGTGAGTGATGGTTCTGGACAAGAAGTCGAAAATAGCTATAACACACAAAAATTCATACAAAATTAGGTAAAAATTGCAGCGCCACCAGGTGAACAAATTAGGAACTATGAGTCCCAGGAAGTGTTTCTGTGTGATATCAAAGCAATTGGGCAAGCGGTTTCGGAGAAGAAGATTTTTTCAGATTTACCCTAAAAAGCACAAAAAAATTCATAAAAAATCCAAAAATCACTGGACCGTGACCATTTGAAAAAACTTGGTAGAAACCTACCCAAGGCACATCTCCAACAAGTTTGAAGTAAATCTGGCTGACGGTTTTTGAGAAGAAGTCGAAAATGTGAATTGTAGACGACGGACGGACGGATGGACGACGGACCCTCAAAAAACCTCAGCTGACTGACAAGTCAGCTGAGGTAAAAATATGAAAAAAATTGCAGCACCAGTTTCAGCTTAATCTGAGTGACGGTTCTGGAGAAGAAGTGAGAAACAGCAAAAACCATACAACAAAATTCATAAAAAATTTAGAAAAAATTGCAGCGCCGTCCGGTGAACAAATTGGGAACTAGGTGTCCCCGGGAGTGTCTATGTACGATATCAAAGCAATTGGGTGAGCTGTTTTAGAGGAAAAGAGTTTTTAAGGTTTGCCCCCCCCCCGAAAAGAACAAAAAAATTCATAAAAAATACAAAAATCAATAGAGCGTGACCATTTAAAAAACTTGGTGAAGTTCCACCCAAGGCACATCCCCACCAAGTTTGAAGTAAATCTGGCCAATATTATTTAAGTTATGACCATTACAAGACATTCCCATGGTAAACTTTCCTATTAAGACTTCTGTAGAGATTTTTGAAAAAAAAAAAACATAAAAAAATCCAAAAATTCATTGGAACATGACCATTAGAACAAACCTGGTAGACACCCACCCAAGGTACGTCCCCACCAAGTTTGAAGTAAATCTGGATGACGGTTTTGGAGAAGAAGTCGAAAATGTAAATTAGCATTGGAATGTCCATTGACTTACATGGCAATCTATAGGAAAGGTGCATTTACCATGAAGGAGCCGAATTGAAAAAAAAATCGTTAAAAATCAGGAAACTGCAGCATCCCCACAAACTTTGTTTGACCCTTCTACAAGGAACATATCTACCATGTTTCAGCTTTATCTGAGAGACGGTTCTTCTGGAGAACTCGAAAATAGCTATAACACACAAAAAAATCATATTTTTTTTTTTAAAATTGCAGCGCCACCTGGTGAACAAATTAAGAACTAGGAGTTCCAGGGAGTGTTCCTGTGTGATATCAAAGCAATTGTGT
>CAXHWN010001661.1:63700-353700 GCA_964020975.1 Hermodice carunculata
TCCCACATGCCAGGTACATCACTTATTATCTGCAAACAAAACCTACGATACATGTGTATCCATAAAATAGCAATTCTGCCAACATGTTGATGACTAATACTTATGGATGGACATTGTACCTACCCCGTGGTCCATTTAGTTTAAAAGTGGTGTTTATGACCAAGACAACCAGCTTATCATACCAATAAAATATTGTAGGCTATTCGAAAAGTGACAGATGCAAACCCATTGTCGTTTAATATGAAAAATACAAACATCATGAAAAAGGGAAGGATTTAGACATAAGAGACCACAATGAAGTGACCAATGTATTTACCGGGTTATTTTTACCATGACACACAAACACCTAGACAACAAGATATGTTTGTAAAACATAGATGCCCCCACCCTAATTACCCTTGCCCTTGCTACCCTATTGATAGTGGTAGATGGGGAACTGATAACCTTACAAAATTAGTGAAGGTTGATCATACATCAATATCACATATCTTTAAACTTTAACCTAGCCTAGGGTCAACAATGTTTGGAATTACAGATTGCATGTAATTTGGAACTAATTTGTTAATAATCGTATCATACTGTCAGTTTTCAGAGCGTTGAATGTGGTGAACCTGTTGTTTGCCTATTAATCAATAGCAGAGAGATAATCATTTAAAATATCACAAGCTGTCACCCGAATGTCAACTGCCAAGCAGTGTGATGTGCCATCAGCAAATAATTTGATGTTACATTGGACAAGGTCTACAATATGGTTAACATATAATAAAAACAGAAGTGGCATTGACCATAAAGTGCAACCCTCTGTTGGCGGAATCACCAGTAATATTGGACTAGTGGGCAGAAATCAACAGATTGTCTTTGGAAAAGTTAAAAGCGTGTTTAAAGGCTATTTTTTTCAATATTCTAACAAAACAACTTAGTAAGGATACGGGTCTATTAGACAGTGTGATTACCATATCCAAACCGTAGTCCTAATGAAACAAATCCAAGTCAATTCCGACCAAAGGCAATGTTCCTTGGTATGTATAGCTGAAACATATAAATTTATAGTTCGTATTTACCCAAAAGAGACCAAAACGTAAGCGCAAAGGTCCATAGGGGGGGAAAAAACCTTATCTAGTTTTCACATGACAGAATGCAAAAAGTTTTGTTTGAAATTATAGGCCTATTTCAGTAAATTGGCTTGAACAGTTGTATCATTCATGCAATTTATGAAAAGGGACCAAAATTTGCATCACATCAGAGAATTTGTAAGCGGAGGTTCTTAACTTGTTGAAAATGTCTATAAAATTCAGTATTTATAAAGGTACTACTTGCAACCACCATCTCAACAATGATCATCATCCATATAAGTCCACAAAGTGACACCAACACCAACATCAATCCATCAGAAAAGCCCTCTAGGCCTAAAATGACCATCAATAAGAATCTAAACAACATGATTATATAATTCGATGTGTTTTAGGCATGTAGTTAAAGATATGATGTTGTTTTAAAGGAGATAAACTAAGAGTATTTCAAAAAGAAAAGTGTTTGAATTTCCAAATATAGTAAGTACATTGGTTCAAATGTTAAACATCAGCCAGAAGCAAGTGACATTAGGCCTCAAATCATTAAAACGTAGTCAAAAATGCATTACAATAGTCAAAATTTGTAAGGATAGCAGTCACATTTCAAGTTGGTTTCCAGAAGTATTTTTGAAAGCACATTTAAGTGTTCAAGATTGAAATGTTCCTAAAGGTAACTGTAAGTATAACTGTTTTCCTGTAACAGTTTTAAATTTTTTCATTCATAATAAGATGTAGTTCAACTTGTCAGTCAGTTGATTTAGATGTTAATTATTTATACAAAAGAGAGACAGAAAAAGAGTACATTAAACACTTTGAGCCAACCTGACATGACCTTCATAATAACAAACTATACTGAACCCCAATGAAAAGTATCCACATAAAAAAATTAACACATTAATTTTGTAAGTTACTAAGTACTGTGTGTGCATATATGCATGGTTTGGAGCCTACATCAGGGTCATTCAGGACAACTTTTTAACTTTTGCTGGGTTGTTACATAATGCATGTGACTTTTGTGCACCGAATATGGCTTCTGACCACCACTCCTATTGGATGGCTAAAATGACCTGATGTTTTCAGTGGCTTTAAAAAGGGATGTTCAGCCAAGAAAAAAGCCAGTGGTCTCAGGTGTGTTGAGGCGATCATGCCGCGTCTGAGCCAAGGTCAAAGACACCATGCTTTGGGGCTTGCAGAGGGTGGAGTCCCAATCACTCAAATCGCACAAAGAATGGGGTGTACTCGGCGCACCATCCAACGACTAATTGAACGGCAACAAGAAACTGGATCCGTAGATGATCGGCCTAGGCCTGGCCGAGAAAGAGTGACAACACCTGGCCAAGACTGTCACATCCGGCTGATGCACCTGCGAGACCGTTTCCGTACAGCAGCCCAAACAGCCCGTGAGACTCAAGGGGTGAATCACCGTCCTGTCAGTAGTTCTACTGTGGAGAGGCGACTGAGGAGCAGTGGCCTAACAGCCAGAAGACCTTACAGGGGTAACCTGCTGACCCAACCCAGAAGAGAAAGACGACTGCAGTGGTGTAGAGCACACTCCAGGTGGACTCGCCAGCAGTGGAATACCGTCCTTTTTACTGACGAGTCCCGTTTTTGTGTCAGCAGAGCAGATGGCAGAGAACGTGTGTGGCGCCGGACTGGGGAGAGATATGCAGATGCCTGTGTCCGTCAGGCAGATCGATGGGGTGGACCCTCTGTCATGGTGTGGGCAGGCATCAGCAACCGCTACCGGACACCCCTAGTGGTCATTCAAGGGATCCTCAATGCTAGGCGGTACATTGATGAGGTGCTGGAGCCGCACATGGTCCCATTTATGGAGCAGCATCAAGATCTGGCGATCTTTCAGCAGGACAATGCACGTGCACACTCTGCAAGATTAACAATGAACTTTCTCAATGAGAACAACATCAATGTCATGGAATGGCCAGCGTTCTCACCCGATCTGAGCCCTATTGAACATTTGTGGGATCAGTTAGGCCAAGGTATTCAACGGAGGACACCTAGGCCTACTACCCGAAACCAGCTGATCCAAGCTCTGCAGGAAGAATGGAATAATGTTCCCCAACACAGAATTCAAACCCTGGTCAGCAGTATGCGCCGCAGATGTATAGCATGTGTTGATGCGCGAGGTGGCCACATCCCATATTGAACAGAAAAATTTGTGTGACTTTCAATTAGGGCAGTTAATGACATTTTTTGCCTGTAAGTGACGTTAATGTCGGTAGAGCGTGACATTATTTTTACGCCAGAAAAGTGAATGCTTTGTTAAGTTCTAAGCACGTCTAGGTATGAAATGTTTCAAGTATAAACAATAAAATACTTCAAAATTGGCATGTGGATACTTTTCATTGGGGTTCAGTATATATTCATCAGACAATTATAAAAAACATCAGTTTCACTACACTTGGAACACTTACTGCACTGCAATATGTGCAGAAAATGCCTGAATGTTCAAATTGTTACCAAATATATAAGGGTTCCATGAAAAGAGAAGTGGATAACAGTTTTCAATGATAGTGATGAGACCAAACCAAATACCAGTTTAACCTTGTCAGATTCAGGATCATTTACGAAATAGTAAGACATGCTTGTGTTCGTCGTCATAAGGATCCATGACCAACAGTATTGAGATTTAAACGAATGAGAGTATCTTCTACCTGACTTGGAACAGGTTACCAACATATTGGCAGTGGGTTAAACCAGTTTTACGGGATCCCAATCCTCCCACTTTGGAAAACACTCACATTCATTTAAAGTAGGCCTAAAACAAATTTAGCCCTTAATAATAATGTACAGTTATAAAAGGTAATTACCTGACCATAGTTCACAGACATCATCCAAACAATGACAGGACAATTAATAGTACAGAAGCACATGATCCATATTCATTAATTCCAAACCCAACAATGACGGCAAAAAGATTTCAGACTTGCCAAAGCATCAACATTTCTTTTCCAATACCAATGTGAAGAAACAAATTTCATTCCTGACTTGAGACAGGCAGTCACCCATAAAAGGCAACTGGTGGTTTTAAACCAATCCTCTCAATCTTAGAAATATTCATCATTAACTGCAGACACTAGTTCCTTTTTCAAAATGTATAGGCCTAACCATCCAAAACACAAATTTCATTTCTTTTTCTGCCAAAAATAAAAAGAGACTTGTTAGGCCTATCACCTTTTAGTTCTCCCGACTTGTCAGTCAGCTAAGTTTAAAATAAAAGAGTAAAGTAGGCCTACATCGTTTTTGAGATATTTATGAATCTGGAACATTATAAGAATTTTAAGTCAGACTACTATATTCACATTAGAATTCCGTAACATGTCAAAATTTGAATTTAAACACCAAAAAAAGTTTCCACGTGAACACATTATAACTAAATTTGATACTAATATTATATTTATTATGAAACATGGTTAAGTTCTTCCATGTTCCATTCTCACTAGAAAAAAACAGCACAATAGGCCTAAAATTCGTTATAAAAAATATTACTCACATCAGCTGAGTAAGTATTCCTTACATTTTGTCACTATATTCAAAAGGATGAGAAAATAGAAGGCCTGTATTGTTCAACATGATGCCTGAAAACTTAAATGGTCCTTATTTCATTTTATATTTGTTGTAATTATAATAAATTTTATGTTCCAGTATTGAAAGTTCGATCAAGCTCATGGTAAAACAATCTCAGCTACAACATTAAAATACATAAACATATTTCTATGTGTTTTACTCACACTCAGAAAATACCTTATTAATATGTTCATATAAATCAACATGATATTTCTGTAGAACATATTGATATTTATCTTTAAAGTTAAGAAAAACCTTTTTTAATCTTATTTTGGAAAACCCTTGTTTAATAAGTCTTCCAAAAAGTGATTTATGTCTATCGGCAAAATCTTTAAAATCAGTACAGTTTCTTGCGAAAGCAGTTAGTCTTGAGACATAGACACCATAAGCAGGATTGATAGGAATATTACTACTTATATATGGATAATTTACTATATCAAAATTGAAATCATCTCTTTTATCATACACTTTTGATTTTAATATACCACCATCATTGAATAGGAGTAGATCTAAAAATGAGCATGTTATATTCGATTCAGTGGTTTCTTTTAGTTCCAGGTCACTAGGATAAATTGATTTAATGTAATCTTTTAAATGTTTGTTGTTGACACTTAATAAATCATCTATATATCTGAAAGTTAAATTAAATGATCTAGCATGGTAATTTTTATCTTTGGCCATTTTCATTAGAAAATTATACTCGTGATAAAATAAATAGAGATTAGCCAAAAGTGGCGCACAATTTGTACCCATGGGAATTCCTCTGACCTGTCTAAAGACACTATCACCAAAACGAATGTAAATATTATCTATCAAATATTCAAACAGTTTTAAAAACTCATCATAGTCAAATGCATGTTGACCATTCTTAGCAGAATCACCAAAGAAAGCATGTTTATGACCAAATATAATTTTCTGAAATCTATTTTTCTCAAAAACTTTAAAGACCAATGTTTGAATGCTACGTTTCAAATCTGCATGAGGTATTGTAGTATAGAGAGTAGAAAAATCCCAAGATGATATGTGCCTGTAAGGTGAAACATTATCTGTTTGTAAAGCGTCAAGTAAACTTACAGAATTCTTTAATATCCAAAACCTATTAACTACTGACGTTGATTCAATTCTTTTACAGTAATTAAACCAAATTCCTGTACCTTTTCTAATCCTTTAGCTAGTAGAACTGACAATTCTTTAGTAGAACAGAACTTAGATCCAGCAATAAAACGGAATTTATATGGGTTTTTATGTAATTTTGGAATTGCAAAAATCCTTGGTAAGTTACGGAATTTATCACTGAAAGTTAAGTTGTACTTTTCTAAATATTTAAAGTGATAATCCACTAAATGTTCAACAGAAAGGTTAACCTTTAGATAGGTAGTAGAGTTAACTGTAGAGTGGAGTAACCCTAATTCTTTGACAATTACATCAAGATAGAACCGTTTACAAATGATAATAACATTATTGGTAGCGTTGTCAGCTGGAGCAAAAACATACTTTTCATGTAAATCATGTAGACATGCTTTAACATCAGGTTTATGAAGGACAGGATCAGGTGGTTGTTTAGTTTTTTTCTTTAGTTTATCAATTTTTCTATCCACTATACTACAAATCTCGTTAATCCACTCAGATAAAACTGAAACATCACAATTTTCTTTTTTAGCCCATGTTTTAGCATAATTCTCTATAGCTTCCATTACTATTTGTTTATCCCTTTTCCATGATATTTTGTTCTGCTCTCTAAATTTAGGACCTTTTGAAATTAAATCTCTAAGTGCTTCATTGGAAATAATGGAAAGATTGCCTGTAATGACATGACCATGATGAGTTGATAAAAACGGGGACTGACCGCATTCACAGGGATATTCATTATGGCAAAACCTATTAACCTCAAATTCTGACACTGTCTTCACGTGATTAAAAATAGAAAAAGAGATTGTTTTAGTGTATTTATAAGATATAGTGGGAACACTTGTGTCCAAATAGGGTGGGATAAGTGATTGAACCTTTTTGTTGTGAAGAATATTAGAAAGATTAATCAAGTCAATTCCTCTGTCTTTGTATAGCATTTTAATGAAAGTTCGTTTCTTACTATCATTAATAGTGGAAACTGGCTTAAAAAGTCGATGATTAGATATATCAGTCACAATGAGAAAAATAGGTTTTATAATCTCCTTTCTAATGAATAAAGCTGAAATATCAGACTGTAATTTAGAGAGAAGATTAAGAGGTATAGAATAGAGTAGAGAGCGTAAAAGATGAAGGCCATCAGTTCTGCCATAAGTATCCTTAATAAGGTCGACAGTAACATAATCATGAAATGATTTATTGTGATGTTTACGGTGTCCATGTCTTCTGTTGGGGCGGGTATGTTTATTAATCAATTGGGAGGAATTACCTATTTTTGAGTATTTCTTTGATACATTTCCAACACCTTTAATTCTATCATTTAGGCCAAAAGGCCAAATGGTACCGGGTTCTTTCTGCCAAAAAAGTTCTCTTTCTTCTCTCCTTGCTGTGAAATCTGTGATTGTTTCCCCCTGAACCGGAACCAAGCGTTCAATAATTTTAATGCGAAAATTGTGGCCTTCTTTTGCAAAATGTCTACCACGGATACCTTCTTTCTTACGAACAGTAGTACGGTGACCATTGATCCTTTGATGCAATGGTCTACCAGTCTCACCAATATACTGAAATCCACACTCTTGACATGATAGTAAATAGATGATATTTCTCGATTTACAACCTAAAGGAGTCACTACATCAGGAGAGAATGTGTTGTATTCCCTGTGAGTCAGTGAAGATCTAAATTTAGTTTGAGTGTCCAGAATGGGACATGTTTTACACCTCAAACTACCACAATTCTGAACACGTAATTTTTTGTGTAGATGGCTGTTATTGATAAGGCAGTCATTCAGATTGATTGTGCAAGGTCTCAAGCGTGGTCTTACAAGATGGTTAGCATTATTGGACTGTGGTGATTGAATTCTTTCTAAAACTTATAATTGTTTCTATGTAATAAGCGCCCTTTTTAATAAATTAGAGGAACCTTAGCCCGCTTCCCTCACGAGGGAACGTTTCAGGGTGTCAAATTGTTCTTATCTGAACATGTACTATACCAGTTTAGCAATTATGTGTTGTTTGACAACAATTCTTTTATAATGAAGCTGTGCACTTATAAGCAAAACTCGACGTATTCAGCTAATTCATCATTTGCCATGTTCACATTTTTTTCATTACTTTGTGGGCTGGTTTTGCTGAATATTTAGCTTAAACAGGGAGCCCCCACTCAGACAGACATGTGCGGGTATAGGCCTGAAACATGTTCTGGGTAGTTACCCGCTGATGACCCTTTAATGTATTTGGGCTAATACAACCTGTCAAAATTCTACCCAAAAAAAAATGTGCATAGTACTTCCATATGTATATAGGTAAAATAGTGACAGGTTAGGTTATGGAGAGTAAAGGGTTCGCACTGTGGAATAGGGACGACTACTAGGAAATGGTTCTGGACAAAAAGACACAAATACTATACCTAAAAGACAGGTTAAAAAGATTGGTATAAGACTTGTATATTGAGGGAGCCTGTTCTTTCATAAGCTTTGTGCAAATGCCATCAGGTCCAGTAGCTTAACAAGGCTTAAAGCCTGGAGGTGGGGCTTTTTGTTGTTTTTCCTTTGTTTTCATTAGGGCATGAACATATGTTTACATGTATAATATACATATACATGTATATGAAATTTGGGTACATTTGCGAGTTAATATTCATGGCTATGATAGTAATATCTGTAAGACCTTAATTTACCGGGCTTAATATGAATATTTTGTTAACATTTCAATACATGTAGGTTTGTGTATGATCAAACAAAAATTTATTTCTAGGGTGGGAGTGAGCGTATTTTGGAGATCGTTTATGCGCACGCATAATGTGTTATGACATATGTAAAGCAGCCACAGTGACGTATGAAAAGACCTGTTGCTGAAGCCACTGCGAAGAGGTGGAACTAGAAGAATACCTGAGGATTACTCAGTAGTTTCACAAGTGAGTGCGTGTTTTTCATATTTCGTTGTTTTACCTTGTACATATTACACGAGCGAAGATGTGTTTGTATAAAATTTGACAGGTTCCCTGCCACTTGCGGTGTCATCGCATCAATGTGGTATCTACGCGGTCATTGCCATGTTGACCATCACATGAACATTATGGCGATGTCATTCACCATCAGCACATGCTTTTGAATATCGGCGCATTGCTCACAAATTAAACTTGATGTGTGTTTTGAAGTCTTATACTGAGTTGTTATTGTATGTCACTAAGTCTGCTTTATTGATTGCTACATTTTTAATGTTTGTCAGGGTCAACACATAGCAGGCATAATGAAAACTTGTAAGAATGACACTATTTTTTTCCAAGAAAATGAGTCAGATATCTGAATATTTCAGATTAATGAGTCAAAAAACAAAGGAACAACAACTTCAGTCCCTTCAAATTTGTGTCATTATAATGAATATGTCAGATAACTGAGTGTCACTTTGAGTTTTCACTGTATTATTTCATTTGAGCTCCAGTACACTTTAATCAGGTGGTGCAAAATAGAAACAGAATTGTTAGCCCCCTCATCACTGGAAGTGCTTCTCCTCTGGCTTAGTTTCTACCCTTGATCTGTTAAAGGCCACCCTGTACATTTAATACATACAGGTTGTCATTTTCCATTCCAAGGGTATGCAGGAAGATGGACCTTAAACAAGAGGGCTGTGTGAACAGCCCGTGCCTCAGCTGATCTTGACATTCATCACACTTGCAGCTCTATGAACTTGGGAAAGGATCAAGGACACCATGCACTGAGTAAGTCTGAACTTTATAGAAGAACACTTACACGTGCAACATCGAAGTTCAAGTAGTTCTCAAGTTATAATGAAGAGTAAAATTGATGTACGTTGCACTGTGACCATACAAACGAGGTCAAGGTCATTTATGTACTGTCTCAGCATGACTTTCATACAGAATAATTAACCTGTTTAGCTAACTCAAAACAGATCTCAAGTTATCAAGTAAACAGTAAATTTCGTGTCAGTTGTCCTGTGAATTAGCATTAGAATGCCCATTGACTTACAAGGTTTTTTAAGATTTGTCCAAAAAAAAAGAACAAAAAAATTCATTAAAAATAAAAAAATCACTGGAGCATAAACATTTGAACAAAATTGGTAGAAACCCA
Source organism: Hermodice carunculata (assembly GCA_964020975.1). Taxonomy (NCBI): domain Eukaryota; kingdom Metazoa; phylum Annelida; class Polychaeta; order Eunicida; family Amphinomidae; genus Hermodice; species Hermodice carunculata. Next base: position 73,569 of record CAXHWN010001661.1, read on the forward strand.
CCCAACATATATTGCCACCAAGTTTGAAGTTAATCTGGATGACGGTTTTGGAGAAGAAGGCGAAAAAGTGAATTAGCATTAGAATGCCCATTGACTTCCATAGTAATCAATAGGAAAGCTGCATTGACCGACAAATACCAGAATTGAAAAAACTGAAAAAATCAGGAATCCACAGCATTCCCACATAGTGAACAATTTTGTTTGACCCTTCTACAAGGAACATATCCGCCATGTTTCAGCTTAATCTGAGAGACAGCTCTGGAGAAGAAGTTGAAAATAGCTATATCACACAGAAATTCATAAAAAAATAGAAAAAAACTGCAGCGCCACCTGGTGAAAAAATTAAGAACTACAAGTCCCAGGGAGTGTTCCTGTGTGATATCAAAGCAATTGGGTGAGCGGTTTCAGAGAACAGGATTTTTTAAGATTTCACCCAAAAATGAACAAAAAAATTCATAAAAAATCCAAAAATCACTAGACCGTGACCATTTGAACAAACTTGGTAGAGACCCACCCAAGGTACATTGCCACCAAGTTTGAAGTTAATCTGGATGACGGTTTTGGAGAAGAAGGCGAAAATGTGAATTAGCATTAGAATGCCCATTGACTTCCATAGTAATCAATAGGAAAGCTGCATTGACCGATAAGTACCCGAATTAAAAAAATCATATAAAATCAGGAATCTGCAGCATTCCCACATAGTGAACAACTTTGTTTGAGTCTTCTACAAGGAACATATCCACCATGTTTCAGCTTAATCTGAGTGATGGTTCTGGAGAAAAAGTCGTAAATAGCTATAACACACAAAAATTCTAAAAAAATAAGAAAAAAATTGCAGCGCCACCTAGTGAACAAATTAAGAACTACAAGTCCCAGGGGGTGTTCCTGTGTGATATCAAAGGAATTGGGTGAGCGGTTTCGGAGAAGAAGATTTTTTAAGATTTACCCAAAAAAGAACAAAAAAATTCATAAAAAATCCAAAAATCACTAGACCGTGACCATTTGAAGAAACTTGGTAGAGACCCACCCAAGGCACACCTGCACCAAATTTGACGTGGATCTGGCAGACGGTTTTTGAGAAGAAGTCGAAAATGTGAACTGTGGACGACGGACGGACGGACGACGGACGGACGATGGACCTTCACAAAACCTCAGCTGACTGACAAGTCAGCTGAGGTAAAAACACACTCTTACTTGTGAAACTACCGAGTAATCCTCAAGTCTTCTTCTGGTTCCACCGATGGAACTTGAATATTCAAACAGAGTGTGGCAGGGAATTCCTGGACAACGTCATTTGGGTCATTTACATACAGATCTTGCGTATGCGTACATCTTATGTTTTCCGTCTGAGCCGGCTTTTCGTCTGCTTGTGCGACCAAGAAAATTTAAATTACGCTACTCACAGCGAAATGAAACGTGCCCCAGCCGTGCGTGACAAAATAAGACAGACACACACAGTTTCCATCGGTGTTGAAAATATGGAGCGATAGCGGGTTGTAAAAGAAGGACAAGGTCAGCCTTGGGAGAGCAAGTGATGATGATGTCGCTACATTCATTCTGAACAGGTCTGACGTTCAGAGCTGTGCCCAATCGTCGCACGTGCCGGGGAAAAAAAAAAATCAAAGATCACAGGAGCCGCCCATTTCTTTGAAGTCGTTATATTCAAGTCGTCATGGATACTTGATCAGTCGTGTTTGTAATCAATTGAGATTGAATCCGAATATCATTATCATATTATAACCGCTCCAGCTTGATGAAGTTTTCTTTTCTTTTTCTTTTTTTTTGGGGGGGGGGGGAAGAGTGGCTAGGTAATCAAATTCATGGGACAAAAGTGCCGTTAATTAAGATCAGTAAAGACGACGGCAACTTCAGAGACAAAGAGAGAGAAAAAACAACAAACAAATGGGCATATTATCTACGTTTCCCGCTAACTTCGAGATAAAATTTTGTCTGCATCGGCAGCTCTTGACTGCACATATTGCGAGGAAGACGTGCCCGCGACCTCCGCTACTTATCAAGCTGTTATTGTCTACGATGTCAAAGATTTATGTTATTCTATTCGTCATCAATTTTCCTAGGGGCACCATAAAATTTTCTCATGAACTTGACTTTATCAGTTCTGTATTTCTATAAGATTGTGCAAGGTATAATGTGTGAGTTTCTTTCTTAAGACATTTGTCTGCATGCCACTTGTGTGGGAAGTTGCAATACGTTGTTCAGAGCCTCGTCCGACAGAGAATTTTACCAACATTTCTCGACGACAATATAACGAATTTATTTTGAAAAATTAGAAAGAATTGTACTTGTAATTTCACATTGCTGTGTACCACACTAGCCAAATGCATTTGCAATGGATTAGAACAAGCTTTGAACGTTGTCACCATTGACAGAACGGTATACTGCACAACGGTCTGAACGGGTCCTCGGGTGTCACACTGTGTTCGGTATAATGGCACATGCGACATGAAAATTTGATGAGGAACTGTACGTTTCGAAACATAAAATTTATTATACAAAGAAGCCTCATTCTCTCACTCTTTCGGTCACTGCTTCAGCCATATCTATCTGCTATTATCGGTCGCGACCGTATACATTCTCCGAAAACACGCACACACAAGTCCAACTAAATAACATCCCATTTTTCTGCACATGCTTCCAGCACAGAATTATCTGTCGTTCTTTCTTGTAAGTCATATGCAGAACAAAAGTTGATGTACATAAACTTAAGGTATCAACAATTTTATCCAAACAAATCATTTTAGTCAAGTAATTCAGAATTTCATCTGGTCCTTTCTAGATCTGCTGTGGGGTTTTGTGTGTGTGTGTGTGTGTGTGTGTGTGTGTGTGTGTGTGTGTTGTTTGTTTTTTTGTTGTTTGTTTGTTTTGTTTTTGTTTTTTTTCTTGTTTTTTTGTTTTGTTTTTTGTTTGTTTTGTTTTTGATTTGTTTTGTTTGTTTTTTATCTCGCATTTCTATTTTGGTAATTTGCGATGAAAAAAAAATACTGAGGATTTCAAATGTATCATATCATGACGCAAACTCGAAATATATGATTGATTAGTTGCATTGGAACAATCTACTATAGTGTACAGTTGGTAGGAACAGCGCGAGGAAAATTATTCAGACGATAATATTGACAAGATCTTACGAATGCAGTGCATCGTCAATAAAACAAACATCCTAAAACAAAATTTTTGGTAGGAAACACGACGAATCCTGGTGAAAACTCTCTCTCTCTCTCTCTCTCTCTCTCTCTCTCTCTCTCTCTCTCTCTCTCTCTCTCTCTCTCTCTCTCTCTCTCTCTCTCTCTCTCTCTCTCTCTCTCTCTCTCTCTCTCTCTCTCTCTCTCTCTCTCTCTCTCTCTCTCTCTCTCTGCAGATAAGCATGAAGATAGTGTTTTGCTCACTGTAACCAAGGAGAAGGGGGGGGGGGGGTCCGGTACGCTGGTACAGGTAATTATTCTTCTAGAGTACGCAGTACGGAAAATAAAAATCTTTCAAAATTTTGGATAGTACGAAGTACGTAAAACAAGACGGCTTCCAGTACGCCAGTACGGTAAATAAATTAAAAAAAAAAAAAAAAAAAAGCAGTACGCCAGTGCGAGAAACCCCTTACCGACCCTGAAGGAGGGCTTTTTCTACCATCTTTGCTGTAACATTAATAACCAATGGAACGGAGGTACCTGCATCCTAGAACTGCTGATACCAAATTATAGACAAATCTTGAAATATGAAACGACGTTTGTTTCACTGCATAAAAATTTAGTTTCCTGAGATTTGAGGTCAATATGTTCCAAGTTGAATCTGTATTTGCAGTGAACGGTGAAGATGACAATCATGTGTTATTGTTTGCGACCATGTGTGTTCTCATTTGCTCGTTTTCCACACTTATGTAATCTAAAGCAAACAAATATGTCTATCAAAATATATACCACAAACACAGTCCATAGCAAACGATCGCGACTTGAATTTATAAAAACATGCACAAGTTTAGCGTCAAAATGAACACCATATATAAAAGCTTTATTTGCTGTTTTGCGTCAATAAATGTGTCAAACATACTCATTGACACCGGAACATTATGCCGTCGTCTTCAACTTCAAGTTCGAACGATGCGAAGGCCGTAGGCTTGAACAAACAACATAGGCACCGATGAGCGTACAAACTCGTCCATTTATCATTGAGTCTTGCGATACGAACATGCATGATTAAAATATGATCAAGCACAGTTAATCACATGAAAAATTCTATTCTCGTTGACGGCCAACAAAATAGTGGTATTTCACAGTTTCACTTTGTCTCCGCAGACGGCTCTGCAAGCACGTGGAGACTGCATGCAATTGTGCTTTGCTCTCGCAATATAGCGCACGCCACGTGACCGGCGAGAGCCAACTGGTTCTAAATATATCTCTCATCAGCGAGGAATTGCCCTAGAACCGTTGTGCATGGCCGAATGCCCTTATAAACAACACTTGCATGGTCGAATGTAAAAACTCTTTCTTGCCGCCAAAATATCATGTTTATTGACCAAAACAAAGGCACAACGGTCCTTCGACGCATGATTAGTGATGAATTACGTGGATAGGTACGTGCATGAAATATCGTGGAATGCAACTTTAAAGCACTTACATATTGTTATTGCGCCAAAACAGCGTACTTGCACAAGACTTGTAAGGGGAAGTGATAACTTGATTACATTTTCTCGTGGACTTTTTAGATCACTGTAACAAATGCTCAATGGATTTTTTCCGTCTGATGCATCTTTGGACGTGTTCAGACTGGTAACTGTCTGGATATGCAAAAACCTACGGAGAGCCTCATTGAGCTGACAAAAGTTCGGTGTTCACAGAATTGAGGTCTTATTCACCCACGAATACAAGCAAGATACGGAACTTCTTTTAACAGAAAGGTCCTGATAATGTGCATAGATCGATAAAGAATATCTACATTTTACATCAGCAATGAGCAGTAATACCAGTGTTACCATTAAGAGCACAAATGAAAGAAAATAACTTGCACCTTTTTAAAATCTGTTTCTTGTTTGCACCAGAATACATACGTTCGCCGGATGACATATTCTCACAGTTAGGCTTTTTCAGCTAACAGTTAGGCATTTTCAGCAATTGTGACCAGTGGTGACAGATTTTTTTTCTCATTTAACCCTTCAGGTATCAGTCTGGTTTATTTTGCCGATATCAAATGTTAAGAATAAAGTCTTGTCACAAATCAGGACTATTAACACGACAGGAATAGTTCCTGGTTTTCAAATATTGAACTTTTTAGGTCTACTATGTACATTGTACATGAGAGGGGGTCTCCTTACGGAGCCCCACCTAAAAAACGTCTATAATGAGTAGAATTTCTAAAACTACCTCATTTGTAATCGCAATTGATTCCACTGTGTTTAGAGGATTAATATTTAATTCCACCAGGGTGACAATTGAGGAATCAAGCGTACATTATTTAAAAAAAATTAAATTGAAAATTTTGACCTTAGATGAATCATCCATAGTATATTTATCTTCGTGCAAAAGCGATGGAGTGGGGGCCGTGTGACTAAGATTTAAAAGATACTTAATCGTGCATCACATGCTCTTCTTTTATGAGCTGGACTATTTAATGAAGCACAGAGTTCATCATGATAGTCTTGATTCGCAGACTTCAGACACTCTTGATAATCTGTTTGCTGTCTACAGAGAGAGGGCCATGTAATCTTACATGACCTACGAAGTTAACTCATATCAAATATCAGAACATTACCTGCATAAAAGTAGACAAGAAATAAATTGTAGACGCCAGCAGGCCCAAACTGTGGACTACTGCAGCCATGACAATGAACTGGGACTTTCCCAGCTGCGCTACGCAGGCAGCGTAATGCCAAGCCTGGCAGCAAATAGTACAGAAAAACATGATCCATATTCATTAATTCCAAACCCAACAATGACAGCAAAGAGATTCCAGACTTGCCAAAGCATCAACATTTCTTTTCTAATATCAATGTGAAGAAACAAATTTCACTCCTGACTTGAGACAGGCAGTCGCCGATAAAAGGTAACTGGTGGTTTTAAACCGGTCCTCTCAACCTCAGAAATATTCATCATTAACTGCAGACACTAGTTCATTTCCAAAATGTATAGGCCTGACCACCAAAAACACAAATTTCATTACTTCTGCCAAAAATAAAAAGAGACCTGTTATGCCTATCACCTTTTAGTTCTCCCGACTTGTCAGTCACCTAAGTTTACAGCAAAAGAGTAAAGTAGGGCTACATCGTTTTTGTGATATTTAGGCTCACAACAGTCAGTCAGTGACATAGATATAGACAAATTTAATTTATACTCGGTTGTTAAAACATGAACACTAGCCCAAGGCTAATAAAATCGAGTCATGCCTGAAAAGTAACTGCAGATGAAATAACAGATTAACAGATGAAAATTGTCCATGGGGGATGCAGTGGCTCAAGTATGATGCTGATGAGCTTAATCCAGTCTTTCATTACTGAAAGACATCAGAAGGCTAAAACAAGGAGTGACACCAGCTTGTACTCCTCAGAATTACTACAATGAAACCTGCGTCAGTTGAGAAGGAGTCTCAGTAAATCGGTGTTACTGTTATGGCCCATCGATCCACTGGGAGCCCCTCTTATGGTATTTTGCATGTTTGAAAAGAGAAAGATTCAGATACCATAATTAACCATTCTCTCACAAAAAAGTTCCTGCGATGGACCTCGTTGTAACAACATAAATAGATAATACTTGCAAAAATGTATTGCACAGGGGAACTGCATACAATAATTTGTTAGCTTAAGGTCAGTCTTCGCAATATTAGAAGCAGATGGAACATCCGTGGTTTTGACATTGCTTGTTTGATTACTGACAGGTTTTAATCATGGGTAGTTCTTGTTTGCTCAAAGGTTTAAGGCGTTTTTTTTCTGACATTGATTAAAACTGTAATCATGGGTTGTTCTTGTTTGCTCAAAGGTTTACGGCAGTTTTTTTTTCTGACACTGATTAAAACTGTTTTCTGCTTTTGTTCATGACAGTTATTATTTTAAGTTGTCATATGACATCTCATCATCTTTAGATATTCAATGAATAATATATTGATTGGTTGATATTCAAGTCTTGCTGTTATATCTTTTCATGTTCATGAAGATGCGTTTGTCAAGAATTGGATAGTTGTACCCATCAATCTATATAGTTATATATATATATATATATATATATATATATATATATATATATATATATATATATATATAAATATATATATATACATATATATACACATATATATGCACACACATATATATATGTATGTATATATATAATATATATATATATATAAATATATATATACATATATACACATATATATGCACACACATATATGTATGTGTATATATATATATATATATATATATATATATATATATATATATATATATATATCCAATGCTTTAGTTCCTCGGCATGTTGGGACATTTTGCAAAACACGGTAGTACTAGAAGGACAAAACATGCATTTTGGGAAAGTTTTTCAGTGCATGGACTCCTCAAATCACAAAGAGAATATATTAATTCTCTCAGGTCCAGTCATGCTATGCTGTAATTTTGGCCAAAGATCCATAGCTTTTTCGTGCCATATAATAGATTTAGGAAGCAGAAATGGAAGGTACTACTGATGTGTATTTTATGTATTTGTCGGCTAGAGTACTGACGATGTTAGTGCTGGAAATATTCAAGAAATATGCAAAAACAAAGAGAAGAATGAATCAAAGATTATAGACAATATAGCAGGCAAACATGGAATCAGATAAATGAGAGAGAGAGAGAGAGAGAGAGAGAGAGAGAGAGAGAGAGAGAGAGAGAGAGAGAGAGAGAGAGAGAGAGAGAGAGAGAGAGAGAAACCGATGTTGTTGCATGGCTGTACTAACACTTGCAATAAAACGAAGGTATGATGTTGATCTAAATGTGGAAAGCAATGTCCATTTCGAAAAAATTAATCAAATGACAGCTGATGGAGTCTCCTCCCCATAGTCACATTGCCTGTAGAAATGATGACAATGGGATACAAAAAGGCCATAGCATATTTTTAGATAATGTTGAAATAACTAATGAGAGAACCGATCAACCTGGGTTGCTTTTTTTTTTCTTTTTTCATTTTTGTGAAATGTTGGCCCATATTCTCTGTGAACAAACAGTCCTGGGTCGGAGAGAATACTGGTATGCTCATTGTGCATTTTAGGTATTGCCTGGAATAATTGTACATGGTTCAATGAAACTTTGGTTGTAGATCATTAACGACCGTAAGTGCTAGGGCCTGGTCATACAGATATTTTTTTGCACTAATGATCGATTCTAGAGTTGTGGAGTCTGGTATTGTCCTGAGAGAATAGGTGTTTTTCTTCAGCAGCACATGCTTGCATCAATACATAGACTGGAAGATTCAACAGAGTGCAACAATGGAACAACTGAGTGCCATCTACAATGGCAAGGTCATCTCCAGTCCTATTAATGTATGGACTGCTCATACCACAAATGCAGTAAAATAGAATAAAATTCTGTCAACTACAGTCATGTTATGCTATATTTGTAGCCAACCTCCTCCAACCCCACCCCCCAAACAGCTAGAGAGATCCATGTGACAAATGAAATATACAGAACTGGAGGGTACGTAAAACATGATTTTCTGTAATTGTTGCCAAAAGTACTGTTGTCACTGGAAATGTATGTAAAAACTTGAGGACACTGATTTCTGACTTGGCCAAAATAATAAACTGAACACTTTTAATAATCCTGAGGAGCACCCACTCTATTCTAATGTATCTAAACATGTGGGAGACAAACGTAAAGAAGAATGTGGAGGTTAAAACTAGAATTTGTAGGCTGTTTTCTAAAATGACTTTGATACTACATGGTTGTCATAGGTAGGTCAACTGTACAGTAAACTCGCACTTGCAATGCTTGTCACAGATGCTGTTATCCAAACAGCATTTTTACCACATATTTAGGAAAACACTTGCCATATTTATAAATTCCAAACCAGCAGGAGTCAGGATATATTTAATTGGCCAATAAATTTACATATCAAAATACAATATTACATGAAATGGGCATCGACCAGGGAGGCTTCAATTAAGACAAAATAATGTCGCTGCCATGGAAGCTACCTTTATAAGACAATACTTGTACAGTGTGCCAATGTTAATATGATAAAAAACACTTTTCAAATTATGCAATTTGATTCACAAGAAAAATACACTGACATGCCTTATCATTCCAATAACTAAACACAGTTAATAGCAAATCAACTGAAAAATAACCTTGAAGAATGAACAGGAAGAATTCATACAAACATAACAATTTTCAATAGAACAAACCTTTTAACATTGTGAAATTTCTTTTTACAAATGGTGCCATACCTTTCATACTGTGAGTATGCATTTTCTCCCTAACACTCCACGATGCATTATTGATAGTAAAGGGCACATCATGTCTAATATAGTCTTTACCATAGACATGGGCGCAAGTAGAAGTAAAAATATTTCTATATTGTCTTTTGTTGTGGCTAAGAGTATCTTGAAAAGTCGATCTTTGTAAATATGCAGGGAGCTTAATATTAACATATCTAAAAAAGAACTTGTACTTTGAGACTTTAAATAAATCTTTAACTTTCAAAAACTTTAAGCTTTTAAAAAGGGGACTCGTGTGATTATATTATACCTCTCACAGGGTTTAATCAGTACAGTTTTGTTTTTTTGTTTGTTTCTCAATTTTAGGAGTTTGCTGCATTTAAAGCCCCATAACAACATAGCATAATTAAGGTGTGATAATATCCATGAATTGTATTTTTTTATTGCAGAGATGGGGAGGTAACCTTGTTCACTTAATTGTGATTCAAGTTCCGAAATATTTTACTGGAATTTTTTTTCATTATGAGCATTCCTGCTAAGTCGTTCATCGATAGTTATTCCAGGAAATGTAATACACTCACACGTTTCACTGAGGCATCATTCATTTTTATTTCTGGTACCCAGAATCTTTTTAGGAGTTGAGGAAAAAATCAATATTTTTTTCTTACTTACATTGAGGGAGAGCCTGTTCGGTTTAAACCAATTTGTGATTTGTGCGAGTTCAGAGTTAATTTTGTTATCAACGTCCGTCCTTATATCAATATTAAAGGAATTAATATTTTCGATAATGTCAAATCATCTGCGTAAATATTTAAATCAATTTCCCGCTTACATTTTAAAGTGTCATTGACATATACAATGAATAGCACAGGACCCAATATAGAACGTTGGGAAAGCCCTGTAGTGCATATAGCTTTGGGATAAATTTGCAGCCATATTCCTTATACCTTAATAGTGCAGTGTGTATCATAAAACATCATGGTTTGAAGTATCAAATTCTTCAGACAGGTCTCAAATTACTTAAAGGCTCTTTATTCTAATCAATTTGTTGTATTATCTTGTCCATAAATTCTACAGCTATTAGTTCTGTAGAGTGACTTCCTCTAAAGCCATACTGACTATTACACAAAATTTCATGTCTCTGCAGGTAATCAGGTAATTGATTTTGTATAACCTTTTCAATAACTTTGGAAACGGTTGCCGTATAGAATTGGGCGATAATTTGTCAATAAGGTTTCGTCTTTTTTATGTGTCGAAATAACGTGGGCAATAACATTTTGCCTGGAAATAAACCAGTCTTTTGTGTTTGATTAAAAATTAAAGTTAAAGGCTTGGAAATTTTGTTCTTGATAAATGTGTGTAGTTTTGTTGATGTACCATCCATACCACAACTTGTTTTGGGATGCAGCTGATTTATAAATTCTTCTACATCACGATGAGTTATTACCATGAATTTGAATCGAGAATCGTATTGATTTGTTAAATATCGTTTGAAATCCTTGGAGCATAAGTTATTAATCCCGTATAAGTCATTTCCCATGTCAGTGAAAAAACTATTAAACGTATTTGCGATTGTTAGTTTGTCAGTAATTAATTGCCCATTGTCACTAAACTATTCAAGGAATTTCTTTTTCTTTTTTGTCTTAGATAGTGTATCATTTATTGTTGACCACAGATTTTCGTGATATCATTTTCATATTTTTCCACTCGAATTATTCTTCTTAATATATTGTTATACGTGGTTAAGTTAGTTTTCAGAGTGTTGTGCATTGGTGAATCACTGGGAGTATATTTTAGTCTTTTATATAAATTGTCCCTGCAATTGATAGATCAGATAATTCCACTTGTTATTCACTTTTGTGTTATATGTCTACGAGCGTTTAACTTCACTCTTTTATCTGGGATATGCCTCTATCATACTGCCTCATTATGATTACTCATACTTTCTATATAAATGTTTGTGTTAATATACAAATAGTGTTCCCTTTGGGTGAGGATGTCATTTCTATTCAATTCATTATAGAAATTCATCACATTAGCAGTACTTTCATTTCTTATTTTTATCATTCTTTCACCTTTTTGATACGGATTATAATTATTGTTAGTTTACTAAATTTGCAGAATATATTGTCAATTAGTGTTCCCCTAATATTATCGAATCTAGTTGGTAATGTTATTTTTGGAAGAAAACTATAGGACATGAACATCAACATTCAATACCAATGAATAGATAGAAATTTCACTCCTTTTTGAGACTGGCAGTCACCATAAAAGACAACTGGTGCGTTGCAATGAGTCCTTTTAAGAAGAAGAAGAAGAAGAAGAAGAAGAAGAAGAAGAAGGAGGAGGAGGAGGAGGAGGAGGAGGAGGAGGAGGAGGAGGAGGAGGAGGAGAAGAAGAAGAAGAAGAAGAAGAAGAAGAAGAAGAAGAAGTGAACTTAGCTAGTTTGTTTAGATTGTTTAGATCTGCTAACTCAATAAAAATTGTGCGATTTGTTTGCAGCTCTGTGAAGGTTATTTTTTAACCTTTCGGTTTCTTCTTGGGAACTGTCACGTCGAATGCTTCGACTTTATATCTGGATGTTACTCGGGTAGATTTCCAAGTTTTGAAGAAGATAAGGATAAATATTATTCATATATTTATATTTTTTTTTTAGATTTTCTTTAACCCTCTCGATTACTATTATTTTAACCCAAACTATTTTCTCATTTTTTTCAAGAATGTAAGCGCCAATTGGTTTGACACCCTGCATTCGGTCCCCTTGGATCATGTAGGTTCGATTTAAAGTTTGTTTCAGGAACCTCCATATCCTCAAATCATCATGTTATCGCCAGGTCTGCCATCATGTATGTTCAGTTTGACCATCATACAGAATGTTGCTTTTGGGCATAAGACAAATCATAAAAATGAAATGGAAAAAGAAGAGTGTAGCTTGGCGATTCCACAAGAGACACAAGAATTTACTACATATAATGTGTCCATAAGTGATTCAATTTTGTTTGTTATTTTTGGAATTAACTACAACACCACACAATCCTACTTTATTGTAACCAGCATTTCGAAGTTAATAAAAATAAACTTAAACTCATCCGAATACGCGTATACAGATGGTGGGTGTTTATATCTTCAGGCAACAGATGGCTGTGTTCCAGGAAATTTTATGATCCAGAACTGTTTTTTTAGTGGATTCAATTTCATGGTCGTATCTGAATCGAACCATGTTTGTATTAATCTTATAAACAAATTTATTGAATGTGGAAATCCGAAGTACATATATGGTATAACAGTAGGGCAATGTCGATGTAGATTCAAGAGATCTCATGTCGTACATGTAACTATACATTTCAAAAGTGTAACTCCAAAACGCATCTGCACAAATACTTCAAATTCAATGATAAAGATCATTTTATCAAGAAGCATTTGCGATCATATGTTGACAAAGAACCACAATTTTTACACAATTAATGTAGAAAGATTATATCTGCATATACTTAAATATATGTATTTATGCTCTACAAAGGAAAATGGTAATACCGTCCCGAATAAAAGCAGGAAACACAATCGTTGTAGACCGTGGGGTATTTTGACGAGTTTCTGCGGAAGCCTGAAGATTTGCCCTCACAACCAAAACCCTTGTATGAATATTGCTGTCCTTACCTGGAAAATTATCACTCATCACTGGTTGAAAATACAATGGACACTAGTGAAGCTGAATCTACTGAATGCTATTAAAATATGTGAGGGTACTTACGTTGATATTGTAGACATGATAAATCGGACTTTCAATACGTTTAAACGATACTGTGGCAGTCAGCCAAACATCAATGGAACAACTGTTTCTAATACAATTTTGTTAAGATACATCAATAATATGCTTTCGTATGGTTTGCGTCATTTTTTCTTCGTTTGGCAGTTTGTTGCTGGTAAGCATGAAGACCAGGTGCAAATCAAACAGATCAAGTTAAAGCCAAAAAATCATTTCTCAATTTTTGATGACAGCCAAGGGAACAAAAGGAGGAAACGGATAATATATATGTGGAGATACAATACTCAAGCTGGCCTTACCTTAAACTATAACATTATCTGTTTTTTCAGACCTACCACTGAAACAAAGATAATTATACAGGAGGGGCTTACTAAGTGGAAAAACTGTGAACTTTTCAAGCTGGTTGGTGAAGAAGTTAAATTTAACTTCATGGCTTTCTTCAAGTCGAGATCCCATATTATCAGCATCAATTTGGAATCAGACAATTCTATCACTGGGTACCTTTCAATTGATTTTGACACTATTTATGATCCACACAGTACTTGTAATTCGCACTTACAAGTCAGTAAATTAGTATATTTACGATGGTATTTGATTGAATTAAGAAGTCAACCATTTTGCATGGTGCAAAATTTGTTAGCTAAATGTCCCTTGGCAATGCATGTCAAACTAGTGATTCACAATCTGATATGGGAAGGTCCTACATTTCACGATTGTGGTTATGGTGGTGTGGCAGTGTATGATGGGAGTATGCAGGATGTGCAAAATGCCAAGTCACTAGAGCTTGCACTGTTCTGTGATACTTTCAGATATTTTCCAAAGGCTGATATGGAGAATAACAAGATATTTGTTTCCACACGACATAGTCTTAGCTTGGTAGCATTTAATCTGTATCCAACAGAAGCTCTCAAGCTGAAAGCTAGTATCAGTTGTGATATATGCAAAGGGATCTATCTTTCTGAATTCAAAAATATTCCGACTTCCACAGTGGAAATTAAAGACGAACAATGTTTTGTATTTACACATTATAGAAGCACAATACCCAATTTCATAGTGCAGTTTCATTCAAAGTCGAATATACGTTCAAGTATCTTGGACAGATATCTGATTAGAAGAGGAGAACATATAATGCAGAAACGTTGTACATACGAGCACTGCACTTACACATTTTTTATAACAATAATTTCGGGAAATGATCTTGTTACATATCGAAGTTTTAGCTACATTAGTTTTTGGTCAACTAACTTTGTTCAACTAACATTAGCACAGCTATCACGCTATAACTTGTCACCTATAATGATTTCGATTCTACTCACAACTGGAAAATTGACTTGCAAACGGGAAAAAGTTTACGAGTCAAATCCAGTATTTCGCCTGGTTAAATTTCCATATCATTGCTGGATATTTATAGGAAAAGTATGGATAAAAACTCTTTTGATCATATTGCCAGTACGTAATAGGTTCAAACAGGTCGTAGTTTTTAGTCTGTCTCTGCAGATTAGGTACAAGAACAATCAAGTCGGTAGACAACATTACAGTATAAAATTATTTCACTATGGAATCCCTTGGTCATATGACTATTACATTTTTTTTGCGTGGACTTGGAAATCAGGACGATCATTTAATGTAACATTTGAGGTTGGCACACCTCATCATCTGGCTCGGTTTCCTTACATATTGATCGAAAATTGTGCTATAAATTTGAATTTAAGGCATTTTGCTTTACATGTTCTTCTTGAAAGATTACGGGGTTCATTTCACAACAGACAAATTGCAGTATTAAACAGGGTATTCCGACGGGGGGATTCTTTCCACATTTGTCCCAGTAGCTTTCCCTTGTTAGAGAAAAATATGGGCCTTGTTTCCTGGGAACAGTTAAGGAAAAAAAAATTTCAATACAATTATAAAAATATCGAATACGTAGTAGGGGGAATGTACATATACAAAGAGAAGGTAGCACACAATGCAGTTTCTTGGACAGAGGCTTCGAAAATTTGTCGAAGATATAATTCTCATCTTGTTACCCTGAATGAACAGGCAGAGCTCAAGCTCCTTTACTGCGATGACTGTTCTGGTTTCGGGGGGCGAGCTGCTGTACCTGGTTTTAATACAGAAGAGGGGAAAAACTTGGAAGACTATCTTGATATTCCCAGGATGATGTTTCTCCTGCAGGCATCTGTTGTTTACCTAGGCTTAAAGCGCCAAAATGTAATATGTGTTTCCACAATGGCGTGAAGTACCTGTGCACTCTTTTACCAGTCTGATTGTCTATTCAACCAATAGCAGTTTCATCTCTCTCTCTCTCTCTCTCTCTCTCTCTCTCTCTCTCTCTCTATATATATATATATATATATATATATATACTGTGTGTTTTTACAACAACTAACTTGAATGAACTGTTTTTATTTCCCGCAACTAAAAATGCAGCAAAAACTTAAAATACCAGGCCATCAGAGTGTTCAGATGTTTCAAAGTAACATGGTGAGCATTCTAGGACCAACACTTAAAGATGTGATCACAAAGTTGTCTATCTAATACACCAAGGTCACTGAAGAACACAACGTGAAGATCTGATGAGTGGTATAACAGTGAAGTGTAAACATTAGTTGTTGAACTAACATCATTCCATTTGCATTCATTTCTGTTTCTACTTGTCTTACAAAGTGTCAAAAGACATAAATGTTACAGGCCACGCGCAAATAGTACGTTGATGTAGCTATGAGCGAAATCCTATCAAACATTAGAGACTACTACATCCCAGATAATGTGGAGATGACAAACACGTAGTTTGGTCACTATTATCCAGCTCCTTTATCTTGGGACCTATTTTTTGGATTGGTGGTTTAATGACGGTCACATAAATTCTGACTGACAGGAATGTGTGGCGTTCAATTCAGCAAATTCCAAGAGTAGTAAGCCTGCATATGTGATCAAGCAATGCCTTACCCAATGGTATATGACTGATTAAGAGTCAATGTTATCGTACACATTCTGGATGTGGTGCAAATTAAAATTTCATTGGCATCAAAGAATAGCAGTAATCATTGTAGTGAAAACTCGCAGAGTTTGAGAAACATTGTCAAGGTCAGCCTGAAGTACATTACCACCAGCTTTGAAGAGACGCCATGGCCGAATGGTTATGGCAGTTCAAATCCAGGTCAATCCAAAGGACTTAAATGTCTTTTCTTCTTCACATGCAGTGATCACTTATCTGCTCAAAGGCTTGGTGGGCGATGTTTGGGTAACCTTTGCCTGATTATGTCAGTGGTAATGAGGGGGACTGTGTGTGGCCTGATTCAGTGGTGTCTGCATACGAAACTCACAACATGTAACTGCACACACGTGCGTGAATTTTTGGTTGCGTGGTACGTTTAGGAGGGCCCTGGGAAAGATGAGCATGACTGAGCTATTGAGGCGGTAATTAAAATATTTGAAATTTTGATGCCAAAAAGCTCAAAAATGATACACACAAATTGCAGGATATTAGTTTCGTTTTGTAGCCGTTTGACCTCTGCATCAAAGGAAACGAAAATAACTCAACCAGATTACATTTTTGGAGAGTGCAATTAAACCTGCAACGGAACCACAAACGGCTTTTGGTTAAACCAATGCACACACATAGGACATAGAGAACCAATAGTTGGGGGTTGTTTTAAAAAGGTGACCTATGTATTCTCAATTGAAAAAAAAAAAACAAACAAATAATTTTGATGCATTGTATAGAAGGCTAAAGGTATGATTTTTGAATGGCCTCTACCATAGTACCTTTGGAGTACTTATAATACAATCAGGGATATTAATTTCATATCACGCTTTCGTTTTATCATGAGGTAAATATATATTTAAATATTTATTGTGTGTCTTTTATTTCCAATAATTTTATAGACGGCATCCAATTTCTCTACAGGTTAATTTATTTGGCCTTCAACTTAGCAAAGACATAGACCTAAAATGTCAATTCAATAAAAGCTACCTGCTGTGAGTAGGGTGTTTAGCATCATCATCGCTTATTTGCAGTATAAACCAGTTCCATTTTACAAATATGAATGATCTTTAGTATAGTGGAACAGTGCTCTGTGTGAGTGTGTGTGTGTGTGTGTGCCTTGTTAATTTCATTGGGTAATTGAAGAATTCAGTTTGGTTGTCGTCTGTACAACCTTGGGCAACTATTGGACAATGCAAATTATGATAAATACTTTGTCAACGTCACATAAATTAAGCAAACAGGACAATAATATTTACATCTTTATTTTTTATGGACAGGGAAAAAGTTTAAAAACACGGCAACAGTTTTTATATGTGTTGGTTTATTTGTCCGACTTACGTGCATCAATGAATCTATTTCATGTTAACCAGCCCTATAATTACAAGCAGTGTAACTACATGCATATTCAAATCGTATACTGCTGACTTTAGATATAACAACTTTCTAAAGGTGCAAAATTTTACCTGATTTCGCAAGTTTGAATTTATCTTTTTTGGCTACAATACATTTACATATTTAAACCCATACGTCATTGATACCTCAAGCACATTTTGTATATACCTGCACTGATAAGTTTCGTACAAAATATGTAACCTACAAAATAAGCCAAAGACCAGCACCTCATAAGACGTATCAGATTGATGCATGCTTGATCTGCAAAATCATTCATTATATTATGTTTCACTATATTTTTGTCTTCAAAATGAGGTACGTTATCACAGGTCAGCTAATACAGAATGCCATTATATACTTGTATTGGTCAGTTCCGGACATGAAAGAAATGGAGCAATGACCCCAGCAGTTTTTTTAATACTGTTTGTCTACTCCCTCGTCAAGGTAATAACTTTTATTATTTTCTTCATTATGAGCATCACCTCTGATCAGCAGTGGGTTATAGAGCCTTCTATGGCTCGACACTTGCAGTAGATAAAGCAGGATAGCTGCTTTATGACAATTGCAGGCACAGAACTACATGCCTTGCCTGATGCCTTGCATCCACAAGAAAAAAATTGACTAGGCCTCTTCAAGCAGGAAGGTCCGTATCAAAAAGCGACGAGAGGAGTTCACCCTTCAACTCTCATCCAAGCTGGTAGACTTGCTCAAGTCTCACTGGACTGTCATCAGCATTTTATTTATAATAAAATAAAATAAAACTTCAAGTGAAACCCGTATCACGCATTGTACCCTTCTACTGTTATAACACAGGTAGGCCCTTAAACCTAGCTAATTGGCTTGGAACCTGTCTAAAGCCAGATAACAGATCAGCGTCAGGCGGTCTGCACTGTGTTTTTATCACAACGACAAGCGAGCGGTCATAACGCCCCCCTCTTCCGAAGCTGTTAATTGAGTAACTGTGCAATGAAGGATTAATTGCGGTGCACCGCGTCAGGTGGAGGGCGTCCAGTGAGACTTGTAAAGCTTGCCGGCTTGTCACTGATATGAATTATTCATGAGCAGTCAAGCAACTGAACGATTCAAGGCCGTGTCAAATTCCTGCTGGTGTTGACTGCTGTTTATTTACATGCAAACACGCACATCTTATTGTAGAGAAACGTCAGTTGTTGCCGATGTCTATTTCGATTTTGCGTTAAAATGAATATTTTCCTTTTACTATGATTTAAATCAATGATTGGGCCGTTTTTTGTGACAATTTGAATGATGTAACTTTGCAAAACTGCGCAAAATAGGGTTATGTCATTGTCTCGATCTCGATTTTTTTCGTCTACGTGCCATGTTTTATTTATATCGTAAGAATGCTCAAAACCTTGTCTATTTTAACAAATAGCTCTCCCATTGGCTGAAACAAAATTATTTCAGGGGAAACCCTCCAAAGATGCTTCTATTTCAAATAGGTGCATCGTTATTTTAGTCAGAAACTATAGAAGACCATTCTCTGGAATATTCTACGTCAGACAGGGGCCCAGAATCGATCACATGGTGTTCGCTGTCCAATCAAATGCATGTTTTTTTTACCACTTTTCGTTCGGTAGTACTTGCTACCTCATGTTGTGAAGTCTGGCTTGAAAGATGGATGACATTTGTGTGAACACAAGTTACGATTACAGACAATTTATTAAAGCAAGAAACAAAATTTAATGCTGTAAATTGGTCAGAATGACAACTTTCTATCAGTCTTTGCGTACGATAGAGCAGAGAGTTCAATTTTTTCACGGAAAGAGAGTAAAATACGCCAACCGCAGGTAAACATGGCTCGGGTGAAAATACCGCTGACAGTTGTGTTGATCATTTTGACAGTTTGTCAGTAACTGCGATGAAGTGTGTTTATCAACTATGTAACTATATTGCGATGAAGTGTGTTTATCAACTATGTAACTATATACTGCAGCAACAAACTCAACCACTATAATTCAGTGACAATTGTAACACACAACTGATATTTAGAAAAAATTAAAGAGGAACCATTGTTCTTAACACTCACCAAAGAAAATGTACGGACTGGTACCCATGCAATTGTATTCACACAGGCATGACCCCTTTAATCAAATTGATATTTTCCCTTTGTTAGAGTATAGGGCACGAGTTTTTGTTTAAATTGACAAAGGAACCACACAGAAATGTAGAGTAGGTCTTACTCAACCAAAGTTTCACATGTAAATCATTTTGCATGAATTGCAAAAGTAAAAAAGTTGTGTCACTTTCACGCCTATGCCAGCATGTGGCATGTTGTGCAACAAAACAAAAAATTGCCCAGTGGCTGGCTGTGATATATCCCGAAACTGCCCGGGGTTAAATTAGCACAACACAATGAGACCATTTAAATATTCAGGGCGTTTTGAACTTGATCTAACCTCTGATTTGACCTCTCACCTCCCGCGAAACACCAGATATTGTGACGCCACTTCCACCAAATTGATGGCAGTCCAAAGTGGGCTTGTGCACGTCTAACAAGTCCCTGGTGTTGGCAGCTGCAGGGAAACAGACGGCTTTGTCTCCCCTAAGTGGTTACTGACTAAAATAACCACGCATTCATCAAAGACGACTTAAATTGTCACTTAGCCTTATCACAATGATAATGGAATTAGAACTGACTAGGACTCAATAGCTGCTACTGTTGAAACCGGCACGGCGGCAGTGTCGACCAGTTAAAAAAATGACAGTAGGGCCTACTTAATAACACTATACTGTTTAGTTGGCATAATATTATACAGTTAACTTTGTGGAGAGGAAAATGTATCGCACTTCTTGGTAGCACCGCAGGATGGGAAAAGAGGGACATTCACCAAAGACTTGTGCACGTCTACCAAGCTGGTTGATATCCACTCCTGGAGGGCTTTGTCGATTATGTGCTTCCCATATCATCTGAAGAGGTGCCCCCAATACATGGAAAAATAGGTTGGCATCCGCTTGAGGCAATGCCATGATGCTAACTGGTTTCCGTTTCTTCTGTAAGTAGATCCTGTAGTGTACATTTCTACAAGGTTGCCATGCGAGTATAATCCCATGGCTAAATGATGCCTGCGAAGTCCAAGGAGGGTATTTTCAAATGGCCGGGGGGTGGACATGTGGGTCTGGTAATCATGAAGATTACCTAAATACATTGCTTGGTTTTTTTTTCAAAGATGAAGTGATTTTTTCTGTTAAAGGACTTATGGGCCTATTCACTGTCTACTCTGGGCAGCTCAGATAAGATACCAGAGGTTTAAGGAAAAACATCAATTCCAAAGCAGCCAGTGGACGACATCACCATTTGCTCATAAAAGACAGCGCTTTATTATTTTTGGCAAGGAAAAACTTCCAAGTTACGCCTTATATTTTATAAGAAAATGAGACATTACAATTCAAGGGACTGGACATATGCAGACCTTTTGACCTCTTACCACATGCTGCATTGATTGGATAGCTACCAGGCAGTCCAGAACGTAAACAAAAGACCAGGATTTCAATTGCAAACTCAGTATTTTCTCCCAATGGTACAATGAAGTGAACACAATAGAGAATACCGCATTATCTGCTTTTAAAAAAAGCTTACATTAGATACTTCTTCAACATCTTTGATCCCTTGCATGCTTGATAACATCACATGTACATAGCTATCACCAAAATTATCATGTTTTCATTATACTAACATGGAGGGCCTAGTGTCAGATTAGCCATGCTTAACAGGTTTTTTACTGTTATTTATTATTATTATTATTATTATTATTATTATTATTACAAATGAGCAAAACATAAGGAAAGCCCACAATAAAGTTACATGGCCTGAAAGAAGAGCATGGAGATCTCAAAAAGGAAGTTCTTGACTTAGCAAAGAAGCAACATAGAATTGGCCCTCAGAGGCAGAGTTGAAACATAGCCGTTGGCGTGGTAAATTATCAAAAACCAAGACCAGCAATAGTAACCTTTGTCCGTAAGTCACACAAAGAAACAATAATGAGATACAGAAGGCTTCTGAAAGGTAGCAGAGCTATTATAGTACATGACCTGTACTGAGAACTGCAGATGCTTTCCAACACGGTGAAAGCAAACAACGGAGTAGCTGTCTGCTGAACCTCGGAAGGCAAACTGAAAATTTAAACTAATAATAAAGTCGTTGAGCTTCGGATTGGACAACTACTTGCTACATCGGTCAGAGGAACGTAAGTAAAATAAAAGGTGGGGGTAGGAAAAAATGGTAAGGGTGTTCAGAGCAACTTATAGTTTTAATATGGACTAGTGCAGAAAAACATGACCTATATTCATAAATTCCAAACCCAACAATGACAGCAAAGAAATTCTACAGTTATTAAACCATCAACATTCATCTTTCAATACCAATATGAAGAAACACATTTCGCTGCTGACGTGAGACAGGCAGTCACCCATAAAAGGCAACTGGCGGTTAAACCAGTCCCCTCAACCTTTGAAATATTCTTCATTAACTACACACTATAGTGTTTCCAAAATGAGTCGGCCTAACCACTGAAAACCCAAATTGCATTACTTCTGGCAACAATAAAAAGACACCCGATAGGCCTATCACTTTTTGGGTTCTCCTGACTTGTCAGTCAACTGAATTTACAGCAAAAGAAGAAAGTAGGCCTACATCGTTTTTGTGTTATTTATGATTCTGGAACATCATTAACACACTCTATAACTATAAGTCAGAGAACACAGCCCACAGCACAACAAAGCCAATGAAGTATTTATCAAATAATGCAGAAAAATATAATCCATATTCATAAATTCCAAACCCAGCAATGATATCAAAAAGATTCAAGAGTTACCAAAGCATCACTATTCATGTTCCAATACCAATTTGAAGAAACAAATTTCACTCCTGATCTGAGACAGACAGTCACCTATAAAAGGCATCTGGTGGTTGAACCGGCCCTGTCAACTTCTAAAGACCATACTCTAAACAACCCAAATAGTTCAGCAAAACATTACGCATATTCATAAATTTCAATCCAACAATGAGAGCAAAGCTGAATGCAGCAAAAAGGCAGAGGTTAAAAATGACTTTATGATTAACATGTATCTTCAAATACCAATGTGAAGAAATAAAGAAAGGGTGACCGTGAGCAATATCGTTCATAAAACAATATTTGTTGCCTAAAGTGTAAAGTTACGTCAACTGGCAATGGAGTGTGAGATATTTCACAACCCATATACCTATATAGACGATCACATACACTTACCATACTTTTCCAACCGTGTACATTGCTATCTCAAGCAATTGTACTATTATTGGCCAATGTTTAAGCACAATGGATAGTAACGTTTCGCTTATGCCTTTCTCCTTGACTGTTTGCGAAATTGATGTTTTTAAAAGAAAGCCGCAATTTCATTTCATTGAAACAAAAATCACAACAGAACATTGTACACAGAAAATAGAAGGCATGCGTACAGGTGAAGTGGCAGGGGGGCCCAGCCGTTCATATTTCATGCAAAATGTCCATATCTTGTTCCTGGCAGCAGAGTCAGAACTGCCATGAGGATCCCAACACATCCCCCCCCCCCATCACATTATATGAACTGCACTAGGCCAAATGATAGCGTCCTTAAAAATGTATGGCTTATACCACTAGATTTGCTTAGCGATTGTGTTTAACTTCATATCTATAGAGAGGTTGGCATGAGTCATGTCCTGGGATGTCAGTGATTGCCACATGTTTTTCTTCGGATAATATTTGCTCTCCAGCATCCTGGTTACAGAAACCAGACACCCCAAGCTGTAATCTGACTAAATTGTATTGAGCGACCCAACATCCTCCAGTCGAGCAGGTTCAGGAGTTTCTTTCTGTTGCTTGCATCAGCATAAGAGGTTCCTGATGTCAGTGAGACAAGATGGTCTTCTTTCTTTGGCCCAGTAGGATGTTTCAACGGGATTGACTGGGTATGGCTCAAAGAATATGACACTGTTTGGACAATCAAGGCATCACAAGGTTAATGACTAGATCATCATTATTTAGAGTACCAGTACATTCACTTGAAACTCATGAACCATGACACACGGCCCAGAAAAAAACAGTGCCCATATTCATAAATTTCAACCCAACAATGTGTCTTTCTAAGCCCATGAAGTGTTGAAATCAGGGGGTCACAATGTCAAACCACCCAAATAATGTGCTTACTCTTGAGTTGAACCTCGACCCTTAGATTCATGTTGTCACCTTCACATTTTGCTACTGACTTTCAGAAACAGATGACCTTATCATGATATCATTAATCCATGATCATGAAGCAGTTTGATCACCTTAAACCATAAATTTGTATGATGTGATTTCCTAACAGAATTAATCCAGATCATGCACTGCATCTTTATACTGCGTAACTAATGCCTCACATCCGACCAACTTTACTACATCAGCTGTGATGTCTTTAGCAATTGGACCAGTTTCAAAGATTTGGATGCTACAATTTCCAAATCCCACGATAGCTGCAAAGCCATATCTACGCCTAAATAGCCAGTGAGATTTGTAAACATTTGCTGCGGAAATAACAGACCACCAAACCATGGTACTTATGCAACTTGGTGGATGTCCACATGCACAGGTTTCGATCAGCCATTTTTAGCCACTAAAATTTATACAAGGATACAGGTACCTTTATGCAACCTCGTTACCCTATCTAGAGTCGGATTCTCCTTCCTTGGCTTTTTCCAAGAATTCATTCTACATGGGCGGGGGGGGGGGGGTTAGTATGTATAACGTCACTATTTGTCATGCAGATATATACTCAGTGAACAACTGATTGTAGTTGTTGGCTTCCAAGTTATATGTACTCACAGTGGTCCTTCTTTGTGAAAGATTTGGTCAGATCACCTCTACTAGATTGACAGACAGGAACTACTTGATTCTTGGGTCAGGCATTAGTGGCCAGAACCAGGATAATTTTTTTCTTTATGTTTGACCATGTGGCATACTTCACCATTTTTTAAAATCATGTTTATGCGCAAAGTTCATAAATTTTTTGACAAAGGCGTATCTTATAGTGAAGGCAACATTAATCTGCATATACATGTACAAAGAATTGCCCAAGATTGTCATAAGGAGATACAACCTGACCTGGGGACCCATGCGAGAGCCAAATCAAAAGAAAACACGCACACACGCACACTGCAGTGAAGCCCATTCGCTGGATTCCCTCGTTGGCAAATGGACTGTCGTTATTTAGTCAATGTGGGGATTTTATAACATAAATTAGATGCAAGGACATTGCATCTGACGCCAGTTGAAGATTCCCCTGCATTAGCTCAAAGGCGAGTACTAAATTCTACAATTACCTTGAGACAATATTGAACTGGCATTCGGTTTGGTCTCATCACTATCATTGAAAACTGTTGTCCTCTTCTCTTTTCATGGAACTATTATGTATTTTGCTAACATTTTAAACATTTAGGCATTTTCTGCACATATTGCAGTGCGGTAAGTGTTCCAAATGGAGGGGGGCTGATGTTGCTTTTATGAATATCTGATAAGTGTAGTTTGTTATTGTAAAAATCATGTCGGGTTGGCTCAAAGTATTTGATTTGCAGCTGATACATGGGTACTTTTAATAAATATGTAAATTTATACATATTTGACTTTTCCTCCCTTTTTTGTATTCATAGTTTGCATCTAAATCAGCCGACTGACAAGTTTACCTATGTCTGATTGCCAACAAAAAAATATTAAAACTGTTACATGGAAGACAGCTGTACTAACAGTTATCTTTAGGAATTTCAAAGTCATCTCTTTGTTTCCTTTTATAAAACCTAATTCTGATAAATGTTTTAGGACTGGTTGGCAGTTTGACCTTTTGAACTTTATAGAACCATGAGTAAGATGTACATTGTGCTTAGATGACTTGCAGATGACTTACAATGACATACTACAGTTTTTGAATTCTAAATTATTACCTTAATAAATGTCTGGTTAGATGACTTGTGGGATCTATGCTTTCTTAAAAATATAAAGTTCCTTTAAAAATTGTTCTGGAAACCATAGTGGGAATTGACTGCTATGCTTACAATTTTTGGCTATTGTAATGCAATTTGATCAGTGTTCTCACAGCTTTTGACTGTTGTTTTGCATTCTGAGGCCTGATGTGACTCGTTTCTGGCTGATGTTTAACATTTGAGCCAGTGTACATGCAAATTCTGACACTATATTGAATTTTCACCACAATATTTGCACATTCAAAAACTTTTCTTCTGGAAATACTCTTAGTTTATCTCCTTTAAAACAACATCATGCCTTTAGCTAGATGTCTACAACACATCGAATTGTATAATCATGTTGTTTGGATCCTTGTTGATGGTCATTTTAGGCCCGGAGGGGCGGGGGGAGGGGTGATGGATTGATCCTGGTTAGTGTCACTTTGTGGATTTGTATGGATGATGATCATTGCTGAGATAGTGGTTTCAACTATTACTTTTTAAATGCTGAAAGTTTATTGATATTTTCAACAAATTAGGAACCTGTGCTTACAAATTGTCGAATGTGCTGTAGATTTTGGTCGCTTTTCATGAATCGTATGGTCCTGTATGCACATGGATGATGCACCTGTTCAAGCCAATTTACTGAAGGCCTATAATTTTAAACAATTGTTTTTGCATTCTTGTCATGTGAAAACTAGACATGACTTTTTTGACCATATTGACCTTTGCACGCATGTTTTGGACTCTTTTGGATACAGACGAACCATAAATTAATGTGTTTCAGCTATACATACCAACGAACATTGCCTTTGGTCGGAATTGACTTGGATTTGTTTCATTAGGACTGCAGTTTAGATATGATAATGACACTGTCTAATTTGGGAAGATTCATACTGGCTAACAGCTTACAACTGGCCCTCTGCTGCAATCTTTATGTGGTTCATCCCGTAGGAATAGTTGTGTCTTCTGACTCAAAATATGCAGCTGATAGACAAATTTAAAATATATTGCATCCGTATCTTTGAAAACATGAAAGTATATATAGTACAGAAACACATGATCCATATTCATTAATTCCAAACCCAACAATGACGGCAAAGAGATTTCACACTTGCCAAAGCATCAACATTTCTTTTCCAATACTGATGTGAAGAAACAGATTTCACTCCTGACTTGAGACAGGCAGTCACCCATAAAAGGCAACTGGTGGTTTTAAACCGGTCCTCTCAACCTTAGAAATATTCATCATTAACTGCAGACACTAGTTTTTTTTTTCCAAAATGTATAAGCCTAACCACCCAAAACACAAATTTCATTTCTTCTGCCAAAAATAAAAAGAGACCTGTTAGGCCTATCACCTGTTAGTTCTCCCGACTTGTCAGTCAGTTAAGTTTAAAGTAAAAGAGTAAAGTAGGCCTACATCGTTTTTGTGATATTTATGAATCTGGAACATTATAAACACACCCTACCTCCACTATAACTATGAGTCGGAGAACAAAGCCCACAACACAACATAGCCAATGAAGTTGTTTTCAAATAGTACAGTATAATATGCATACTTATATTTTATCTGTGCTTATTGCAGAAAGGTCACATGGAATGGATAACAGGAGAACCGGTGAGCTATTCAGAGTGGCATGTACGGTCACTGCCAAATAAAAGACCCCAAATTTTTGTTTACTGGTGTGGAAAATATTTATCGAGGGAAAAAAATTTAATTAACACTGACACATCTCAAGCAGACTGTGGTGCTATGATACTTTATGCACAATATATTCAATCAAGTTGGCTGATAATCCCTTGTACAAAACAATTTAAATTCGCCGTATTTCTGTGTGAGTTTCAATCAAACGATGCTAAACTCCGTCGCAGTCAAACAAAGAGGAAATATTACCGTAATAGTGAAGCATTTTGCCCACTCTATTTTATCAGTTTCACTAGTACTTGTATAATGGCCTTCATTGATTCAAATATTTCATTATCAGTATCACGCTTCCCTATTATCTGCATTAACACTGGAAGTAGACTAGCTGTGTTTCCCAACCATATTTAGCAAACTATACAACAGGTCGAGAGAAAAATACCCTTTGCATCATTAAAGATGCATGTGCATTGGCATATACCAAATCGACTAAACCTTTGCAGTCTCTATACCAAGAAGTACAGACTGTTGGGATATATCTCACATTTGATGTTTTCATGGAAAATCTTTAATCTGGAACTTCCACTTTGGGTATCATTTGTATCTAATACATCAGTATTATTACAAAAACTTCAGCTGAAAACAATTTTTATAAATCTGCAAGAACATTCTGAGTATACAAATTTCCAGCTTTATTACAGCATATGCACTCGAATCAACTTTTATTTAAGTACCCCAAAACACAATTTTTCAGTTGGAAAACCGCTACAACATGGGTATGTTTGCATGGCTCGTAAGGCTATGTTCCACCAAACATGTAGAGCTGGCCATTATGCGTGTGGCAATGCAATTTGTATTCTCTCTCACCATATGTGTGATGGCTTAAATGACTGTAACGAGAAAAAATATTTTAGTTCAGATGAAACCAATTGCACCAATATCTGCAGAACGATCAATAACATTGAATCCACAAAGACTTACTGTTTAACAGTCTGTCACAAAAGTGCGTGTATTTGTGGATATTTGTATTTTCAGTGTACCCGTGGTGGTTGTATCCCTGCATCCAAAGTTTGTAATGGTGAATTAGACTGCATCCTTTCTGTTGACAGTAGTGATGAAATACATTGTCCTGACCCACCAGAAAAGTAACCTAGTTGTCACTATGTCATTTAGTTACAAGCTGAGCTTCAAGTTCAGGTTAGGAAAGATAAATCCTTTGATTTGTGGAAATCCAAATTGGCTTCCGTGTTCAGATGAACCCCTTTCGATATGCTATCCGAGGGCAACAACTTGCTTATATGATATGGATAGAAAGAGAAAGTTGCAATATTGTGAAAATGGTGTTCATCTGCAAACCTGTGACCTATACCCATGTAGTGGTATGTATAAATGTCCCGAGACTTATTGCATTCCCATACGCTATATTTGTAATAATGTTTGGGACTGTCCCTATGGTATCGATGAATATATGTGCGAGGCACTTGTATGTAGATTTTATTTTCATTGCAGACAAGAAAGGTCCTGCATGCATCCTTCTGAAGTATGCAATGGACAAGTGAACTGTGCCAGTTCTAATGATGACGAAGCCCTGTGTGATATCATGCATCTAGATGAAAGGTGCCAGTATTTGGGCTATGCGATATCTTGTGTATATAAAAACCTAACCATATTTCCAACCCTTCCACCTAGTATCAGGTCTTTGGTTGTATGTGGGAACAAAATAAAGAAATGGCAGAAACCCAGCACAAAACGCTATATATATCTCCATAACCTTGATATAAGTACCAACCGTATCTCTGTCTTGAACGATATTTCATTTGACAAAACCCCTACATTGCAATATTTAAATCTAGCATACAATTTTATATCGTCATTTCTTCCAGGAACATTCTCAAGTCTGAAATGTCTACAATATTTAAATTTGGAGGGCAATATTATCGCTAGGCTGTCATTTGATACTTTCAATCCAGCGTTTACATTACAAAAGTTACTATTAAACAATGTAAACCTTGTGCGTCTAGACGATGGTACCTTTACAAGCCTGAAAAATTTGATTATTCTTGACTTATCAAGAAATGTCATTGAATCTTTAAATCCCAACATTTTCACAGGACTAGAGACACTTCAAACATTAAATCTAACCAACAACAACTTCAATAAGGTGGACATTGGATCTCTTAACCTTATAAGGACACTGGAAACGGTGCTGACTGATAGAGCTGAATTGTGTTGTTTGCTGCCAAGAAGAGCAATTTGTAAATTAACTGGCGAGGAAGAATGTATTATATGCCATCGGCTGATAATGTCAACATTAGCTAGAACCTTCATTGTAATATTGATAATTGTTTGCTCTGCCACTAATGCCTTTGCAATTTTGTTAAACAACAGAAAGTGCCTGCAGGACATAAACAGGTTCTTTAGAATCACTCTAGCTATATTTGACATTTTGATGGTCGTATACATGCTAGTGTTACATCGTATGGACAATTATTTTGGACAGTATTTTTTGTTTAACAGAATTAAATGGCAAACGGGAGCAATATGTTTTTGGGCTGAAATGATAAGCAATACTTCACGAACAGTATCCCTTTTCATAATGTGCCTGATCACCATTGACCGCATTATATGTCTGATTCTTGTATTTACAGTCCCCAGAATGAATCACCAAATTGTCACAGTTATTTTAGTATTTGGCATCATTGTGTCTGTTGCATTATGTGACTTATTAGCAAAAGAGAACAGACAACCAGGAAATTCAAACCGTGTGCTTGTCCAGCTGGCTATTCCACATATAAGAAATGATATTTTCAAGAATGTGTATGTCGGCAGCTTAGTGTATCTCTGTTATGTCAGCATTTTAACATTTGTTTCTTTTGCTGGACATTTAGCATGTCTTATATCTGTAACAAAAAGCCGACAAAAGTCTGGCCAGAAGAATTCCTGGACGGTTTGTTATAAATTTGTGCTTATAATGCTGTCAGTTATGATGTACATAATTCCGTACGGTATTTCATTTTTACACGACAATGCAAATTGCACACATGCAATTTCACTTACTTATTCAATATTGTTCTTAGTCTCATATAACGCTTTAACCAATCAACTTATACATACATTTCAAAATCTGAAGTTAAGGGGCAGACTAAAAAAGCTTACTTATCATTACACGAGTAAAACTAGTGTTGTTGCCTCACAGAAATCAAAGAAGATTTGAATCTAATTGTTGTCTCTCTTTCAGATGATAATGTGTCCGACAGTAAGTCCTGAATGGAAATCCCAAAGAGGCATAAGAATGAATTGCATCTGCGTAATTGTTCTGTAAACATTGCTGTCGGTTACATTATATAGCACATGTCACTCTATGGGCCAGCAGAGGTGATCCCTTCCCTCGTTCGGGAAATAAATGACATACACACAACTTTATAGTAATTGTTCAGTGAGCATTGCTGGCCTGTAATATTATATTGTACAATATTGCTCTATGGTTAGGTGATCAGAGGTGATCCATCCTCCGTTTTGCGAAATATATGACATACATACTGTTCTGAGGTTATTGTTCAGTGAACATTGCTGGCCTGTGACATTATATTGGACAAGAATAGTCTGCAGTCAGTGCAATGATCCCTCCTTACATCAACGAAATATATGACATACTTACAATTCTGAGCTCTTTGTCCTTGTGGTTGAAACAATCATGTTAGCATTGAAATCAAAGATTACAGGTGTTTGCCGGATTTTTCAAAGTTTAGGACCTGAATTAACAGTTGGTATGATTTAACACAAAAAAAAATATTTTAGCTGATACTAAAGACGAAATTTTATTCTGCTGGACGCTGACCAAAAAAAGAGACATATGTAAATTTGCAATGTATGCAAGTCTTCGATAATTGATTGCAAGGGTCATAAGAGGGTCGTAGAGCATCTTGCAGAGAAATTCAATTTTTGGCTTTCAATTAAAATCTTGTTGCCACTTGCCATCCATTGTGGTGTCACTATTGCGACAGCCACCATCATAACTGTACCAAAATTATCATCCTTGTAATCTGTATTCGAGCGTTTTTCTGGTCAAGAGCAATGGATCTTGGGAAGGTCTATTGTTTTCAGTACCGTGGGGCCTAAAATTTAAAAATGCAATGTAAGGAAGAACCACTGTTTTACGTAACAAGATAATGAGGCATGCTAAATTCACATCGAAGGCCTGAAAGTCAGAGCACAAGGTATAAGTTGTGGAATAGTTCGGTTCCTTCCAAATGTTATCCAAGACAGCATTTTGAATCCTGGCAGGGCCCAGTGGAAGGAGCAAACACTGGGACTGACTGATCCATGAAAATTCACAAATATATGCCTGTTTGGACACTGACCCATCAAAGGCCCACATGAACCGAAACGACAGCTGTGAAGTCCAATATAATTAAAGCCTGCCATAAGACTTGACAGCATACTAAACATACAGCTAACAAGACCCCCTATTGCCTCTTGAAATGTATGTATGTAAGTCCCAAAATCATTTGTGCATTTTCGGTGGTAGAGGCGAAAAGTGCGCATATCTTAAAACTATGTTGTTTGAAAAAAAGACATGAATTCTCACATCATGAATTTTCACATTCGGCATTTAATGAATAGCTTGTTTTTTAATCTCACTGTTCTGATTCTACAAAGTGAGCATGGTTTCCCGTTATACAAGAATGGCTGTGTTATATCCCTTTGCATATATAAAATCAATCATCAATGCCACTGACTGTTACTTCTGTACATTGCATGCCCCTATTAATTTTGAACCCCATTAATTTTGAACCGGACTTATAGTTGGTATTGCCACATAGTATTCAAACCATTGCGTGTTAGTATCATAATTGAAAAGCAGTCCAATTATAAATTGTCCAAATCATGACAAGTACATCAACATAAACATCACCAGATATAACAGCAAAAAATTAATAGCCCTCCAGCAATACATAACTCATAATGATAAGATGTCATATTGACAACGTAGAAATAATGGCTTTCATAAAAATTGGTTGTGGACAACAGTTTTCAACACTGTTAGAGATGCTGCATTGGAATTACGAGTACAGAGATAGTTATTAGCATAAAGGCGTTCAACTTTTGTGGCATCACTCTTTCACATAAAGTATGTAGTTGGTGTTGTGCAAACACTTTTCACTGAGAACATCCATGAAAAAGGCAAGTCTATAAATAGGACCAAACGTTTTTCCAGTGTTTACCTGTCATCGCCAAGAAACACATGCTCCGAGCATGGCTTGCCAGCATTACGTCACAATGTATGAATATGTTATTTGACCCCTGTTTATAAAATTCATAATGCATAGACAGGCAAAACATTCATTTAACAGTATAGCTGGAAAAGTGGGCTAATTACATGTAAAGGCTCCTAAATGTGTGAGCATTAGACAATTTAGATATGCTTAGTGCAGTTACCTGCACCTGATTGGCCACATTGCATATGGTGTACTCCTACCTTCATTTCATTTGTTTGTGCTCTCAATGTTACCTTATCACTCGTATTTGTCAAATCAAAACATACGATATGGCTATCTTGATTTGTTTGTGTAAAATTTGAACAATTGAATTGTCTCAATGGTTTACAATAGGGCACATCGCTGGATTTATTATGTTAAAACAAAAACAACAGGGATTTTCATATTTTGGGGAAAAAGACAATACAGTGACTTTTCAATGGATATTCGGGTTAAATTCTCCTTTTTAAAGTAGTTTGAATGGAGATGAATGCTTTCAAACGGAAAATATGTTGAAATTTGACCCTAATGCTTGCACACTAAAAAAAAGGCCCCAGCTACATGATATTGAAGATGAAAACTAGGTCAGATTACAAAGTGATAATGATGGCCTCGTACCTGCTTGATGGTGGCAATAAGGCTTACATATCTGTGAAATAACAAATGTGTATCATCAATAATTCTAGTTTATTTTAGCAGCAGTGAGGCAGTATGTACCACCTGGCGGCCATCATTATTGAGGGAGGGTATCAAGGTAAATGTAGTTTCACCGACCAATTTTGTTCTGGCAAGCTATATTATTTTCTTACGAGTAGATAATAATAATGTAACCCAAATGGAAAATTGGAATGAAATCAAATGTTTGAAACAAGGATGATTTTAGTGATTGGTGGGGTTATATCAAAGCTTTTAAAATTGCATTGGGAATCTATTGTGAAAGTGCATAGAAAAAGTGTTATATTTTCAAACGTATACCAGTTAGCTGAACGT
This sequence comes from Hermodice carunculata, assembly GCA_964020975.1. Lineage (NCBI taxonomy): Eukaryota > Metazoa > Annelida > Polychaeta > Eunicida > Amphinomidae > Hermodice > Hermodice carunculata. The sequence continues at coordinate 106,983 of CAXHWN010001661.1, forward strand.
TTTTCACAGAATAACTCCGGTATGAACCAGTATTGCATATGCATGATCATATGAATATTCATTGTCATTTCCATAATATAAAACGCTACATTGGCTTGACATAAAACTTAGTAAAGGCTATATTTATGAAACAGTAAGTTATTACAACACATGGCAAAATTTCATGGTGCAGAATACGACTCTTGAACAGAAACAATTTGAATAATTTATCAATAAAGAGAAATACTGTATAACAATGCTCTTGCACCGAGTGCAACAGTGTTTTAGTCGGATAAAAACGGTACCTCACACATTCTTAGCCAGCAGTTGATCAACAAATTGCTCTTCGCGGCCAGTAAACTGCACAATTCATTTTTATCATTAAGCATTCTTGCCAGCACTCCTGCATGATAAAAGAGCCATTGTCCGCATCAGTAAGCTTGTTGTTGGCTAAATTTAACGTTTGAATTGACTGTAGTTCGATGAAGATGTAGAAATTAAAAAAATAAATCACATTCCTTGATAAATGAAGGAAAAATGAATGTTTCATGCTTGGAAACGTGCCATCGTGACGATCATCAAGGGCTATATTGTTTAAGTTACCCTTGTGATATAACCAATTATCTAAAAAATGTCAAACGACAGCTTACATATCATATTACCGTCCAAATGTGCATATCGTAGATGTGTTAAACTTGAAAGTATTCCAGAAGGAAATGATAATATCAGCTTATATGCTATACCCAAATATTGCAATGCAGGTGTTTGGGTAAATGAAATATCCTGATAGAGTTGATATATTTTTAGGTTATGGAGACGTGCATAGCTTTTAAAAAAAAAAAATTCGGCTATTTCTAAATGTTGCGCTCCAAACATGACCAAAGCCTGGTCAACAATGGAAGGATTGCAAATATTTGTACATTTTCACACACACAATATATCGTTGAGCCTAAATATTGACACCTTTGATCTGTATCCATGTCATCGTCGTAAGAAATGGCTCATTTCACCCATCCAATAGTTAGGATTTGAAGGATTCAAACAGGAACTTTCTTGTCTGCAGTTACTTTAAACACTACACATACACCCTTGCACATATCTTAATTGATCGCATTAAGATAGTCCCAAACCCTGATGGTGCTAAAGGGTATGGAGTGCAATATGTATTAGTACACTTGGTCACATGGCTTCATGTGTAGAGATCACAGTTTTGTGGATGGCCAACAAGTTTGAAGTGAATCTAGCTGATGGTTTCGCACAAGAAGTAAAAAATTGTCAATTAGCATAGCAAACCCTAATGACTATGCAATCCCCACTGACTTGCATGGTGATCAATAGGCATGTAAAATCAACAAGAAAAATTCCTAAAAAACTCCAAAATCACTGGACCGTGAACATTTGAATAAACTTGGTAGAAACCCACCCAAAACACATCCCCACCAAGTTTGAAGTGAATCTGGTTAACAGTTTTCAAATGAGGTTGAAAAAATGTAAACTACCATTGCAATTCCCATTGACTCACATAGCAAACAATGGGAATGTATGCATTGACCAACAAGTACCCAAATTGAAAAATTCGTTAAAAATCAGGGATCCACAGCAATGCCACCTGGTGAACAACCTAATGTGACCCTTCCACAAGAAACATGTCCACCAAGTTTCAGCACAATCTGAGACATGGTTTTGGAGAAGAAGTCGAAAAAAAGCAAAAACGTACAAAAATTCATAAAAAAACAGAAAAAAATTGCAGCACCACCTGTTGAACAAATTAAGGTATGGGGGTCCCCAAAAGTGTCCCTATACAATTTCAAAATAACTGGCAACGCGGTTTCGGAGAAGATTTTTTAAGATTCCCCCCCCCCCCAAATTAATAAAATAATTCATTAAAAATCCAAAAATCACTGAACCAAAACCATTTGAATCAACTTGGTAGAGACCCACCCAAGGCACATCTCCACCAAGTTTGAAGTGGCTGACGGTTTTTAAGAAGAAGTCGAAAATGTGAATTATGAATGGACCATGACAGACGGGCGACCACGACGGACGACGGATGCCTCACCCTCCAAAAGCTCAGCTGAATTATCAGCTGAGTTAAAAAAATTCATAAAAAATCCAAAAATCACTGGACTGTGACCACTTGGACAAACTTGGTATGGACCCACCCAAGCACATCCCCACTTAGCTTGAAGTGGATCCAGCCAACGGTTTTTGGAGAAGTCAAAAATGTGAATTACCATTGCAACTGCCATTGACTTGCATAGTTATCATGCATTGATCGGCAAGTACCCAAATCGAAAAATTAGTTAAAAATCAGGGATTCACAGCAACTCTGACTGGTGAACAACCTTGTGTGACCCTTGGATATGGAAAATTTCCACCAAGTTTCAGCACAAACTGACAGATGGTTTTGGAGAACACAAACTTAGCAAAAACGCACAAAAAGTCACCAAAAAATTTCCCCAAAAAATAAACCAAACAAGAGGGCTGTGTGAACAGCCCATGCTCAGCTGATCTTGACACTCATCACACTTGCAGCTCTATGAACTTGGGAAAGGATCAAGGTAACCCACGTTCTGAGTAAGTCTGACCTTTATACAAGAACACTAACATGTGCAACATCAAGGTTGAAGTAGTTCTCAAGCTATGATGAACAGTAATATTCATGTATGTTGCACTGTGACCCCAGAAACGAGGTCAAGTTCATTCATGTAATGTGTAAGCATGACCTTCATGCAGACACATTAACATGTGCAGGTAACTCAAAACAGATCTCAAGTTATCAAGTAAACAGTAAATTTCGTGTCAGTTGTCCTGTGAATTAGGTTTGGAATGCCCATTGACTTGCATAGTAATCAATAGGAAAGCTGCATTGAACGATAAGTAGACGAATTGATAATCCTTAAAAATCAGGAATCCAAAGCAGTGCCACCTAGTAAAAACAACTGTTTGACCCTTCTACAACAACATATCCATCACATTTCAGCTTAATCGGAGGGACGGTTTTGAGAACAAGTGAAAAATAGCAAAACCATACAAACAATTCATATAAAAATTGTAGCACCACCTGGTGAACAAATTGGGAACTAGGTGTCCCTGGGAGTCTCTATGTACGATATCAAAGCAATTGGGTAAGCGGTTTCCGAGGAGAAGAGTTTTTAAGGTTTCCCCCCAAAAGAACAAAAAAATTCATTAAAATTCCAAAAATCAATAGAGCATAACCATTTGGAGAAACTTTATAGAGAGCCACCCAAGGCACATCCCCACCAAGTTTGAAGTAAATCTGGCCAATATTATTTAAGTTATGACCATTAAAAGAAATTCGCCTGTTCAACTTTCCTATTAAAACTATTGTAGAGATTTTTGAAAAAAAAATCATAAAAACTCCGAAATTCTTTGGTACATGACCATTGGAACAAACCTGGTAGAAACCCACCCAAGGTACATCCCCATCAAGTTTGAAGTTAATATGGATGACGGTTTTTGAGAAGAAGTCGAAAATGTAAATTAGCATTAGAATGGCCATTGACTTACATGGTAATCAATAGGAAAGGTACATTTACCGCAAAGTAGTTGAATTGAAAAAATCATTAAAAATCAGGAAGCCACAGCATTCTCACTTATTGAAGAACTTTCTTTGGCCCTCCCATAAAGAACATATCCACCACGTGAAAGCTTAATCTGAGTGACGGTTCTGGAGAAGAAGTCGCCAAAAGCTATAACACACAAAAGGAGTCCATAGGTGTCTTCCTGTGTAATATCAAAGCGAGTGGGTAAGCGGTTTCGGAGAAGATTTTTTAAGATTTGTCAAAAAAAAACCTAAAAAAATTCATAAAAAATCCAAAAATCACTGGAGCATGAACATTTGAACAAAACTGGTAGAAACTCACCCAAGGTACATTGCCACCAAGTTTGAAGTTATTCTGGATGACAGTTTTAGAGAAGAAGTCGAAAATGTGAATTAGCATTAGAATGCCCTTTGACTTCCATAGTAATCAATAGGAAAGCTGCATTGACCGATAAGTACCTGAATTGAAAAAATAGTTAAAAATCAGGAATCTGCAGCATTCCCACATAGTGAACAACTTTGTTTTACCATTCTACAAGGAACATATCCACCATGTTTCAACTAAATCTGAGTGACTGTTCTGGAGAAGAATTCGAAAATAGCTATAATACATAAAACTTCATAAAAATTTTACAAAAAATTGCAGCGCCACCTGGTGAACAAATTAAGAACTAAAAGTCCCAGGGATTGTTCCTGTGTGAAATCAAAGATATTGGGTGAGCGGTTTTGGAGAAGAAGATTATTTAAGATTAGTCTACAAAAGACCAAAAAATTCATTAAAAATCCAAAATCACTGGACCCACCCAATAGTACAGGAAAACATGATCCATATTCATTAATTCCAAACCCAACGATGACAGCAAAGAGATTCCAGACTTGCCAAAGCATCAACACTTCTCTTCCAATACCAAAGTGAAGAAACAAATTTCACTCCTGACTTGAGACAGGCAGTCACCCATAAAAGGCAACTGGTGGTTTTAAACAGGTCCTCTCAACCTTAGAAATATTCATCATTAACTGCAGACACTAGTTCTTTTCCAAATTGTATAGGCCTAACCACCCAAAACACAAATTTCATTACTTCTGCCAAAAATAAAAAGATACCTGTTAGGCCTATCACCTATAAGTTCTCCCAACTTGTCAGTAAGACAAGTTTACAGCAAAAGAGTAAAGTAGGCCTACATCGTTTTTGTGATATTTATGAATCTGGAACATTATAAACACACTCTACCTCCACTATAACTATGAGTCGGAGAACAAAGCCCACAGCACAACATAGCCAATGAAGCAATTTTCTAATAGTACAGGAAAACATGATCCATATTCATTAATTCCAAACCCAACAATGACAGCAAAGAGATTCCAGACTTGCCAAAGCATCAACACTTCTCTTCCAATACCAAAGTGAAGAAACAAATTTCACTCCTGACTTGAGACAGGCAGTCACCCATAAAAGGCAACTGGTGGTTTTAAACCGGTACTCTCAACCTTAGAAATATTCATTATTAACTGCAGACACTAGTTCTTTTCCAAATTGTATAGGCCTAACCACCTAAAACACAAATTTCATTATTTCTGCCAAAAATAAAAAGATACCTGTTAGGCCTATCACCTATTAGTTCTCCCAACTTGTCAGTAAGACAAGTTTACAGCAAAAGAGTAAAGTAGGCCAACATCGTTTTTGTGATATTGTTGAATCTGGAACATTATAAACACACTCTACCTCCACTATAACAATGAGTCGGAGAACAAAGCCCACAGCACAACATAGCCAATGAAGTAATTTTCTAATAGTACAGGAAAACATGATCCATATTCATTAATTCCAAACCCAACAATGACAGCAAAGAGATTCCGGACTTGCCAAAGCATCAACACTTCTCTTCCAATACCAAAGTGAAGAAACAAATTTCACTCCTGACTTGAGACAGGCAGTCACCCATAAAAGGCAACTGGTGGTTTCAAACCGGTCCTCTCAACCTTAGAAATATTCATCATTAACTGCAGACACTAGTTCTTTTCCAAATTGTACAGGCCTAACCACCCAAAACACAAATTTCATTACTTCTGCCAAAAATAAAAAGATACCTGTTAGGCCTATCACCTATTAGTTCTCCCAACTTGTCAGTAAGACAAGTTTACAGCAAAAGAGTAAAGTAGGCCTACATCGTTTTTGTGATATTTATGAATCTGGAACATTATAAACACACTATACCTCCACTATAACTATGAGTCGGAGAACAAAGTCCACAGCACAACATAGCCAATGAACTAATTTTCTAATAGTACAGGAAAACATGATCCATATTCATGAATTCCAAACCCAACAATGACAGCAAAGAGATTCCAGACTTGCCAAAGCATCAACACTTCTCTTCCAATACCAAAGTGAAGAAACAATTTCACTCCAAGGCACTGCTCCACCAAGTTTGAAGTGGATCTGGCTGACAGTTTTTGAGAAGTCGAAAATGTTAATTGTGGACAGACGGATGGAAGACGACGGACCCTCACAAAAGCTCAGCTGACTGACAAATCAGCTGAGCTAAAAAAGATTCAATGCATTTGGCTCCATTCATGTGAAAAATTATCGTCAGCGTTAATGTAAATTTCTAAAATTGCTTTATTGATTATCACCGCTGCAGGCCTAGACCTGCAATCAATATTAAAAAGCACCATTAGTGTAATGCCTGCGTTTCAGGTTCTATTTTCCAACTGGCCACGGTAGTTAAAACATAAAATAAAACATTCACACTGGCACACATCTTTGATTTTTGCTTGTTTCCTTTCAGCTGCGATATCATTAGTGGCAGATGGCAAGTCCAAGACAAAGCAGGCCACATCACAGGAGCCAAATATAAGTGAGACTGCCCTAACTGGCTCACAGTCTGCACTGTATAAAAGAATACGCTGGAAAAAAGCATCTGTTTCCAAGGACAGCAATACCCATCAGCACAGTTCACAAACTATATTGCAGCACTCAAAGCCAAAGCAAGTTGTTTTAAATGAGGCACAAAAACCTTGGTTATGTATTAAAATAAATGATGTTGGTGCTTATGTACCTGAACCAGCCAGTCCTACAGACAGTGCTGAAATTTCCTCTAGTGTACATGATATACCAAAATAGTGGAGCATGATGTTCCAACAAATGGCACGGAAGCTACCTTTAACATGTTTTTGGATGTACCAGCGCCTGCTAATTCTGATCTAACCTCCTGCATCTTGCCTGAAATCACCATTGAAAATGCTGACGATTAATCTGAAATGACTCTGTCAGGCAATATAATGCATCATGATGCTGGCCCCACAAATACTGTTACTACACTTGAACTCTCCCAGCCAGTGAGGACAATTTACACACTAGTATAGTGGATGGTACTTCTAACAGAAATATGTCAAATGCAGATGTTGGGCAACCAACATTATCAGAGAATGATGGAGTAGAGCATGGTAGTCACCATTCATGTTTAGACAGTTGCACTTCAGGTTCCGAGGCTGGCCATAATCAAGCAGATGGTCGACTACCCCCCGAAAAGAGACGTTGTCGGTTACCCATAGCACGCTTAAATATCACAAATACGATGTAGGCCTTCTTTCTTCTTTGGCTGTAAACTCGGCTGACTAACTAATCAGGAGAAAAAGTGATAGGCCTACCAGGTCTCCTTTTATTTTTGGCAGAAGTGATAAAGTTTGGGTTTTAAATGGTTAGGCGTATATATTTTGGAAACACTATGGTCTGTATTAATGAAGAATATTTCAAAGGTTGAGAGGACTGGTTTTAAACCACCAGCTGCCTTTTACGGGTGACTGCCTGTCTCAAGTCAGGAGTAAAATTTGTTTCTCCACATTGGTATTGGAAGATGAATGATGATGCTTTGCTAACTCTGGGATCTCTTTGCTGTCATTGTTGGGTTTGAAATTTCTGAATGTGGGTCATGTTTTCCTGTACTATTAGAACATCACAATGCAAACATAAGCTTCTCCAACATGTACATGCAGGCGGCAGTTCGATAAATGGATATCCAAAGAAGCTTGGGTTGAAGTTCACAGAAATTTTGAATGCTCGATCATCAAAGAAGGCGCGACTTTATTGCCCAAAATGTTAGCAAGGTCATTTTTAGATTTTGATTGTGCAGGTCAAATAGACAAACTATACAGAACAGGTTGAATAACAAACAGGTATGCAAGCAGTGTTTTCTAGGAACATTTGGATACTCAAAAGACAAGTTGTTGTTCTTGTCTTCAATGGTCCAAGAGAACACGGAGAAAGAGACACTTCTGTTATAGTGGGTGCTTCTGCTGACATGAGGGGAAAAAAGGAACATCCAGACGAGATAGCAGAAGTGTAGAAATTCTGTCATACAACCCGACAGTTTTACATAATAGACGGGATCATGCTCCTAACCGCAGGTATCTGCCTATGGGATTGATAGTGTGAAAAATGTACAAAGATCTGAGGCTTTAAATGGGGCTGGGGGGGGGGGGTCAGTTTACCTTTATTCGAAAAAAGTTTCACTCCATGAATATATATTTTGCACCTTCATTGCAGGACAAATGTCCAAGATTCAGTAACACAAACAACAAAATCATGTTTGTGACAATGAGCACTGCACTCATCATATACGCCGAGAACTTGCTCGACAGGCACAGACTTTACTCGAGTGTCAAAGAATAAATGAATATTTAGCTGGTGACTGCTGACATGCAGAAGGCAATGTTAATGCCAAAGATTGGCAATAAAGACTTAGTTTAGCCGCAAGGTGGTTATTTTTAATGAAACATTGTGCCACATACAGATATTTAAGACAACAGTACACTCATTTTGTGGTATGAAGGTGAAGCTGGTCAAAAAGCAGATACTATAGCAACAACATACAAAACATACACCCAAAAGGCAGCTAAAAATGCAACAGAAAATATCATATTTACAGAAAAGTTAACATTGTACTATTTTGAGCCAGGACATAGTTTCGTGGCAGCAGACTCTGTCCATTGCAGTATTGATAAAGCATCGAAATCCAGGTCTCAATTTTGTGACACGGCAGATTACTGTGATGTTTTGGCAGTGGGCGACAAAATTTATAGGCAATACTGATTGACCGTAGGCATCAACTAGAGTTTGTGTCTGAAGCTAAATAGCCAAAACCCATTGCAGTTAAAGGCATTCTGAGGATTCAATTCTGCTGTGAATCATTCAGTGCTGTTGTCAAAGAGATTCTTGATACAGAAACAGAGTTTCAAGAGTTAGAATTTTTGTCAGATCACAAAAAACAAAAACAAAAAAACAAAAACAAACTCCAATGAAGTTAGCAGAGACAAAGCCAGCAGATATGTTCAGAGGGATTCCACAACAAACCAGTCCATGTTGAATTACTGCTATGAAATATAAAGATCTCATGAGCTGATGCAAGTCCATGCCAGCTGCAAAAACTTTTCTCAAAGATCTTATGGTGAACAATAAAGTTGCAGACTTAGAAAATACTATTCATTCAGACTAGTTGACAATCAATAACTCAATGTGTATGTGATAAAATTTAGAATGACTTAAAGTAAAATTTGGAAAGTATGATTAACTGAACAGGTTAATCTTTAAATTTCGATTGAACTTGTTTAATATAAAGCACATTTAATCAATGTTGATGATCATTCATTCTAGATTTTTAGCAAGGAAATTTAAGTATGACTAAATGAAAGGTCAATCTTTAAATTCCAACAGTTACTTGACATGAAATGAAGCCCATTTGGTAGATATTATTTCACTGTTTATGGAATAAAATTTAATATGACCCATAGAAGTCTGTACTAATTTTTGCTCTCATCAGTATAATAAGATAATCCTTGTTATCGTACTCTAGAAATGAAGAATGCAGGAACAGGGATTTTGTTTGAAACTGTTCTGATCTAGACTTTACATATCTTTGTTGAGTATAAAAATTAGACAAGGCTACTCACTGAGTGTAGTCCGGACCAAGGTTAGTGTAAATGAGTGCACTTTCGTCTTGGCTTTGGTACCTTGAAAGTAAAGAACACATTGTAAGCCAAGCTTTTTCTGTATCAGCCAAGACTTGAAATGGGATACATGGCGTTGCGACATGACTAACACTGGAAATGTTTCTTTTTCACCAGAAGGATCAAACAGTTACATTGTTATATGGCAGTGTAAAGCAGTTTTTTTGTTTTAGTTCTGTTGACCATAGGTCGCAAAGGTCATGAGATCACATCGTTGATTTAGATGTACATGTATTATATAAAGGTATCATACATCTCTATATATGTAGTGCATTTTTGGCAGTGTATTCTAATAGTACAGAAAAACATGCTCCATATTCATTAATTCCAAACCCAACAATGACAGCAAAGAGATTCGAGACTTGCCATAGTATCAACATTTCTCTTCCAATACCAATGTGAAGAAACAAAGTTCACTCCTGACTTGAGACAAGCCGTCACCCATAAAAGGCAACTGGTGGTTTAAACCGGTCCTCTCAACCTTAGAAATATTCGTCATTAACTGCAGACCCTAATTCTTTTCCAAAATGCATAGACCTAACCACCCAAAACACAAATTTCATTACTTCTGCCAAAAATAAAAAGAGACTTGTTAGGCCTATTGCCTTTAAGTTCTCCCGACTTGTCAGTCAGCTAAGTTTACAGCAAAAGAGTAAAGTAGGCCTATATTGAGATGTCTATAAACGTTGCTTGTGAATGTTATACAGTTTAAGTTTTTAAGTTAGCCGTATGTAAAAAAAAGGCTTCTTAAACGTATGAAACTATTGGTAGTTAGCTGTATGTAAAAAAAAAGGCTTCTTAAATGTATGAAACTATTGGTTGAGCAATGTATTGGGGGTGCAACCCATACTTTTGTGCAATATATGGACCAAAATGTGATAATTTGTAAAATGCTGGTTCTCAAAGAGTATACTTTTTTCACATATCATTACACAACTTGATGGGAATGTCAATCAGACAAAGGATGAAAACATGCCAAAATTTAATTTGGTGGGGCCATTTTCCGTACATTACAAACGCTAAGGACCATAATGTATTGAAAACATTAATTTTAATATGTCGGGGCCATTTTCCATATATTACAAACACTATGGACCATAATGTATTGAAAACATTAATTTTAATATGTCGAGAAAGAAGAAGGCTTAAGGCACCAAAGTACCACAAGTATGTATCACATGAGCACAGTTTTTTTCGTTGCACAATAGCATGTCCTTGACCCACTTCTCTAAGGTCGCATAAGGAATACATTTCTGGAAATGATTTTTGTTATTAACATTACATCTGAACTTGTAGACAAGTACCACTTTACCGATATAGGATTATTATAGTGACAAAAGTCTTTGATGTGGAGTCGTGGTGGCAGCACTGGTGGTGATAAAGGGAACTAGCATTTTGGGTACATGTATTAAAAACATATAAGATGTATGAGAGCTAATCTTCACAAAATTATAGGGATTAAAGGCCACATCTGAAATTTAAAATCATGTATGTTATTGACCCTGGTCTACGGTTTCAAGGTCACTGAAGCTGTACAATTGAAAACAAGAATGTATAGTTGATGGGCGTTGTTTTAATTCAATTGAATACAGTGTAACATTAGATATATATTATGGAGACAAAAGGCTGCCAACGCCTAAAATCCTGGTAATGCCGTCTATGATTCTTGAAGTTGGATGCATTGATGGGGTTGAGAATATATTTAATTCTGATTTTTCACAAGGAATCACATTTCCACCACAAAATTTATGTCAAATGTGCACTAGGACAAGTCTTCAGTATGAGTGGCTTTGGTATATTTTATAAAGGTCAATACGCACTAAAGGGGCAGAGGCAGATTGAAATTAAGATGTAGTTGCAATATAGTCATGCATGGTGACAGCAGAGCATTAGGTTCATAGACCTCTTGTTGTGGATACACAGGCAGACCGAGAAGGTGTTCAGTGTGTAGATACTCCTTAAATGTAGTTTTATCACAGTCCAGAATCATTTGACAATGTCAAATACCCTGAAAAGCAAGCAAGCAGCTCAGTCATGTTTTGCAGTCTGCTTCCTACCTTCAGATTCTGAAATATTTGTATAACTTGATTTGTTAAGGGTATATATCTGGTTACGCTCCAGTCTTACAAATGACTTAATAAAAGTCTGAAAATACGCTAAAAGTACCATAAACTATATATTTCCTGAAAGCTAACAAATCTGGGAATAAGTTGATAGCATTTTCAATTTTACCAATTCTTCTGTGTTGACACAACAATCAGGTAAAGTGATCATAAAAAAATTACACAATTCTTAAATCTACTTTTTTATTTTGAGCTTCAGCATGTGCATTTCTGTTGCAAAAGCTAGCAGACATGATTTTCTACACAAACGTGTCTCACTTTTTTCATTGTTTGCGCTATTGTGGAGATACTCACGTTTAAAGTTGAAAAGATGATATTCCATTCTTACATCAAAGGTTTTGACTTTTGGCTCGCTGTGGAGGAAAAACCACTCAACATAGAAAAAATCTGAGACATATTTTTAAAGATTACATACTTGTGAACAGTTTGCCACAAACCCCAGGTCTTTATGAGCAAAACTGACGAAGTTGATTTCACAAGAAGTTGAGAAACAAAGGCCAGGAATGATGCCGAGAAAAAACGCTTTCAAAGCAAATGCAGACTTCAATAGGACTTACGCTATTCTTTGGGCCTTTGATCGCAATGACACCTTGGTATTCCGTTACGCACTCCTACCTGTTGAGTAAATGGACAAGTTTGGAGCATCAAACTTCAAAGAATGCTTTATCTTAGAGGTTTTACATCCAAAAATGTTATAATCGTTATAATCGTGCTCATCTGTCACTTTGGATTCCATGTTGGGGTTTCTCCAGTTTACCCTGATTGGCCGACAAATGACTGACAGGTGGTTACGGGGCAACCGGGTTCTAAGATGTTTGCCGTCTTGCGTGGGGCCCAATATAGGTGTCAGTAAATCGGAACTTCAGTCTCAGTTCAGAAAGTTTCTATCAAGTTCAGAGGATCGTTGCTTACATTTGTGTGATTAGAAAGTGCTATTGCAAAGATGCTGAGAAAGAAAAAACCTAGAGGCAGACCGATGCCCACGTCAGTTGCAAGTGATCTCAAAGCGTCTGATCTAGAATCATACTACAATCAGTTCCCTCCAGTGGACACGACCCTGCAACCCGACGTGAGCCTCACGGAGAACCCGGGCGAGTCTGGCATTGCATGGTCAGGGTCAAACAAAGTCACGGCCAAGGTCATGGATACTGATTCGGTGAACACCACAACATCCACAAGCCAACCCGGTCTGGACCAACGCTTTTGCAGTGCTAGTGCCCAGAAACTCGGGAGACTTTGTGGACCACGAGGCCAGATCTACAGATTGTTGTGAACAAGATGTGAATGAACAGCCAGAGGGATACCGATTATGGGTTGCAGGCTTGTGTTGATGCCGTTGCTGTGTGTGCAACTTGTAAAGTTGGAACTCTGAAACTGAGCGAAAGAACAAGTATTGGCGCAACAAGAGGATGGAAGTCTGAGTTTACATGGATATGTTCAAACGAGAGTTGTACACAAAGCGATAATGGGGTTTGCCTGCCCAGCTGATCGATATCGTAGTCTGCTTGTGCGGAGCGTGCGCAGAAGCGCTCACACCTGCTGTATGTAAATGAGGCTCCTGTTGGATTCCTGCAGGGTGGAGCTTAGAAGCTTAGCTAGTCCCCAGCCCAAGCCACACCAAACAGTGAGAGCCAGGCCCAATACTTTTGCCAAAATTCACAATTTTCCTTTACACAACCTGAAATCTGATTCCGGCATACAAAACTTAAAGGAAAAGTGCATAACATGTGTGAAAATAGCAAAAATGATGGTTTAGCCCATTGTAACCTGCTATATATCCTTAAAGAGTAAAACGATACTAGGATCAATATGGACAAAGTGAAATTGTATATGCACAATTGACCGGTGAAAAGGAAATACGGTAAGGAATTATGTACATAACAATTGACAGTGTTACAATCACAAATTTACCAGAAACCGGCAAGGCAGTCTTCTTCAGCCTTACAGTTATTTGACTTCAGGCTACTGAAATATGACAGGCTAATTGTCCAGCAAATGAAAAACATGAAAAGAGACTAATATAACAGCCATACTTTATACTGTCGACATACAATGTATATATACAAGCACAAGGTTAGAATTTCCTGGCTGTGTCTTTTCATTGGCTAATAAGCAACATAATGCTATGGAAAAAATAACTGAATATAAAAATAAATGTGAATATTTTAGGAGTCATTCCGAGGATTGTCAATACAAGATTCAGACCTATTATGCGGTCAATGGTCATCAGACACATTATGAAAAGAGATTGAAAACGGAAACAATTTGCGATATATTGCTTATCATTTCAGCGAAAAAACATTTGTTCCCGTTTGCCACTGATTTCTGTGCAAAAAGTGGTACGTTTTTCAATATTTATCGATTTAGTGTAAAGGTGTCACATACAGGACCACCAGAATGTCAGATACAGCCGAAATGAGTCTTAAAAACATGTTACTGTCTTTGATGCAGTCACTGAAGTTTAAAAAATGGCAACGGCATCAGTAGTACAGCAAATAATTATCAACACGACTTTGAAGGGTCTGCTGAAGGTGAATCTATCAGACACATTTATGCCCACCCGTCAATCTGCAAATTGTTCTTTTAGGCAGTAAACAATACAATTCATTTTTCTCTGTCATCAGCGCAGAAATATGGCCAAAAGATTCAATATGGACATCACAAAGGTGTTTTTAGTTCAATTTAATGTTTGAAGTCCTTATCTGACGAAAATATGAGCATTAAACATATAATGACATTCTTGGGATAAATCTAGGATGGTAAAATATTTCAGACTTGCTAAGGTAAGATGGCAAGGTGGACAAGGTTCGCACTGTTTAATAGTAGCCTTTTTAATGTAACAAACCCCAGGAAAGTGTCAAACGAGAGCTTAGCGATCATATTACCCTCTAAATATAAATATGGCAGTTATTTTAAACTTGCAAATGTTCTCCGAGGAGGGACGATTTCAAATTATATGCTTTATTTAAACATCGCAATGCAGGTGTTTAAAAAAACATGAACCTTCCTTTAAGGCAGATTTTCAGTTGAATGAGAGTAAAGGGTTTGGACTGCAGAATAGGGTAATGACTACTAGGAACTGCTCCTGGAGAGAAAGACAAAAGTACAATTTTATCAAGGTCATAGAGATGTGCATTGGGTTTCGCATTGATTTTAAGCTAATTTAAAATCTTGTTTTCACACACAACTTAAAACCTGATGCACAGTGGGAGGGGTGGAAATATTGTTAGGTTCTTGCACAGACAGGATATTGCACATCCCAAATACTGACACGTTTTACCCGGAACCATCATACCACATACGGTTTTGTCGTCATTGGAACTGGTACAGTTCACCTGTCCATAGCATACTCCTGATGGATGCATGCAGGAACTTTCTTGTCTGCATTGAAATAAAACCTACATGTAAGTCTCTTGCGATTTTCTTCATCGATCCCTCATTGGTATTAGATAATGAGTGTGCCGAGCAATATCTTACTAATCTTTCAAAAACGATTTTAGCTTCAGTTTTTGCAATAACATCTCTGTATAAGATCTAAATGATACCCAGATGGATGGGTAAGATCCAAGATAATCAACGAGAAGATATGTTAAATCTTCCAGAAATCGCCTCTATTAGATGTATATTCTGCATAGTTTTCATGACTTTTTGTACCAAAGTCGTGATATTTCATTATTACTGTCAAAGGTAATATCTTCTTAGCTTTTTGCATGGGTTGGTGAATACAAGAAGGTAACACAGCCAACCTCCTTCCTGCTTTATTGCAGATAGTTGGGAAGCGTGATACTGATAGTGAAACATTTGAATCAATAAAAATCATTATGCAGGTGTTTGTGAAATTGATAAAATAAAGTGAACAATACACTTCATGTTTATAGTGAAAAATCTTTTCACTTGACGGCGAAGAATACTGACGTCGCACAATAACACGCCAAATATGATTTTATGCTACCAGTTGACATAATGTGTAAAACAATGTGTTTTTCCATATATATAGTGTTTTAGCAGTAGTCACTGCATCAAATTACATTTACATGAAATATATCATAAGAACCGAAAAAAATCCAGCATACATACAGAAATGAACTAGAACAGACTGATTTTCCAACTGAAAATCAAATGTCTCCCGGTGGAACACTTGCGTCTCTGAATAAGCTACAGGTGATAACAAATTACAAATGACCAAGTTTGCTTGAAAATTACAATCCTATTTTAGCTCTCACCTAGATACATTACTCTAGAAATTTTCATCAAGTTCTTCAAGACTTATTGCAGAGAAACCAATTTCACATAAGTAACCCTGTGACCTTGAGAATTCGCTCAAGGTCATCCAAATACAATCCCAACCTAGGTCTTGCCTAGATACATAATCCTACCAAGCTTCATCAAATTCCATCAAGTTCTTCATGACTTATCGAACAGAAACCAATTTCACATAAGTGACCCTGTGACCTTGAAAATTAGGTCAAGGTCACCCAAATACAACCCAACCTAGGTCTTGCTTAGATACATAATCCTACCAAACTTCATCAAATTCCATCTAGTTCTTCATGACTTATTGAACGGAAACCAATTACACATAAGTGACCCTATGACCTTGAAATTTCGCTCAAGGTCATCCAAATACAATTCCAACCTAGGTCTTGCCAAGATACATAATCCTACCAAGTTTCAACATATTCCATCAAGTTCTTCATGACTCATCGAATGGAAACCAATTTCACATAAGTGACCCTGTCACCTTGAGAATTCGCTCAAGGTCATCCATCTACAATCCCTACCTAGGTCTTGCCTAGATACATCAGCCTACCAAGTTTCATTAAATTCCATCCTGTTCTTCATGACTTATCGAACTGAAGCCAATTTCACATAAGTGACCCTGTGACCTTGAGATTTAGTTCAAGGTCACCCAAATACAATCCCAACTTAGGTCTTGCCTTGATACATAATCCTTACACGTTTCATCAAAATTCCATCAAGTTCTTCATGACTTATCGCATGGAAACCAATTTCACATAAGTGACCCTGTGACCTTGAGAATTCACTCAAGGTCATCCAAATACAATCCCAACCTAGGTCTTGCCTAGATACATAAGCCTACCAAGCTTCATCAAATTCCATCTAGTTCTTCATGACTTATCGAATGGAAACCAATTTCACATAAGTGACCCTGTGACCTTGAAAATTAGGTCAAGGTCACCCAAATACAACCCAACCTAGGTCTTGCCTAGATACATAATCCTACCAAGTTTCATCAAATTCCATCAAGTTCAAGACTTATCGAACGGAAACCAATTTCACATAAGTGACCCTGTGACCTTGAGAATTCGCTCAAGGTCATCCAAATACAATCCCAACCTAGGTCTTGCCTAGATGCATGATCCTATCAAGTTTCATCAAATTCCATCATGTTCTTCATGACTTATCAAACGGAAACCAATTTCACATAAGTGACCCTGTGACTTTGAAACTTAGGTGAAGGTCACCCAAATACAATCCCAACCTAGGTCTTGCCTAGATACATCATCCTACCAAGTTTCATCAAATTCTGTCTAGTCCTTCAAGACTTATCGCACAGAAACCAAGTGTTTAAGAACATGAACAACAACAAGAAGCGGAAGAAAGGGGCACTAAACCAATATGTCCCCCGGCTTCCACCGCGAGACATAATGATAATAAATTGAAAACCAAAAGGGAGCTCATACAATTCACTTTTTTTTTTTCAATTTTCCCCAACAATTGGAATAACACATTTAGGAATGGTTCATTATCTCGTACAAATTTTGTCTGTGGCTGCTTAATCACAACATACGCGGAATTATCATAAAACATATTGTTGTATACTATGTAAAATTTGATTCATTAGAGTTAACAGTTTCATTCATTATTACTTATTTTATATTATATTACGTATTATCTCAAAGAATCCTTGCTCCGCCCACCCATTAAGGCATTAGTGAAGAACTCACGTGCAAGCAGCACTTGCACTTTAACACATACACATAATAATAATAATAATTCTGTGGTCAACCGCTTTTGTGCCACGGTCCTGTTGACACAGGAGACCTGAAAAGGAGAAAAAGAAATATGTAAGGACACAAAAATCTTACTTTCCCTCATTTCCCATCCCACATGATCCCGCCTCTAAGGCAAAGGCACTTCCCTTGGCATGTTCCTGCACTGACGAACAGTCTACAGATGAACAGCCAAGGGAGCCCTTAAAAGGGCTACCAACTTTCCCTTCCAGTCCCACATTCCAATCGTCTACTGTATTGAATTACCTCCTACCTCATTACGTCTTTTCCTTGCTTCCCAGCATCCTACCAGGTAGTCCTGAACTAATTTAATACCCCTCCTGTTCCCCGGAAGATCACCCTTTAAGCCTAAAAACCATGCAACCCTTTCGCTCTCCTCCCATTGTTTAGTTTGTTCCAAGCTCTTACAATTTTGGTCTTCCCTCTTCCATTCTCTGAAAATTTTGTCTCTCCTTTCACTATATGCTGTACACCAAAATAGCCAGTGATCTATAGTTTCGTCCGCCCCGTGTGTGCATGCTTTACATTTACCGTCACTTCCTGCTGTCCATTTTTGTTGTCTCTTTTCAAGATTAATTACCCCCGCCCTACATTGAAATAATAGTTTAGATCCTTTACTACCATCCCAACACGTACTCTTCTTTGGTTTTTCCATCACTTTATATGCTTTTAATGTACTTTTCTCTCTAACTCCCCGTTTCCAGTCATCTGTCCACCCTTGCATTATTGTCTTCCAAACATAAACTTTCCAGTCCTCAACTTCATCCCGTCCTTTTAGGTCATATTTCTCTGCAATTTCATCTATGTCTCTGATCCATTTTGTTTGTTCTTTAACAGACTACAAGTAGACTTTCCTGCACCATCTATTGTCATCTATCTCTTGCAAATATCCCCAATAATTTAATTTTGATTTTGCTATCCTGTCATTTATGCTTAGCCAGCCTAGTTCCCCAAGGACTGCCTCAGAGGCAGTACATGGCGGTGCCCCCAGAATCAATTTTCCCATTTCATTTTGTACTTTTTCAAACTCTTTTATGTCTCCTGCATTGATTGAAATTACATCCAGGCCATAGAGCATGCCTGGTATTGCTATTCTATCCCATAACACCCTCGCTGTGAAGGCCCTATTAAAACTGTTGTTAGCTGTAGCTTGATCATACCCTTTGTGCGGTTGACTTTTTGCTGAATTTTCTGTACGTGATACCTGAACATGCCCCTACCCGTTGTTTTGATTTTTATCCCAAGATACTCATAAGCATCTACTTCCCCAATTTCAATCAGCTTTTCCTCTCCTTCTGGAATCTGAAATTTACCAATGTGCCATATCCTATTCTCGTTTGGTTTTTTCCCCAAGGTCATGATTTGGCTTTTATCTGTACTAAATTCTAATCTCCATTTATTCCCATATTCCCCTACTACGTTCAGCATGTCCTGAAGTTCTTTAGGAGACTCTGCCATAAGCACAATATCGTCTGCAAAGAAAAGACCCGGAATTTTCTGTTCCCCTGCTCTTACTCCTTTGTTATACTCCATAAGCTTGTCACCCTCATCTCTTATGTACAATGCAAACAAAAAGGAGGAGAGTACGCATCCCTGTTTTAACCCAATGTTCAGCTGTGCATTTTCAACTTCCACATCCCCTAAAGTTAATGTGCACTCAACGTCCCTGTACATAGCTTTCAGAATTTGAAGAAAGTTACCGCCGAAACCAAGCCTATTGAGTTTTTCCCAAAGAGCACTCCTCCATACCCTATCATATGCCTTCCTCACGTCCAAAAAAGCCATGTATACTTTCCGCCGTTTTTGCCTAGCCCATTCCAAAATTTGAGTTAATGTAAAAATGTGATATCCTACTCGCCCACCTGGTCAAAAACCATTCTGAATTTCTCCAAGTAGTCCAAGACGTTCTACTATTTTTCCCATTCTTCTGTACATTACTCGACTGAAAATTTTCCCCAAGTTTGATAAAATTGCAATACCCCTGCATTGGTCAAGCTCGCTTCCTGGGCCTTTCTTTGGAATATAGGTAATTCTGAGACTGTTCCATTGTTTTGGTACTTGTTTTTCACTAATTATTGCATTAAAAAGAATCTGTAGGCTCTCTTCAATATCTTCTGGTCCTTTTTTTATGAATTCACTTAAAATATTATCGGTGCCCGAAGCCTTCCCAAGACGCATACCCTCTATTGCTATTTTAACCTCAATGTTATTTATTCTATGGCATAGTTCAGGATCCCATTGATCCTGTCTGTATTCTGTATGGGTCTGAGGTACAACACCCTGCCCCCAGCGTGGATCATTTATTTCATCCCAGTGATCTTGAAGAGCTTCTTGAATGTCTTCCTTGACATCTGTTTTCTTCCCCTTATGTGTAATCTCTTGTGCTTTCTTTCTCTTATTTCTGTTAACTTGTCTCCAGAAAATAGTTGAGCCCTCCCTTCCACTTTCCATTATTTTCTGTGTCATCTGTTCGTTATTTTTTGCTCTTCTTTTTGCTTACATGTCTGTTACATTTTTCCTACATTCCAAATATAGCCTTTTTGCTGTTTCTATTTCATCTTCCGATAGTCTTTTTTTCCTTGCCAATCTCCATGCTTTATTTTTTGCCTTTCTTTGATTTATTGCACCTTTAAGCTCTCGGTCTATTCTGTATCCTAGTTTTTCAATTGGTACCCTCTTTCGGCCTATCTTTTCATGTGCCACTTTAAGAATTATTCTAGTCAAGTCATCACTCATTTGTTGCACGCCACCTTCTGCTTCCTATTTTGTTTTCCATTCTGCAAGTTCAACTTGGAGTCTTTCCCGGTAACCTTCCCAATCTGAATCCTTGTTTATGTTCCACACCCATTTAGATCCCGCGCTGTCACGTTTTCGGACATCCATGTTTAAAGTTAAAGTCATCCAGTTATGGTCACTCCCGATGTCCAGTCTCCCTTCCTCATCTATTTCACACTTTTGAATCATGCCGAAAATGTCGTTGTCTACCAAAATGTAATCTATTATTGTCTGTCTTTGCCCTGACGCCCATGTCCACTTCCCTCTGCACTGAACATCTCTGTTTGTTATTTGTAGCCCATACTCCCTGGTAAAATTTAGAAGCCTTGTTCCATTTCTGTTGATTTCTCTGTCCCCTCCTTGAATCCCTTCCCACCCATTTCCGATGTGTCCATTAAAGTCCCCTGCAATGAAAACCTTGTATCCTTGTTGCTGTATGTCACTTGTCATCATCCTAACCCTGTCATATTTTTGGTCATTCCATTCGTTCAGTCCCTCCCGTCCGACATATACCACACCTATTGCTACTTTATTTCCCCTTGATTGAATGCCAATCCATTGAGTTTCATTTTTCACTTCACGGTCATCCTCCCAATGGTCATGCCTAATTTCATGCCATTTTACCCCCTTCTTAATCAAGAAACCAACTCCACCTCCCTTTTTCTCTCCACTCCCTCTTCCTTTACTGATCACATCGTAACCTTCCGGGCTTTCAATCATTCCAATTTCCTCATTTCGAATATGTGTCTCTGCCAAAGCAATGATATCCAAACTTTCACTTTCCAGAACATTTCCGATATCTGCTATCTTCCCCTTATATCCACGACAATTTACATAACCAAACTTCAACTCTTTTCTTGTGTTTCTGTTTCTTTTTTGTTTGCTTTCTCTTTGTTGTTTTCCATTCTTAGTCTTTGTTGACTCCCTGGTGGTTGCTGGGATATCTAGTTTACCTGTGCCCACTGGTCGTAAACCTCCCCTAACTTATTCCCATCCCTCCAACTTGGGTGTAGCCCATCCTCTGCAAACATCTCCCTCTTCCCCGCAAAGTCCTCCCACACATCCCGAAAGTCTAACCCCCTATTAATGGCCACAATCCTGCTGGCCATCCCCCCACTCATCCCAAACCTTGGTAATATCCCCATTACCAAGTTGTCGCAGTTAAGCTGCTCTAGCCTGTCCAATAGCCTGTCATACCTCCCCAAAATGGTCTCTGTCCCTACCACTCTCTCCTGTTCCCCATCCCAGTATGTGTCCGAAAGATCATTCGTTCCCACCTGGACGATGATCTTCGGATCCCTACCACTGCTCTTCACCAGAGCCCCCAACTCCCCCTCTACATCCCTGATCTTTGCCCCCGGGAGACACACCCTGGTCCTCCCTACAGAAGACCCTATCAGTCTTCCTCACTATGCTACTCCCTACCACCACTGTCCCGGACACCCTCCTCGCCCTCGGACCCCCTCCCTAGCACCTCTAACTCTGCCTCTGTCTCAGCCCTTAGCAAAAACAGTACTGCCTCTACATTCATCAAATCCGTCTCTAACTTCTCTACCCTCTCACACTTACCACATGTGAAGTCAATCTGTTTGGCCTCCTCCAGCGTGCACGTCAAACCAGTCTCAGCAAACTCCTGCCACATCCTGCACCTGCAACATTCAATAAACTCATCCCACTCCCCACCCTCCGTCTCCACTGGTTCTACCGACTTGACCTGTGTCTCCTCCCCCTTCTTTCTCGTCTTTCCACGACCTCTTACCTTCCTTCCCATTGTTGGTTATACTCTGACTTACCGATTGACTTGACGTTTCTTTGTTTTGAAAAACCCGCGGTTCCAAAATGGCGGCTTGTTGACCTGGTTACACCTGTCACACTCAAAATCTAGAAAATCTAAGCAAATACCAAAAGTTATGCTCTCAAATTTTCCCTCGCTTATCTCTAACTATTCCCACAACAAATTCTACTACGATCTCACCAAACTACACTCAAGAAAGTACTTATCTTTCACAAAACTGTCCCGGCACCTCGGCAACGTCTCCTCTCGCTCGCTGCGCAATCGCACCATCAAGGTGAACATGCCTATACTGGCATGTTCACCTTCCAACACTCACCACAACACAATATGTGCCTGTACGGACTATGAAAAGACAATTTGTACCACAATTTTTCAGCAAAATGGAAGCAACAATGCATACTGGAAGAACTGAAAGGATTTCGTTTTAAAAACTTGGAACTCGTTTTTATACACTCCAGAACAATTCAAATAAGTCGAAATCTGTTTAAAATGTACGCGATTAATGTCAGGGAGGGGGTGGCTACTGTCTCAAAAACATAGAATGGGATACAGCCATCCTAATTAACAATAAACTGCGTTCTGGTGAATATTAAAAATATATTATATTTATATTGCATGCTTTTTCTATGTCTGGCAGGTCATTTAGGTGCAGCTTGAACATAAGTGGGCGTAAAATACACCCTTGTGGTACCCGTTTTCACATGCAGTGTTTCTGACTTGTGACCTTCAAGGACGACAACCTGAGATCGTTCAAGCAGGTATGAGCAAAACCACATATGCGCAACACCTGTGATACCAAAACTTGGAAACTTTTTCAGTAATAATTCCATGTTAACAATATCAAAAGCCTTTTTCAAAATGGATGTACACAACACGAGTGACCAGGCCATTTAACAGCTAATGTTCAGCAAACCAATTGACATGAATTTTGCATGTGAGTTTATACGGATGCAATAGACGGAGACGACTATGTGCCTTTGGAATACCATATGAACTAAAAGTTCCAGGTTTGAAATCGGGCATGCGTAAACATAGTTGTGGTACTGTAGGTAATGTAACTATGCTTAACTATGGGAGTTGCTTGTTTTTATGTCTCATTTTCTTTTCCTTTATGCCTACACTCATGATTATGTTACAATGACCATAATTGGAATTACAAAAGTCAAATCATAGCTTACAATTACCTTGCATTATTGACTCATATCATTACCATTATTAGAAATTTTGTTTCACGATACAGAATTAAGTTCTCACATTCCCTTTCATCTCTGTACTGGGTGCCTGGATTGATTCTTGTCCACTCTTTACATCCACAAGGGCATCCTCTTTAAACTGTTGTTCTTGCCTGTTTTTAAATATCAATTGCTTGGTTTAGCGGCAGTGACAAATTTGCAATATATTTAATGAATCAGCATATATACATTACAATACAGGGTATAGAAAATAATGAAAACATGATGAATGTATGTATTTATGTTGTGTGTACATATGTATGTATCGACGTGTGCATGTGTTTGTTTGGTTATCCATCCCACTCTCTGTGTAATAAAAGAACGTATATTTGAATTAAATTGTAAGTTTTCTATGTTCATGCGGTTATACCCCAATTGTTTTTGAGCACTTACTTTGTATCATGAATACAGTAGAATTTTGTTATCATGATTAGTTTCGGAGCCTTGAAATAGGTCCATACACTACTATAAATATTTCACGCATATTTCATACATATTTTAAAGTTTTTTCATTTGAGTATTGTTCAATTTATTGATAATTGACTAGCAAGGTGGCGCCAACTTTATCCAATCAGCACCAAAACAAAACAAAAAACACACAAAAAACAAAAAAAACAAAAAAAACAAAAAAAACAAACAAAAAAAAACAAAAACAAAAAAAAAACAAATAACAAAACAAAAAAAAAAACAAAACAAAAAAAAACAAAACAAAAAAAAACAAAAAAACAAAAAAACATAAAAAAACAAAAAAAAAAACCACCAGCAATTTACATGCCTTGGGTTTTGTTTGAAAGAGAAATGTTAGCCAATTGGTTTAGATGAACTCCAGTGTCCTCATACGTTTAGATGAACTCCAGTGTCCTCATACGTTATCAATACATCACTTGTTAAGTGGTAAAAAAATTAAATGGTGAGTTTGATCATAAATATTTTGTTAGTAGCAGAAAGGCACCTTAAGACGTGTGTAATAGGTTGATAATTCTGATTATCTGTTTGGAGAAGAGGTAAAAAGTTAAAATAGTATTTACATTGATAAAAATGATGAAACAAACTGCCAGGTCATTGCCAAAGTTTGCGAACCCATTCGTCAAAATGTTTACAAACATATAGGTTTATATATATCTGTGGGATCCATTTATTACATCTTTTCCTTTGTTCACAGAGTAAGGTTGCATTCAAAAACACGTTAATGTGTGCACATAAATGTTGGTGTTGTAAAACAGGATCTAACATTGCTATTCTGTGCACTAAAGTACACCCTATTTTTTTCCTGATTGTGCAGCATATGGAAACCATTGCTCCATTGTCTATCTGATAGTACATCATTGATGTGCACGTGCTGTGGCTTTGATGCTGGGCCACCTTGTCCATAAGTGGGTCAGGGAGCACGTCAGCACAATCACCTGACACAGCCATCCAAAACTCAGTGAGGTTGTGCTTAGGTAACCCTGCCTCATCCCAAATTGCATATAGCCTTTTACTGCTGCTGAAGGTTTTAATTGGCCCCCAGCATTGTTAATGAATACCAGATTTGATTTTTGGGGTTTGTTAAATGGCCTTATAGCATCTTTATATTTGCTCAGCATTGCTTTAGTTTGCTCTGCCATTACAATGTTCACTGCCCCATCCTTTGCAGTCCTGTGGTTCAAAAGGGACACTATGAACAACTTCTCCCCTGTGTGGCTCTCAACTTGCCATTTCCCTGCTGTAACTTCTGTCGTGGTCATATTTTGTATGGCACCTGGTCTTTGGGAATTGCAGAGGGCCAACAGTGTCATGATATAATTACTCTCCCATTTTCTTTCATTTTCATTGGCTCTTCCTTCCAGGGCTCTGCGAATGATGAAGTTATATTTCTCCTGCATTTTTGTTTTTGTTTTTTAGAACCTTTTCTATGTCGATGCTATCAGGAAGATGGCCAGGTGTAGATCGTTGTTGTGTGTTGTGGGCCTTCCTCTTCCCCTTTTCTTTTCCCAAAGGTTTGGTCAGCCACTTGATTTTCTTGTTGACGTCCAGGCCCTCTACATATTTGGGGTCACTGGCAGGAACATTGTTCTTTCCCAACACAAAGTCCACAGCCATATTGATTGCCTGTAGGTACACCTGCTGTGTAGCTCATTGGACTGTGGTCTTTTGGTAAATGGCATCAATCCAACTTTGAATATCTTTGGACCTAAATACAACATCCCATTCTACTTTCATAGGGTTGAAGAAAAAGAAATATCGGGCCAGGTAGGTGCCATATATTGTTCGGCCATGGATGGAGATTTATTGTGAGTGGAGAATAGGGCCCCATCATGCTGCACAGCGAGACCTGAGTCTAATAGGCTGCTTCTCGTTGTGTCCCTGGAAGCTTTCACCCGGCATTGTGAAGAAGCAGCTTTTTGTCCCTGAGAAAGCGTGAAAAGTGAAAGAGTAATATTTAAACAACTTATCACTTTATCTTATATCTTGAACAAACAGTAGCACACAGTATAATGTTTGCCAAGTTTGTTAGGTGTTTTAAAATGGACATTTGATGGAAAAAAGACCGAAACTGGTTTTTATTTTATTTTATGGCGGTAATGAAGTTGCTTCCAAAGCAGACCCAGGTTGTGTATTTTGTCTACTCCACAGGGATCTGCCCTTCTTTAACAAGCTCACTGTTTTAGCGTTGGAAAAATGACTTAGTTCCTAATTGACTGACTGGGGTTACTATAGTCACAGGGTTTAGTACACTAGGAAATGGGCTGCTACTGGCTAGGCGATAATGGTGACCTTCCTAATTGGTGTTTCACTCGATGCGGAGGGTCCCAATATAGTTTTGTTTCCCTTACTATGAATAAAATCCTGTTGAAGATGGGCAGACCAAGTGTAGTAGCACAGAAATGAATGACCGGTGAGGGGGTTATCAAAAACCAGAACTGGCCACAACCCCCTGGAGTGTAAAAGCTGGGGCTTGGGCGATCAGGATGCCCAAATAGTGGAAACAAGTCCAAAAAGTACCTGTGGGTTTTTATAGAAGTCGTAACTATGGAAAAATCATTAAGATGTATAGACAAAAAGATTCAGTGATGTTTTTATCTTGCGCTTGTTCTCCACTTTAGTTTTGTTCATCAGCATACAACTTGGGATGTTTTAGCACAAAAATGGCGAGGAATGTACTTAGACAGGGAGGTGTACAGAATTCTACAGCATAGGGTACCTTTCAAAGGAAGTTCATGGTGCTAAAAAGTGTAAGATCATCATGCTGGATTAAGCACATTGCAATATAAGGGCTTCAATAAGACCAGTGGAAATTGCACCCATCTGTTCCCTGACCTGAGCCCATAATCAGTATCGAAAGGACAGTCTCTCATTTACAGGCACCATGACAAAGGCAGTGGATTACAAGGAACAGTCTTCAGAAATCATATATCTAGCACTGGGATGGAGTCAACGAAAACTCCTGTGAATGGCTGTGGATTGCATCTGCTTTGTTGAATGAAGAGCCTGTGCGCAAGCCATTCGGCCTTCAGGTTTCCTGCACTTGTAATATATGTCAGAAAGAGGAAACAGTACACACTGCTTAAAAAGGATGCTTGAAGTATTGAAACAATAAATGTGTTTTGATATTCGGTAAACATGTTTTCTCCTGATCAATACCTCTAAGGGCTCGGTCACATATACAGTCCAACAGTTTGAATCCTAATATTCTCACCATGTCCTGCTTACTATTCTTGAGAAAAATGAAAAATAATAAATTTTCATTAACACGAACAAAAAAACCATGAACATTAGAACACAATAATAGATTCTTTTATAATACACATATTTAAAATTCTACAAAATTGAATGCAATACCAAATCAGACTAAAGTAGAACAGACTGATTTTCCAACAGAAAATTAAATGTCTCCCGGTGGAACACTTACGTCTCTGAATAAGCTACAGGTAATAACAAATTACAAATGACCAAGTTTGCTTGAAAATTACAATCCTTTTTTAGCTCTCACCTAAATACATTACTCTAGCAATTTTCATCAAGTTCTTCAAGACTTATTGCAGAGAAACCAATTTCACATAAATGACCCTGTGACCTTGAAAATTAGGTCAAGGTCTCCAAATACAATCCCAACCTTGGTCTTACCTTGATACATAATCCTACCAAGTTTCATCAAATTCCATCCTGTTCTTCATGACTTATCGAACGGAAACCAATTTCACATAAGTGACCCTGTGACCTTGAGAATTAAGTCAAGGTCTCCAAATACAATCCCAACCTAGGTCTTGCCTAGATACATAATCCTACCAAGTTTCATCAAATTCCATCAAGTTCTTCATGACTTATTGCACGGAAACCAATTTCACATAAGTGACCCTGTGACCTTGAGAATTCGCTCAAGGTCATCCAGATACAATTCCCACCTAGGTCTTGCCAAGATACATAATCTTACCATGTTTCATCAAATTCCATCAAGTTCTTCATGACTTAGCGAACGGAAACCAATTTCACATAAGTGACCCTGTGACCTTGAAAATTAGGTCCAGGTCACCCAAATACAATCCCAACCTAGGTCTTGCCTAGATACATAAGCCTACCAAGTTTCATCATATCATAACCCAACCCTAGGGTTGGGAACCCAAACCTAGGCTTGGCAATCCTGTGGTTCAGAACTCAAACCTCAGGTTGGCAACCCTGACCACATTTTTGTTTAATGTTGCCAATCCTAGGTTTGGGTTCTCAACCTTAGGGTGGCTAACCCTACGTTTGGGTTCCCAACCCATTAGTCAGAATACACAAGAATTTCTTGTTTTCTAAATTCTTCTTCAAAACTTGAACCATTTTCAGTCTATTGGTGCACTTTGATAATAACCAAGATCATCCATTGCAACACATGACTTAGTTGCTTTTATCTATAACTGAAAGCTAATGAAGAACTTTAAATTCGTTTTTTTTTTATCTAGTTGCAAATATAGAATTTATTCATGATCCAATATACTTTACCAAATAAGAATTTATTTGGAGCATGAAAGAGTTAACTTTAATAAACAAGGCTTAAAGCCTTGAGGTGGGGCTTTTTGGTGTTTTTCCTTTGTTTTCATTCGGGCATGAACATATGTTTACATGTATACTATACATATACATTAATATGAAATTTGGGTACATTTGCCAGTAAATATTCATGGCTATTATAGTAATATCTGTAAGACCTTAATTTACCGGGCTTAATATGAATATTTTGTTAACATTTCAATACATGTAGGTTTGTGTATGATCAAACAAAAATTTATTTCTAGGGTGGGAGTGAGCGAATTTTGGAGATCGTTTATGCGCATGCGTAATGTGTTATGACATATGTAAAGCAGCCACAGTGACGTATGAAAAGACCTGTTGCTGAATCCACTGCGAAGAGGTGGAACTAGAAGAATACCTGAGAATTACTCAGTAGTTTCACAAGTAAGTGTGTGTTTTTCATATTTCATTGTTTTACATTGTATATATTACACGAGCGAAGATGTATTTGGATAAAATTTGACAGGTTCTCTGCCACTTGCGGAGTCATTGCATCAATGTGGTTGCTACGCGGACATCGCCATGTTTACCATCACATGAACATTTTGGCGATGTCACTCACCATCAGCACATGCTTTTGAATATCGGTGCATTGCTCACAAATTAAACTTGATGTGTGTTTTGAAGTCTTATAATGAGTTGTTATTGTATGTCACTAAGTTTGCTATATTGATTGCTACATTTTTAATGTTTGTAAGGGTCAACACATAGCAGGCAGAATGAAAACTTGTAAGAATGACACTATTTTTTTCCAAGAAAATGAGTCAGATATCTGAGTATAGAATTTATTCATGATCCAATATACTTTACCAAATAAGAATTTATTTGGAGCATGAAAGAGTTAACTTTAATAAACAAGGCTTAAAGCCTTGAGGTGGGGCTTTTTGGTGTTTTTCCTTTGTTTTCATTCGGGCATGAACATATGTTTACATGTATACTATACATATACATTAATATGAAATTTGGGTACATTTGCCAGTAAATATTCATGGCTATTATAGTAATATCTGTAAGACCTTAATTTACCGGGCTTAATATGAATATTTTGTTAACATTTCAATACATGTAGGTTTGTGTATGATCAAACAAAAATTTATTTCTAGGGTGGGAGTGAGCGAATTTTGGAGATCGTTTATGCGCATGCGTAATGTGTTATGACATATGTAAAGCAGCCACAGTGACGTATGAAAAGACCTGTTGCTGAATCCACTGCGAAGAGGTGGAACTAGAAGAATACCTGAGAATTACTCAGTAGTTTCACAAGTAAGTGTGTGTTTTTCATATTTCATTGTTTTACATTGTATATATTACACGAGCGAAGATGTATTTGGATAAAATTTGACAGGTTCTCTGCCACTTGCGGAGTCATTGCATCAATGTGGTTGCTACGCGGACATCGCCATGTTTACCATCACATGAACATTTTGGCGATGTCACTCACCATCAGCACATGCTTTTGAATATCGGTGCATTGCTCACAAATTAAACTTGATGTGTGTTTTGAAGTCTTATAATGAGTTGTTATTGTATGTCACTAAGTTTGCTATATTGATTGCTACATTTTTAATGTTTGTAAGGGTCAACACATAGCAGGCAGAATGAAAACTTGTAAGAATGACACTATTTTTTTCCAAGAAAATGAGTCAGATATCTGAGTATTTCAGATTGATGAGTCAAAAAACAAAGGAGCAACAACTTCAGTCCCTTCAAATTTGTGTCATTATAATGAATATGTCAGATAACTGAGTGTCACTTTGAGTTTTCACTTTATTATTACATTTAAACTCCAGTACACTTAAATCAGCTGGTGCAAAATAGAAACAGAATTGTTAGCCCCCTCATCACTGGAAGTGCTTCTCCTCTGGTTAAGTTTCTACCCTTGATCTGTAAAAGGCCACCCTGTACATTTGATACATACAGGTTGTCATTTTCCATTCCAAGGGTATGCAGGAAGATGGACCTTACAAATCACACCAAAATCCCAGCAGAAGATTGGGTTTTAATCACACTTAAAATATGCATATATATATATATATATATATATATATATATATATATATATATATATATATATGATACATACAGGTTGTCATTTTCCATTCCAAGGGTATGCAGGAAGATGGACCTTACAAATCACACCAAAATCCCAGCAGAAGATTGGGTTTTAATCACACTTAAAATGTAACCGTGCTGTATTTTTGTACTTCTCGTTGTGTTATATTAATATCATCTTCCAGGTATAAGACATACACTTCAATTCCAACCAATTTTGCTTGATGAAATATATGTATTCTGTTTGAAGATTGTTACAGTACCATGCAAGTCTCAGCTCTGGCAATCTCGAGGGGTGTGGCGGCTTTTATACTAATATGCAAATTAAATTCTTATAACCAGTCCTTATGTATATTAAGAGTCCAAGTAGAGAGACTTGTTTGTAAAAATAGAAATAGAACTTGTTGCCAACTGGTTCTTGCTGGTGCCGTGTGTAAAATTGTAAGTCGAAGCACGAGGTAATTTACTTTCATTGGAAAACTTCAAAGTAAGATAGGTATTTGCCGGCCACATTAGCGATACAATAAAACAGTAGGTTGCTGTTGAATTGAAAGTTGTGAAACAGGATGCAGGTGGGATTGCCTTTAAATGTACAGTTTGAGATTGCCAGTTACAAACAGCTTTCATGAAGGGTATTTAATTAAAGAATAATTTTTAATTTATTCATATGATTTATTTATCTATGAAAAAATGTTCTCATGCAGTGCCATAATGCTACATATGCCCACCGCTCATTCAAGGTACATTGTCAGAAACAATGAACCGAATAAAAAAAAATGTTCTCGGTAGTGTCCATAATTTTTTTTTTTTTTATAGAAAGGCTGTTGTAGACAGCATTGTATAAAAGTCACTGGTAGGAGGCCTGAAAGTGGTTGCACTGGAGAGAGTTCATACCATGGATGTAATCGATCTCCTTGCACAGCATACGAA
This sequence comes from Hermodice carunculata, assembly GCA_964020975.1. Classification (NCBI taxonomy): domain Eukaryota; kingdom Metazoa; phylum Annelida; class Polychaeta; order Eunicida; family Amphinomidae; genus Hermodice; species Hermodice carunculata. The sequence goes on from CAXHWN010001661.1 coordinate 138,509, forward strand.
CATAGAGATAAAAAAGTAACAAAACAACAGGTTGTTGTCACTGTCGCAGGCAGTATTGTGGAGATTTAAATGGCCACAGCATAACAAAATGTAGTGCCAGGTATCTGTCCATAGACATCGTAGTGAGGATACATTGGTAATCCAAGTGGAGGCACAATACAACAGATGTGGTGCCATAAGATGAGAAAGTTCAGGTCGCCATATGACCTCAGGAGGTGAAGGTCCAGACCAGCTGATTCAGATAGGCACTCGGGCATGACAGCAGACCAGTCATGTGAAAGTCAAAGTTCACTGGTAAGGAAGAGTGCAGATTTCGGCAGCCAGATGATAACATTGAGGCGACGTCATAAACTGGCATATCAGGTAGCGTGAGCCAGTGCAAGTGCAAAGAGCTGAGGTACATTCAATCAAGCAATTACATGCAGAGGATATATAGAGTTCATATATGATACACATAAGTCGTAGTAAGTAGACTACAGCGACGGTCTTTATTCAGCCTAACACATGGGTAGGCGTCATTGGTGTAGTTAAAGGGTAAATGTCCAAACCAGATAACAGTCATTTGGAGCACATCTTGTGCAGTGATCCATCAAATCAATTGACCGGTACAATGGCTAGGTGGCTGTCCCAGTGGTGCTTCAAAATATAATGATAAGCAGGTCAGGCAGGTGACTGAAGTTCGCTGTCTGTCCATAAGACACTTGAAAGTTAATTGGAGAGAGTGGTTGTCACGGCATCCTTTGCAGATGCTGTAGAGGCAACTCCATGCAGTGGGTTGTGGTCAGGAACCATGTCGGCAACTTTGTTGATCAGCGGTTGGCTTGTAAGAGCATGCATGTCATTAACCAACTCATTTTGTTTGCCAAGATCATTTGCCAAGTGGAGCTTGTCATATTTACGGGACCACAGTTTGCTTCGACAAAAGTACATAACAAACAATATGACACAAAATGCGATTGCCAGCGTTAACAGAGCTATACCAATAATTGTGGAAATATCAGTGGCGTCAGAAGGTATTGTCATTGTTTTTAAGGTATATTTTGCATGATCAAGAGCTGTGTTCAGTTCAGACAAGGGAAACGGTCCTACGTCTTCCAATAAAAGATTGCTTACATCTAACTTAGAATTAAGTTGCTTTTCAGGGATTGTGGACAAATTCCAAATATCTGAAAACAGGGAAGAAACTGAATAAGATTTGATTGGCACTGAATCAACAGAGTCTGTTGACTGACCATAGAAATACGGCAATAATTTAAAATGGCGGGAATAACCTGTACAGCCAGATTTTAAGACAACAATTTGAATATTTTCAGTGATTTCTTGGGTATGAAGTTGTGGTTTTTCACTTTCATGGCAAGAAATATGGAGAGTAAATCTGGCTCGGGAGCCAATGAGCCAATGTCCATGGTGTAAATAATGTGCAATAGGGAATTTGTCATGCACCATGATTTTCCTTTTACATGCAGACTGTATTGACAATTTGTCTTTGGTGAACAGGGCAGCAAGACAGCTGGGGCTGCGTGCAATAGAGCGAACAGGCTTGCGAAATGAACAATATGCAGTGTCAGCGTGGACGCACTTCATTAAGTCGGAACGACTCAATATGACATAACTGGTTTTGTCCCTGTTTACTGCTAAATGTGTGGACTCCAATTCATAGCGAATGGCCAGGTCTAATTTAGGATGTGGGACTGGTATGGAGATTGCTTCAAAAATGGAGAAAATAGAATCTGTGCGAGCAATAGGTACTGCTTTAACGATATGAAAAGCATTGCCATTGGGAATCAGTAATGTCGTCAAATGCCTATAGTACCACTGTATATTTTTGGCAAAGTCTCGTGGTAATTGAAAACCGGGTGGTAATTGTTTGTTCACTTTTCGCAAGGTAACCATTAATTTGAATGGTGAAATCAAAGACAATGGTAATTTGCCCATATTGGCATCACGTACAGCACCAGAAAGTGTTTGGATGTCCCATTGGTTTTGTCTGAGTAAGGACAAGACAATATGAAAGACGTGATGTAGCTTGGTTTGCAAGTCATTGAAAATAACCAAAGGTTCAAGGTTGGATAGTTTTGTTTGAATACTGGATACAAAGGATTGCAGGCTAGCCGTTCCATTGACCAACCTGTTAATGGTGTACCTGTTTTGAATGGCTGTTGTATGGGTTTTATTTAGAAGACTCATGCTTTGTTCCAAAACATGAACAATTTCAGATTGACTTTCTTTGAGTTGTACAAGGCCCTGCTTCAATGCATTTAATTGTTATGAGGTCGACACTCCAAACAAAAAACTAAGAAGAGATCCTACAGCCGGTATGATACTGCGTCTGGGGCGCTTAATTGATTTTCCTTTCAGCAAAGTCAATAAGTGTGTCCAGTCGTCAAATTTCCAATATTATTCTAAAGAGATCTTATGTAGAGCTGTGGAAAGCAAAGCACGCAACAAACAACAAGACTGTGGAGAGATTGACAATGAAAGTGAACCATGCCAAAAACAACATTTTGGATTGTTTTAGTGGCAAGCATGACAACTGCAGGCGCTTTTCCTTTTTTTGTCGACACAGTAAAGGTACTGCACCTGTGCCAAGATACCTGCCTGGAAATAAGTATTTAACTATGGAGGACACAGGCAGAGAACAATTACAAAAAATGATTGATAAGAAATTGGGGCCAGGTGCATTGAGTACTCAAATGAAGCTATGCACAAGCGTATTCTAAAGGGTATCCCAAAGTCAAATACTTGGAAGCGCAATTACAGGGGGGTGCAGTGCTGCCGTGATCCATGAGGTATGCAATCCAGGTATAGGGGATTCTATCATAAAGATAAATAGGTTTATGGGATCTGATATTAAATTTGGTGGACATGGTGCAAAACATTTAAATGAACTGCAACAAAAACAAATTTATGATACTGGCAGGAAAAAAAGTTTGACATTTTTAAGAAAAAGAAAACAACTTTTAAAAAGGGCATTGAGATGCAAAGTTGCTCATTCTGAATATAAGACTGGCTGTTATACAACAGATCATACGTATGGCCTAACAGGTGTTGATTAATATGTTTCAAATATGTAATATTCACACCACAAATTACATTAAACATTGTGGATAGTTTTGATGCAAGTTGGTTTTGTTTGTGGGGTTTTTTTTTTTTTTTTTGGCTGTTAATTTATGGTTCTAAAGATAAATATGAGGGGTTCATGCAGATTTTTTAATGACACAAGTGACTTGCATCCATATTTTGTGATATTGGCTTCATTACATACTGCATCCAATAAAAAAGTGATGAACTTTTGCTTGGTATTAACACCAGCAGCGCTTTGCCTTGAATCTGATTGACAATACTAATTAATAAATATGGTATACTTTAATGAAAAATGGCAGATTTATTGCAAAAAAAATCATAATTACACAAAAAAGTGGGGAGAAAAAGAGCCGAAGCACCTTAATATGTGTTTATATTATTGAATGAATGCTTCTTGCAGAATTTTAATATAATAATAGATATCTGCATTGACTCAGAGGGGGGGGGGTAATTTACAAAGATACATGCAGTGAATTTCTTTCTTTCTTTTTTCCTTCAATACAACTTCCTTCTATATACAATAAACCTGCAGATATGTGTATGTATGTATGTCCATATACACAAACATTGATATATATGCATTTTACATACAAAAACAAAGAGGCATGTTCCATTTGCATATTAATTAAATGTCATCATCAAGTCTATGGTGATTAAACATTTCCTGTATGTAACATAAGAAAACTGTACATCCTGATACAGCAAGACACCCTAACCCACATCCCCACCCTGACTGGCTCTCATCACCCCACCCACTCACCCTCACTGCATTAGTCAGTATGGCCATATCCTTACCATCCCATCTTTACCCTGCGTCACAAGTTGATTTGATCTCAAGATGGGAAAATGCAAAAGAAGAAAAGCAGCTTTACTGAGAAGTCAGACCTTTCAGCAAGGAAACAACTCATGGAACAAGGGCAATGGAGGTGTACACACTGTTGAAAGTAGAAGACGTGACTTTTCGCGGCTGTCACAAAACAGGTACGAAGATGCTATGGACCCACAGCACATTGAAGTCATGCCTACAATACTCAGACCAACAGAAAGAGAGCAAAGTGAGACTGAAAAACTGCAAAGACCTGTGACATTTGACCGCATAATTGGAAATAGGATCATCCATATGCAATCTATGGAGGACTTGGTCAACAAGTTTCTTGAAGAGCACCATCACATTGCAACCGACTGTTCTTTTCCAAATGTGCGATTTGTGGCCGAGATGGAAGTAACAAATGGACTTGGGGTCACTGAAGTCCTACAGTGTACAAAATGTAAGTACTGCTCATCCCCTACACATTTGTATGAAGAACTTGTTGTGCCAGGTAAACGTGGAAGGCGACGGGCTGTCATGACAAACCAGTTAGGTACGGCTTGTCTTTACATTCCAAATGGATACACTGGTGCCCGAATTTTACTTGCCAGCATTGATGTGCCTTGCCCCAGTGTACCAACCATGCAGTATATTACTAACTCGGTCTCTGATGCCTGCTTGGAACTGTGTAACATTGCCATTGAGGAAAACAGGGCTTTCTTGGCAAAAGTACTACAATTACGACAACAATCGAGAGACACCGCAACAATTGAAGGGGTGACAGCAAGAAGGTACCAAGTGACTTGAGACCCCAACGCTAGAAGGTACCAACTTTTTTAATGTAATTTCAATAGGGACCAAGTGACTTGAGACCCCAACGCTAGAAGGTACCAACTTTTTTAATGTAATTTCAAAAGGTACCAAGTGACTTTGTGATTTTGGTACCTTTTTGCTCTTACTTTGGTAACTTGGTACCTTCTTGCTCCAACTGTCATAACTTGGTACCTTCTTGCTTTGACTATTGCAACTTGGTACCTTTTTGCTCTGACTATAGTAATTTGGTACCTTCTTGCTCTGACTATAGTACCTTGGTACCTTCTTGCTCTGACTATAGTAAGTTGGTACCTTCTTGCTCTGACCATAGTAACTTGTTACCTTCTTGCTCTGACTATGGTAACTTGGTACCTTCTTGCTCTGACCATAGTAACTTGGTACCTTCTTGCTCTGATTATGGTAACTTGGTACCTTCTTGCTCTGACCATAGTAACTTGGTACCTTCTTGCTCTGACCATAGTAACTTGGTACCTTCTTGCTCTGACTATGGTAACTTGGTACCTTCTTGCTCTGACCATAGTAACTTGGTACCTTCTTGCTCTGACTATGGTAACTTGGTACCTTCTTGCTCTGACCATAGTAACTTGGTACCTTCTTGCTCTGACTATGGTAACTTGGTACCTTCTTGCTCTGACCATAGTAACTTGGTACCTTCTTGCTCTGACTAGGGTAACTTGGTACCTTCTTGCTCTGACCATAGTAACTTGGTACCTTCTTGCTCTGACTATAGTCCCTTGGTACCTTCTTGCTTTGCCCTATATAGTTCCTGTATGATTTTGATCTTGAATTCACACAATCAAAAATAGCTGCATGTCTATGTGGTGTTCCTACCAGAAGTAATAACTAAGAGCAAAAAGGTACCAAGTGGTCAGTGTAGGTCCCTGGATCACAATGTGTATGAAAGAAATAATATATGTTAATACAACAAAATCTGTAAGCATCCACATTGCTATCTTACCCTATATAGTTCCTGTATGATTTTGATCTTGATTTCACTCAACAAACAATAGTTGCATGCTCATTTAATGTTTATACCAGAAGTAATAACTGAGAGCAAAAAGGTACCAAGTGGTCAGTGAAAGTCCCTGGATCGTAATGGCCTTGAAGATGACAGCTAGACCTTGCAGATTTGTTACATTGTATTAACTTGGTAGACACCCACCCAAGGTACATTGCCACCAGGTTTGAAGTGAATCTGGCTGATTGTTTCAGAGAACAAGTCAAAATGTGAACTGTGGACATTGACAAATGGACGATGGACGGACGATGGATGCCTAACCAAAACATAAGTTCAGCTGAAGAATAATAGCTGTTTGCCCAGTTAATGTTCATATCAGAAGTAATAATTATGAGCAAGAAGGTGCCAAGTGGTCAGTGAAGGCTCCTGGAACACATTTTGCATGACAGAAGTAATATTAATACTACAAAATCTGTAAGCATCCACATTGCTATCTTGCCCTATATAGTTCCTGCATGATTTTGATCTTGAATTCACACAACAAACAAAATCTGCATGCTCATTTAATCTTCATACCAGAAATAATGACTGAGAGCAAAAAGGTACCAAGTGGCCAGTGAAGGCCCCTGAATCACAATGTGTATGCAAGAAATAAGACATGTTAATACTACAAAATGTTTAAATATCCACATTGCTGCTTTGCCCTATATAGTTCCTGTTTGATTTTGAACTTGAATTTACACTATCAAAAATAGCCGCATGTCCATTTAGTTTTTCTACCAGAAGTAATAACCGAGAGCAAAAAGGTACCAAGTGGTCAGTGTAGGTCCCTGGATCACGATGTGTATGAAAGAAATAATACATGTTAATACTAGAAAATCTGTAAGCATCCACATTGCTGTCTTGCCCTATATTAGTTCCTGTATGATTTTGATCTTGAATTCACTCAACAAACAAATTTGCATGCTCATTAAGTGTTCATATCAGAAGTAATAACTGAGAGCAAAAAGGTACCAAGTGATCAGTGAAGGTCCCTGTGTCATAACAGCCTTGAAGATGCCAGGTAGGCCTTGGGAGATTTGTTACATTGTATTAAAAGCCATTTCAAAGCAATTGGAGAGCCACTATATTTTCAGTACTGTTACTAAATTTATCAACCTTAATGAGAAACAAGAGGAATATGTGTGTTGTTCATTGATGAACCCTATGTTCATAATACTCAGGCCTTAATGTTGATAAAAAGAGACCCATGGGTCTGATGCTCTGCTGTCAATGTGGCTATATCCCACCTCTACATTTCAAAGTTGCAAGTGTTAAGTGGCTTTTGAACATCTATAGCTTATGAAAATTGAGTGTATAATATGTCCACCAGATGGCACTTTGCTCTATATGTAATCATAGCTTATTTGTTCAATTCCTGTGATGGATACTGTTGCAATATCAAAAGGGACCTAGATTTTTATACACTCTGTAAGTCCTGAAAGCTACATTGGGCTATCTCCAAAACTGTGGATGGTATTGGGATCACAAGATTTTCACATTTTGACCTGTATATTACATAATACTATAGATGGCACCACCAGCATTGACGTCAAAAAAGATTTTTATACACTTCATAACTCCTAAATGTTATATGGGCCCAGCTCAAAAATTGTGGGGTGAGAGGGCATTAACGAGATGACCCCTATATTCAAACTGGCCATTTGACCTTGATCTTTATCTGGGATTAAAGTATTTTTACTGTTCAAAATATAAAACCCCACATCCAGCTTTCCATATATGGTCTGTTTGTTCAAATCGGGTAATAACTTTTGGAGTTATTGACCGAAAACTATCAACTTGGACAAGAGCCAAACTCCATAATAACTTGGACACAGTGGTGCAAAAAGTAGGTTGCCAAGTACAGTTTTATGTATTATGTAACCAAGCGCAATTTTGATCTGGAGGCTCAATTCTCTTTGCCATTGATGTCAGCTGCACCCTGCCATTACAAAATCACCTTTTCATCTTTATGGGCATGGTGACCTCAAAAAATAGGTCAAGGTCACTGATATTACATAACATTCTAGCTTTAGCCATGGTCTATATATCCGATAAATTTGGCAAACTGTCTAATCCAATTACTTTTCCAAATGTAGAATTTTACATTTTAAAACACATTTTGGTTCATAATTACTTTCACGTTATAGGTGGCACCACTAGTTTCATCAGCAACTTTGACCTCCCCCACAATCCCACCAAATTTGGTGAAGATCCACAAAAAATTAAAGATTGTAGCGTGTTGAGAAGTTTTTCACATTTTGACCCCAAAATTACACAAGTGCACAGTAATCCAAAGGATCTGTGTCCCCCGCCACAATATTCAGAAGAAAGGTATACAATTCAATGTATACAACATGTCTGGATGCACAAAAATTGATATGTTCTTGGGCCCTGTGACCTTGCAAATAAGTCAAGGTCAAAAGCAATATGGCGCACATGCCCTTGCTATGATGCATCTCTGGTGTAAATTTCATTATTCTGTCTCTAAGGGTTCTTGAGATATGATGCCAGACACACGAAAATGGGTATGTTCTTAGGCCCTGTTTTCAACGATAAAAATATGCAGCGCACATGCCCTTGGTATGATGAAACTCTGGTACAGATTTCATTATTCTATCTCTAAGGGGGTTAGAGATATGCTCCCGGATGGACGGACATCTCTAGTATGATACACTTATAGATGTAGAAAAACATGACCCATATTCATAAATATCAAACTTAACAATGACAGCAAAGAGATTCCAGAGTTACCAAAGCCTCAACATTCATCTACCAATACCAATGTGAAGAAAAAAATTTCACTCTTGACTTGAGACGGGCAGTCACCCACATAAGGCAACTGGTGGTTTTAAACCGGTCCTCTCAACCTTTGAATTTTTCTTCGTTAAATACAGACTGTAGTGTTTCCAACATGTATAGGCCCAACCACTCAAAATCCAAATTTTATTACTTCTGCAACAAATAAAGAGAATTGGTAGGCCTATCACTATTTGGAACTTCTGACCAGTTCTTCAGCTGAGTTTATAGCAAAAGTAGAAAGTAGGCCTATTTCGGTTTTGTGATACCTTTGAATCCGGAACATTATGTAAGCGACCACACAAGCTCTGCCGCTTCGGTCTGCAAAGCTAAAAAAAGTACAGATTACAGTGGTCCCTGTCTCGAGAGGTCACTCCAATGAGAGGCCACCTGGCTTGAAAGGCCACTTTTGGCAGGTCCCTGGTGCTATCTTTTCCATGTTACTGTACCTCTAATGAGAGGCCACGTGTCTTGAGAGGCCACTTTTGGGCTTGCCTTTGGGGTGGCCTCTCAAGACAGGGACTACTGTAATACTACACAATGTAAGCAATTTCAAAATAATGCTTACAGATTGTGTAGTGTAATCATACAAAGAGGTCAGTGAAGGCCCCTGGGTCATAACGGCCTTCAGATTTGTTGCATGATTACAATGTAACAAATCTCCAAGGCCTAGCTGGCATCTTCAAGGCTGTTATGACACAGGGACTTTCACTGACCACTTGGTACCTTTTTGCTCTCAGTTATTACTTCTGGTATAAACATCAAATGAGCATGCAACTATTGTTTGTTGAGTGAAATGAAGATCAAAATCATACAGGAACTATATAGGACAAGATTGCAATGTGGATGCTTACAGATTTCGTTGTATTAACATATATTATTTCTTTCATACACATTGTGATCCAGGGACCTACACTGACCACTTGGTACCTTTTTGCTCTTAGTTATTACTTCTGGTAGGAACACCACATAGACATGCAGCTATTTTTGATTGTGTGAATTCAAGATCAAAATCATACAGGAACTATATAGGGCAAAGCAAGAAGGTACCAAGGGACTATAGTCAGAGCAAGAAGGTACCAAGTTACTATGGTCAGAGCAAGAAGGTACCAAGTTACCCTAGTCAGAGCAAGAAGGTACCAAGTTACTATGGTCAGAGCAAGAAGGTACCAAGTTACCATAGTCAGAGCAAGAAGGTACCAAGTTACTATGGTCAGAGCAAGAAGGTACTAAGTTACCATAGTCAGAGCAAGAAGGTACCAAGTTACTATGGTCAGAGCAAGAAGGTACCAACTTACTATAGTCAGAGCAAGAAGGTACCAAATTTCTATGCATATAGTCAGGGCAAGAAGGTACCAAGGTACTATAGTCAGAGCAAGAAGGTACCAAATTACTATAGTCAGAGCAAAAAGGTACCAAGTTGCAATAGTCAAAGCAAGAAGGTACCAAGTTATGACAGTTGGAGCAAGAAGGTACCAAGTTACCAAAGTAAGAGCAAGAAGGTACCAAAATCACAAAGTCACTTGGTACCTTTTGAAATTACATTAAAAAAGTTGGTACCTTCTAGCGTTGGGGTCTCAAGTCACTTGGTACCTTTTGAAATGACATTAAAAAAGTTGGTACCTTCTATCGTTGGGGTCTCAAGTCACTTGGTACCTTCTTGCTGTCACCCATTCAATTGGCATTGCAGCTGAGGCTGATATTATATATAACAACCCTATAAAAGGGCGGTCTTTCCAACAACCTGGGACTCAAGCTGTATCAACTTTGATTGAGCAGGACACGGTCTCAAACATGGTGGTGGCTATGGCAACAGTTAGTAAACTTTGTCCTAATGCACAGAAACTTCAGACGCAGGGAGCAATAATAACAGCTTGTCCAAATCATGATGGCGTTTGCCAGGCCAACTATCCACAGCATAAACCAATAGGCAATGCTGAGTCAGCTATGGGACAAGAACTGGTGAAGCAGCTGAACAATTCATCAGCATCTCTAAATCTTTCAGAACTGTGCACAGATGGTGACAGTAAACTTTTGCAGGGTGCCTATGATTCCCAAGGTGAAAATGTTACAATAAAGAAAAACATCTGTGCCACACATGTTTCGCGCAACCAAAGGTACTGTCTATACAATGCGAAACTCAGTTACAAACTTATTGGGTGTAAAAAGGATAAATCAAATTTTGTAAAAAAAAAATTTCCAATATTATTCTAAAGAGATCTTATGTAGAGCTGTGGAAAGCAAAGCACGCAACAAACAACAAGACTGTGGAGAGATTGACAATGAAAGTGAACCATGCCAAAAACAACATTTTGGATTGTTTTAGTGGCAAGCATGACAACTGCAGGCGCTTTTCCTTTTTTTGTCGACACAGTAAAGGTACTGCACCTGTGCCAAGATACCTGCCTGGAAATAAGTATTTAACTATGGAGGACACAGGCAGAGAACAATTACAAAAAATGATTGATAAGAAATTGGGGCCAGGTGCATTGAGTACTCAAATGAAGCTATGCACAAGCGTATTCTAAAGGGTATCCCAAAGTCAAATACTTGGAAGCGCAATTACAGGGGGGTGCAGTGCTGCCGTGATCCATGAGGTATGCAATCCAGGTATAGGGGATTCTATCATAAAGATAAATAGGTTTATGGGATCTGATATTAAATTTGGTGGACATGGTGCAAAACATTTAAATGAACTGCAACAAAAACAAATTTATGATACTGGCAGGAAAAAAAGTTTGACATTTTTAAGAAAAAGAAAACAACTTTTAAAAAGGGCATTGAGATGCAAAGTTGCTCATTCTGAATATAAGACTGGCTGTTATACAACAGATCATACGTATGGCCTAACAGGTGTTGATTAATATGTTTCAAATATGTAATATTCACACCACAAATTACATTAAACATTGTGGATAGTTTTGATGCAAGTTGGTTTTGTTTGTGGGTTTTTTTTTTTTTTTTTGGCTGTTAATTTATGGTTCTAAAGATAAATATGAGGGGTTCATGCAGATTTTTTAATGACACAAGTGACTTGCATCCATATTTTGTGATATTGGCTTCATTACATACTGCATCCAATAAAAAAGTGATTAACTTTTGCTTGGTATTAACACCAGCAGCGCTTTGCCTTGAATCTGATTGACAATACTAATTAATAAATATGGTATACTTTAATGAAAAATGGCAGATTTATTGCAAAAAAAAATCATAATTACACAAAAAAGTGGGGAGAAAAAGAGCCGAAGCACCTTAATATGTGTTTATATTATTGAATGAATGCTTCTTGCAGAATTTTAATATAATAATAGATATCTGCATTGACTCAGAGGGGGGGGGGGTAATTTACAAAGATACATGCAGTGAATTTCTTTCTTTCTTTTTTCCTTCAATACAACTTCCTTCTATATACAATAAACCTGCAGATATGTGTATGTATGTATGTCCATATACACAAACATTGATATATATGCATTTTACATACAAAAACAAAGAGGCATGTTCCATTTGCATATTAATTAAATGTCATCATCAAGTCTATGGTGATTAAACATTTCCTGTATGTAACATAAGAAAACTGTACATCCTGATACAGCAAGACACCCTAACCCACATCCCCACCCTGACTGGCTCTCATCACCCCACCCACTCACCCTCACTGCATTAGTCAGTATGGCCATATCCTTACCATCCCATCTTTACCCTGCGTCACAAGTTGATTTGATCTCAAGATGGGAAAATGCAAAAGAAGAAAAGCAGCTTTACTGAGAAGTCAGACCTTTCAGCAAGGAAACAACTCATGGAACAAGGGCAATGGAGGTGTACACACTGTTGAAAGTAGAAGACGTGACTTTTCGCGGCTGTCACAAAACAGGTACGAAGATGCTATGGACCCACAGCACATTGAAGTCATGCCTACAATACTCAGACCAACAGAAAGAGAGCAAAGTGAGACTGAAAAACTGCAAAGACCTGTGACATTTGACCGCATAATTGGAAATAGGATCATCCATATGCAATCTATGGAGGACTTGGTCAACAGGTTTCTTGAAGAGCACCATCACATTGCAACCGACTGTTCTTTTCCAAATGTGCGATTTGTGGCCGAGATGGAAGTAACAAATGGACTTGGGGTCACTGAAGTCCTACAGTGTACAAAATGTAAGTACTGCTCATCCCCTACACATTTGTATGAAGAACTTGTTGTGCCAGGTAAACGTGGAAGGCGACGGGCTGTCATGACAAACCAGTTAGGTACGGCTTGTCTTTACATTCCAAATGGATACACTGGTGCCCGAATTTTACTTGCCAGCATTGATGTGCCTTGCCCCAGTGTACCAACCATGCAGTATATTACTAACTCGGTCTCTGATGCCTGCTTGGAACTGTGTAACATTGCCATTGAGGAAAACAGGGCTTTCTTGGCAAAAGTACTACAATTACGACAACAATCGAGAGACACCGCAACAATTGGCATTGCAGCTGAGGCTGATATTATATATAACAACCCTATAAAAGGGCGGTCTTTCCAACAACCTGGGACTCAAGCTGTATCAACTTTGATTGAGCAGGACACGGTCTCAAACATGGTGGTGGCTATGGCAACAGTTAGTAAACTTTGTCCTAATGCACAGAAACTTCAGACGCAGGGAGCAATAATAACAGCTTGTCCAAATCATGATGGCGTTTGCCAGGCCAACTATCCACAGCATAAACCAATAGGCAATGCTGAGTCAGCTATGGGACAAGAACTGGTGAAGCAGCTGAACAATTCATCAGCATCTCTAAATCTTTCAGAACTGTGCACAGATGGTGACAGTCAACTTTTGCAGGGTGCCTATGATTCCCAAGGTGAAAATGTTACAATAAAGAAAAACATCTGTGCCACACATGTTTCGCGCAACCAAAGGTACTGTCTATACAATGCGAAACTTAGTTACAAACTTATTGGGTGTAAAAAGGATAAATCAAATTTTGTAAAAAAAAAATTTCCAATATTATTCTAAAGAGATGTTATGTAGAGCTGTGGAAAGCAAAGCACGCAACAAACAACAAGACTGTGGAGAGATTGACAATGAAAGTGAACCATGCCAAAAACAACATTTTGGATTGTTTTAGTGGCAAGCATGACAACTGCAGGCGCTTTTCCTTTTTTTGTCGACACAGTAAAGGTACTGCACCTGTGCCAAGATACCTGCCTGGAAATAAGTATTTAACTATGGAGGACACAGGCAGAGAACAATTACAAAAAATGATTGATAAGAAATTGGGGCCAGGTGCATTGAGTACTCAAATGAAGCTATGCACAAGCGTATTCTAAAGGGTATCCCAAAGTCAAATACTTGGAAGCGCAATTACAGGGGGGTGCAGTGCTGCCATGATCCATGAGGTATGCAATCCAGGTATAGGGGATTCTATCATAAAGATAAATAGGTTTATGGGATCTGATATTAAATTTGGTGGACATGGTGCAAAACATTTAAATGAACTGCAACAAAAACAAATTTATGATACTGGCAGGAAAAAAAGTTTGACATTTTTAAGAAAAAGAAAACAACTTTTAAAAAGGGCATTGAGATGCAAAGTTGCTCATTCTGAATATAAGACTGGCTGTTATACAACAGATCATACGTATGGCCTAACAGGTGTTGATTAATATGTTTCAAATATGTAATATTCACACCACAAATTACATTAAACATTGTGGATAGTTTTGATGCAAGTTGGTTTTGTTTGTGGGTTTTTTTTTTTTTTTTTTGGCTGTTAATTTATGGTTCTAAAGATAAATATGAGGGGTTCATGCAGATTTTTTAATGACACAAGTGACTTGCATCCATATTTTGTGATATTGGCTTCATTACATACTGCATCCAATAAAAAAGTGATGAACTTTTGCTTGGTATTAACACCAGCAGCGCTTTGCCTTGAATCTGATTGACAATACTAATTAATAAATATGGTATACTTTAATGAAAAATGGCAGATTTATTGCAAAAAAAAATCATAATTACACAAAAAAGTGGGGAGAAAAAGAGCCGAAGCACCTTAATATGTGTTTATATTATTGAATGAATGCTTCTTGCAGAATTTTAATATAATAATAGATATCTGCATTGACTCAGAGGGGGGGGGGGTAATTTACAAAGATACATGCAGTGAATTTCTTTCTTTCTTTTTTCCTTCAATACAACTTCCTTCTATATACAATAAACCTGCAGATATGTGTATGTATGTATGTCCATATACACAAACATTGATATATATGCATTTTACATACAAAAACAAAGAGGCATGTTCCATTTGCATATTAATTAAATGTCATCATCAAGTCTATGGTGATTAAACATTTCCTGTATGTAACATAAGAAAACTGTACATCCTGATACAGCAAGACACCCTAACCCACATCCCCACCCTGACTGGCTCTCATCACCCCACCCACTCACCCTCACTGCATTAGTCAGTATGGCCATATCCTTACCATCCCATCTTTACCCTGCGTCACAAGTTGATTTGATCTCAAGATGGGAAAATGCAAAAGAAGAAAAGCAGCTTTACTGAGAAGTCAGACCTTTCAGCAAGGAAACAACTCATGGAACAAGGGCAATGGAGGTGTACACACTGTTGAAAGTAGAAGACGTGACTTTTCGCGGCTGTCACAAAACAGGTACGAAGATGCTATGGACCCACAGCACATTGAAGTCATGCCTACAATACTCAGACCAACAGAAAGAGAGCAAAGTGAGACTGAAAAACTGCAAAGACCTGTGACATTTGACCGCATAATTGGAAATAGGATCATCCATATGCAATCTATGGAGGACTTGGTCAACAAGTTTCTTGAAGAGCACCATCACATTGCAACCGACTGTTCTTTTCCAAATGTGCGATTTGTGGCCGAGATGGAAGTAACAAATGGACTTGGGGTCACTGAAGTCCTACAGTGTACAAAATGTAAGTACTGCTCATCCCCTACACATTTGTATGAAGAACTTGTTGTGCCAGGTAAACGTGGAAGGCGACGGGCTGTCATGACAAACCAGTTAGGTACGGCTTGTCTTTACATTCCAAATGGATACACTGGTGCCCGAATTTTACTTGCCAGCATTGATGTGCCTTGCCCCAGTGTACCAACCATGCAGTATATTACTAACTCGGTCTCTGATGCCTGCTTGGAACTGTGTAACATTGCCATTGAGGAAAACAGGGCTTTCTTGGCAAAAGTACTACAATTACGACAACAATCGAGAGACACCGCAACAATTGGCATTGCAGCTGAGGCTGATATTATATATAACAACCCTATAAAAGGGCGGTCTTTCCAACAACCTGGGACTCAAGCTGTATCAACTTTGATTGAGCAGGACACGGTCTCAAACATGGTGGTGGCTATGGCAACAGTTAGTAAACTTTGTCCTAATGCACAGAAACTTCAGACGCAGGGAGCAATAATAACAGCTTGTCCAAATCATGATGGCGTTTGCCAGGCCAACTATCCACAGCATAAACCAATAGGCAATGCTGAGTCAGCTATGGGACAAGAACTGGTGAAGCAGCTGAACAATTCATCAGCATCTCTAAATCTTTCAGAACTGTGCACAGATGGTGACAGTCAACTTTTGCAGGGTGCCTATGATTCCCAAGGTGAAAATGTTACAATAAAGAAAAACATCTGTGCCACACATGTTTCGCGCAACCAAAGGTACTGTCTATACAATGCGAAACT
The DNA here is from genome assembly GCA_964020975.1 of Hermodice carunculata. Taxonomy (NCBI): domain Eukaryota; kingdom Metazoa; phylum Annelida; class Polychaeta; order Eunicida; family Amphinomidae; genus Hermodice; species Hermodice carunculata. The sequence goes on from CAXHWN010001661.1 coordinate 154,757, forward strand.
TAGTTACAAACTTATTGGGTGTAAAAAGGATAAATCAAATTTTGTAAAAAAAAAATTTCCAATATTATTCTAAAGAGATCTTATGTAGAGCTGTGGAAAGCAAAGCACGCAACAAACAACAAGACTGTGGAGAGATTGACAATGAAAGTGAACCATGCCAAAAACAACATTTTGGATTGTTTTAGTGGCAAGCATGACAACTGCAGGCGCTTTTCCTTTTTTTGTCGACACAGTAAAGGTACTGCACCTGTGCCAAGATACCTGCCTGGAAATAAGTATTTAACTATGGAGGACACAGGCAGAGAACAATTACAAAAAATGATTGATAAGAAATTGGGGCCAGGTGCATTGAGTACTCAAATGAAGCTATGCACAAGCGTATTCTAAAGGGTATCCCAAAGTCAAATACTTGGAAGCGCAATTACAGGGGGGTGCAGTGCTGCCATGATCCATGAGGTATGCAATCCAGGTATAGGGGATTCTATCATAAAGATAAATAGGTTTATGGGATCTGATATTAAATTTGGTGGACATGGTGCAAAACATTTAAATGAACTGCAACAAAAACAAATTTATGATACTGGCAGGAAAAAAAGTTTGACATTTTTAAGAAAAAGAAAACAACTTTTAAAAAGGGCATTGAGATGCAAAGTTGCTCATTCTGAATATAAGACTGGCTGTTATACAACAGATCATACGTATGGCCTAACAGGTGTTGATTAATATGTTTCAAATATGTAATATTCACACCACAAATTACATTAAACATTGTGGATAGTTTTGATGCAAGTTGGTTTTGTTTGTGGGTTTTTTTTTTTTTTTTTGGCTGTTAATTTATGGTTCTAAAGATAAATATGAGGGGTTCATGCAGATTTTTTAATGACACAAGTGACTTGCATCCATATTTTGTGATATTGGCTTCATTACATACTGCATCCAATAAAAAAGTGATGAACTTTTGCTTGGTATTAACACCAGCAGCGCTTTGCCTTGAATCTGATTGACAATACTAATTAATAAATATGGTATACTTTAATGAAAAATGGCAGATTTATTGCAAAAAAAATCATAATTACACAAAAAAGTGGGGAGAAAAAGAGCCGAAGCACCTTAATATGTGTTTATATTATTGAATGAATGCTTCTTGCAGAATTTTAATATAATAATAGATATCTGCATTGACTCAGAGGGGGGGGGGTAATTTACAAAGATACATGCAGTGAATTTCTTTCTTTCTTTTTTCCTTCAATACAACTTCCTTCTATATACAATAAACCTGCAGATATGTGTATGTATGTATGTCCATATACACAAACATTGATATATATGCATTTTACATACAAAAACAAAGAGGCATGTTCCATTTGCATATTAATTAAATGTCATCATCAAGTCTATGGTGATTAAACATTTCCTGTATGTAACATAAGAAAACTGTACATCCTGATACAGCAAGACACCCTAACCCACATCCCCACCCTGACTGGCTCTCATCACCCCACCCACTCACCCTCACTGCATTAGTCAGTATGGCCATATCCTTACCATCCCATCTTTACCCTGCGTCACAAGTTGATTTGATCTCAAGATGGGAAAATGCAAAAGAAGAAAAGCAGCTTTACTGAGAAGTCAGACCTTTCAGCAAGGAAACAACTCATGGAACAAGGGCAATGGAGGTGTACACACTGTTGAAAGTAGAAGACGTGACTTTTCGCGGCTGTCACAAAACAGGTACGAAGATGCTATGGACCCACAGCACATTGAAGTCATGCCTACAATACTCAGACCAACAGAAAGAGAGCAAAGTGAGACTGAAAAACTGCAAAGACCTGTGACATTTGACCGCATAATTGGAAATAGGATCATCCATATGCAATCTATGGAGGACTTGGTCAACAAGTTTCTTGAAGAGCACCATCACATTGCAACCGACTGTTCTTTTCCAAATGTGCGATTTGTGGCCGAGATGGAAGTAACAAATGGACTTGGGGTCACTGAAGTCCTACAGTGTACAAAATGTAAGTACTGCTCATCCCCTACACATTTGTATGAAGAACTTGTTGTGCCAGGTAAACGTGGAAGGCGACGGGCTGTCATGACAAACCAGTTAGGTACGGCTTGTCTTTACATTCCAAATGGATACACTGGTGCCCGAATTTTACTTGCCAGCATTGATGTGCCTTGCCCCAGTGTACCAACCATGCAGTATATTACTAACTCGGTCTCTGATGCCTGCTTGGAACTGTGTAACATTGCCATTGAGGAAAACAGGGCTTTCTTGGCAAAAGTACTACAATTACGACAACAATCGAGAGACACCGCAACAATTGGCATTGCAGCTGAGGCTGATATTATATATAATAACCCTATAAAAGGGCGGTCTTTCCAACAACCTGGGACTCAAGCTGTATCAACTTTGATTGAGCAGGACACGGTCTCAAACATGGTGGTGGCTATGGCAACAGTTAGTAAACTTTGTCCTAATGCACAGAAACTTCAGACGCAGGGAGCAATAATAACAGCTTGTCCAAATCATGATGGCGTTTGCCAGGCCAACTATCCACAGCATAAACCAATAGGCAATGCTGAGTCAGCTATGGGACAAGAACTGGTGAAGCAGCTGAACAATTCATCAGCATCTCTAAATCTTTCAGAACTGTGCACAGATGGTGACAGTCAACTTTTGCAGGGTGCCTATGATTCCCAAGGTGAAAATGTTACAATAAAGAAAAACATCTGTGCCACACATGTTTCGCGCAACCAAAGGTACTGTCTATACAATGCGAAACTTAGTTACAAACTTATTGGGTGTAAAAAGGATAAATCAAATTTTGTAAAAAAAAAATTTCCAATATTATTCTAAAGAGATCTTATGTAGAGCTGTGGAAAGCAAAGCACGCAACAAACAACAAGACTGTGGAGAGATTGACAATGAAAGTGAACCATGCCAAAAACAACATTTTGGATTGTTTTAGTGGCAAGCATGACAACTGCAGGCGCTTTTCCTTTTTTTGTCGACACAGTAAAGGTACTGCACCTGTGCCAAGATACCTGCCTGGAAATAAGTATTTAACTATGGAGGACACAGGCAGAGAACAATTACAAAAAATGATTGATAAGAAATTGGGGCCAGGTGCATTGAGTACTCAAATGAAGCTATGCACAAGCGTATTCTAAAGGGTATCCCAAAGTCAAATACTTGGAAGCGCAATTACAGGGGGGTGCAGTGCTGCCATGATCCATGAGGTATGCAATCCAGGTATAGGGGATTCTATCATAAAGATAAATAGGTTTATGGGATCTGATATTAAATTTGGTGGACATGGTGCAAAACATTTAAATGAACTGCAACAAAAACAAATTTATGATACTGGCAGGAAAAAAAGTTTGACATTTTTAAGAAAAAGAAAACAACTTTTAAAAAGGGCATTGAGATGCAAAGTTGCTCATTCTGAATATAAGACTGGCTGTTATACAACAGATCATACGTATGGCCTAACAGGTGTTGATTAATATGTTTCAAATATGTAATATTCACACCACAAATTACATTAAACATTGTGGATAGTTTTGATGCAAGTTGGTTTTGTTTGTGGGGTTTTTTTTTTTTTTTTGGCTGTTAATTTATGGTTCTAAAGATAAATATGAGGGGTTCATGCAGATTTTTTAATGACACAAGTGACTTGCATCCATATTTTGTGATATTGGCTTCATTACATACTGCATCCAATAAAAAAGTGATGAACTTTTGCTTGGTATTAACACCAGCAGCGCTTTGCCTTGAATCTGATTGACAATACTAATTAATAAATATGGTATACTTTAATGAAAAATGGCAGATTTATTGCAAAAAAAATCATAATTACACAAAAAGTGGGGAGAAAAAGAGCCGAAGCACCTTAATATGTGTTTATATTATTGAATGAATGCTTCTTGCAGAATTTTAATATAATAATAGATATCTGCATTGACTCAGAGGGGGGGGGGGTAATTTACAAAGGTACATGCAGTGAATTTCTTTCTTTCTTTTTTCCTTCAATACAACTTCCTTCTATATACAATAAACCTGCAGATATGTGTATGTATGTATGTCCATATACACAAACATTGATATATATGCATTTTACATACAAAAACAAAGAGGCATGTTCCATTTGCATATTAATTAAATGTCATCATCAAGTCTATGGTGATTAAACATTTCCTGTATGTAACATAAGAAAACTGTACATCCTGATACAGCAAGACACCCTAACCCACATCCCCACCCTGATGGGAAAATGCAAAAGAAGAAAAGCAGCTTTACTGAGAAGTCAGACCTTTCAGCAAGGAAACAACTCATGGAACAAGGGCAATGGAGGTGTACACACTGTTGAAAGTAGAAGACGTGACTTTTCGCGGCTGTCACAAAACAGGTACGAAGATGCTATGGACCCACAGCACATTGAAGTCATGCCTACAATACTCAGACCAACAGAAAGAGAGCAAAGTGAGACTGAAAAACTGCAAAGACCTGTGACATTTGACCGCATAATTGGAAATAGGATCATCCATATGCAATCTATGGAGGACTTGGTCAACAAGTTTCTTGAAGAGCACCATCACATTGCAACCGACTGTTCTTTTCCAAATGTGCGATTTGTGGCCGAGATGGAAGTAACAAATGGACTTGGGGTCACTGAAGTCCTACAGTGTACAAAATGTAAGTACTGCTCATCCCCTACACATTTGTATGAAGAACTTGTTGTGCCAGGTAAACGTGGAAGGCGACGGGCTGTCATGACAAACCAGTTAGGTACGGCTTGTCTTTACATTCCAAATGGATACACTGGTGCCCGAATTTTACTTGCCAGCATTGATGTGCCTTGCCCCAGTGTACCAACCATGCAGTATATTACTAACTCGGTCTCTGATGCCTGCTTGGAACTGTGTAACATTGCCATTGAGGAAAACAGGGCTTTCTTGGCAAAAGTACTATAATTACGACAACAATCGAGAGACACCACAACAATTGGCATTGCAGCTGATGCTGATATTATGTATAATAACCCTATAAAAGGGCGGTCTTTCCAACAACCTGGGACTCAAGCTGTATCAACTTTGATTGAGCAGGACACGGTCTCAAACATGGTGTTGGCTATGGCAACAGTTAGTAAACTTTGTCCTAATGCACAGAAACTTCAGACGCAGGGAGCAATAATAACAGCTTGTCCAAATCATGATGGCGTTTGCCAGGCCAACTATCCACAGCATAAACCAATAGGCAATGCTGAGTCAGCTATGGGACAAGAACTGGTGAAGCAGCTGAACAATTCATCAGCATCTCTAAATCTTTCAGAACTGTGCACAGATGGTGACAGTAAACTTTTGCAGGGTGCCTATGATTCCCAAGGTGAAAATGTTACAATAAAGAAAAACATCTGTGCCACACATGTTTCGCGCAACCAAAGGTACTGTCTATACAATGCGAAACTTAGTTACAAACTTATTGGGTGTAAAAAGGATAAATCAAATTTTGTAAAAAAAAAATTTCCAATATTATTCTAAAGAGATCTTATGTAGAGCTGTGGAAAGCAAAGCACGCAACAAACAACAAGACTGTGGAGAGATTGACAATGAAAGTGAACCATGCCAAAAACAACATTTTGGATTGTTTTAGTGGCAAGCATGACAACTGCAGGCGCTTTTCCTTTTTTTGTCGACACAGTAAAGGTACTGCACCTGTGCCAAGATACCTGCCTGGAAATAAGTATTTAACTATGGAGGACACAGGCAGAGAACAATTACAAAAAATGATCGATAAGAAATTGGGGCCAGGTGCATTGAGTACTCAAATGAAGCTATGCACAAGCGTATTCTAAAGGGTATCCCAAAGTCAAATACTTGGAAGCGCAATTACAGGGGGGTGCAGTGCTGCCATGATCCATGAGGTATGCAATCCAGGTATAGGGGACTCTATCATAAAGATAAATAGGTTTATGGGATCTGATATTAAATTTGGTGGACATGGTGGAAAACATTTAAATGAACTGCAACAAAAACAAATTTATGATACTGGCAGGAAAAAAAGTTTGACATTTTTAAGAAAAAGAAAACAACTTTTAAAAAGGGCATTGAGATGCAAAGTTGCTCATTCTGAATATAAGACTGGCTGTTATACAACAGATCATACGTATGGCCTAACAGGTGTTGATTAATATGTTTCAAATATGTAATATTCACACCACAAATTACATTAAACATTGTGGATAGTTTTGATGCAAGTTGGTTTTGTTTGTGGGTTTTTTTTTTTTTTTGGCTGTTAATTTATGGTTCTAAAGATAAATATGAGGGGTTCATGCAGATTTTTTAATGACACAAGTGACTTGCATCCATATTTTGTGATATTGGCTTCATTACATACTGCATCCAATAAAGAAGTGATGAACTTTTGCTTGGTATTAACACCAGCAGCGCTTTGCCTTGAATCTGATTGACAATACTAATTAATAAATATGGTATACTTTAATGAAAAATGGCAGATTTATTGCAAAAAAAATCATAATTACACAAAAAAGTGGGGAAAAAAGAGTCGAAGCACCTTAATATGTGTTTATATTATTGAATGAATGCTTCTTGCAGAATTTTAATATAATAATAGATATCTGCATTGACTCAGAGAGGGGGGGGTAATTTACAAAGATACATGCAGTGAATTTCTTTCTTTCTTTTTTCCTTCAATACAACTTCCTTCTATATACAATAAACCTGCAGATGTGTGTATGTATGTATGTCCATATACACAAACATTGATATATATGCATTTTACATACAAAAACAAAGAGGCATGTGCCATTTGCATATTAATTAAATGTCATCATCAAGTCTATGGTGATTAAACATTTCTGTATGTAACATAAGAAAACTGATACCCTGCATCCTGATACAGCAAGACACCCTAACCCACATCTCCACCCTGACTGGCTCTCATCACCCCACCCACTCACCCTCACTGCATTAGTCAGAATGGCCATATCCTTACCATCCCATCTTTACCCTGCGTCACAAGTTGATTTGATCTCAAGATGGGAAAATGCAAAAGAAGAAAAGCAGCTTTACTGAGAAGTCAGACCTTTCAGCAAGGAAACAACCCATGGAACAAGGGCAATGGAGGTGTACACACTGTTGAAAGTAGAAGACGTGACTTTTCGCAGCTGTCACAAAACAGGTACGAAGATGCTATGGACCCACAGCACATTGAAGTCATGCCTACAATACTCAGACCAACAGAAAGAGAGCCAAGTGAGACTGAAAAACTGCAAAGACCTGTGACATTTGACCGCATAATTGTAATATCAACGGGATTTCGCGAGAGAAGGTTGGGTTTTTGAAGCTGGTGTAAGAGTAGCAGATTTTGTGCAATTTTAGACCGAGTTGGACCAAATTGGAACGAGATTTGTTTTATGAATATATAGAGGCATCGTAGGGAAAGTTTTAGTGATAAACTCGGGCTATTTTTAGGTATTTTGAATTAGAAAGTTTGAGCGAGCGGATATAGGACAGTTAGCGTGGGAGCCGCCATTTTGAATTCATTAGCGAGGAGTAAAATAATAAACTTAAACGACGTAAATAAGTAAACACAAGTTCCAGTATGTCAGGACGTGGGTTGTCAAAGAGAAGCAGGGAGGCAGGACGAGGGAAGGCAGCAGGAGGGAGGCAGGTAGTAGGGAGTCGGGTCGAGTTAGGTCGCGAGCGGACAGGAGGGGAGGATGAACGCAGGGCAGAGATAGAGGGGGGTGAGTGGGACGACCACATACAGTGCGAGGGGTGCTGTATGTGGGTCGAGTTTAGTGCTGCAGGACTAGCCTGCTCTCTGAACGAGGCGAGGGAGGATAGCTTCCAGTTTAGATGTGGGAAGTGTAGGAGGGTGGAGGTTCTGGAGGCACAGCTGGCAGCCCTCCAGATAGAGTTAGAGGAGGCCAGGGATAGTTTTCGGGCTGCAGCTGGTGTGAGGGAGCAGATGCAGGACAGGGTGGAGCAGGGTGAGGAGGAACAGGATGGGAGGAGAGGTGAGGATGAGGGGAGGCAGAGAGTGGGAGTGGGAGGGCCCAGCGGGAGGGGGGAGGCAGAGAGTGACAGGGACTAGCGGGAGGGGGATCAGGAAGGACCTAGAGAGGCAGTAGTGATAGGGAGTAGTATAGTAAGGAAGGTAGATAGGGTTTTCTGTAGAGCTGACAGGGAACATAGAGTTAGGGTGTGCCTTCCAGGGGCCAAGATTAGGGATGTGGAGGAGAGGCTTGAGGGGGTTGTGAGTAGTAGTGGGGAGCGTCCAAGAGTCATTGTGCAGGTCGGCACAAATGATCTCTCGGACAGGGAAGAGCAGGGGGAGAGAATAGGGACAGAGACAGTGTTAGGCAGATACAGGAAGCTTGTGGGGAGGTTAGCGCAGTTAGACTGCGATGCTTTGGTAATGGGGATATCACCAAGGCTTAGGATGAGTGGGTGGGAAGCAAGCAGGATTTGTGGGATTAATAGGAGGTTAGAGAAGTTATGTAGACAGGGGGGAATAGCTTTTGGGGATGTGTGGGAAGATTTTGTAGGGAGGAGGGAGATGTTTGCTGGGGATGGGCTGCACCCAAGTCAGAAAGGAGGCGATAGATTAGGGCAGGTTTACAGCGAGTGGGTGCAGCAGCAGGAAAACTAGGAACCCCAGCAACTACCAGGTCAGTTCGGGAGCAGGGTAAGAACCACAGACAAGCAGGCAGTAGCAGTAGAGCAAGAAGGAGCGTAAGAAAGAAAAACAACATGAGAATAGGATATGTCAATTGCAGAGGATTCAAAGGAAAGATAGCAGAAATAGCAGAGGTAGCTGAAAGCGAGAAGATGGATATTATAGCTCTAGTAGAGACGCATATTAGAAAAGAAGAGAGGGGAATAGTGACAGGCCCAGCAGGATATGATATAACAGGTAAAGGAAGAGAGAGTGGGCAAAAAAAGGGAGGAGGAGTAGGGTTTCTGATAAAGAAAGGGGTTAAGTGGCATGAAATCTGGAAGAACACTTGGGAAGATGATAGCGAGATCCAAAATGAAATACAGTGGATAGGAATAGAGTCAAATGGAAATAAAGTAGCGATAGGTGTAGTGTATGTAGGTCGCGAGGGGTTACCTAATGAATGGAATGACCAGATATATGATAGGATGAGAATGATGATTAGTGATATTCAGCAGCAGGGTTACCAGATTATGATAGCTGGGGATTTTAATGGACATATAGGAAATGGAATGAGTGGTATTGAGGGAGGGGATAGTGGAATCAATGGAAATGGAACCAGGCTACTCAACTTCACAAGGGAATTTGGTCTGAGGATAGTTAATAGGGATATACAATGCAAGGGAAAGTGGACATGGGCATCTGGAGAAGGACGGTCAATAGTTGACTATATTCTAGTAGACAGTGGGGTATTTCAAATGACACAAGGATGCGAAATAGACGAGGAAGGTAGATTGGATATAGGCAGTGATCATAATTGGATTATAGTCTCAATTAACATACAGTGTCAAAGAAGAAGCGGAGGGGGGTTAAATGGGTATGGGATATAAAGGAGGGAACAGACTGGTCAGAGTATCAAGAAAGCCTAAAATTGGAATTGCAGGAATGGAAAAATAGATGGGAAAATGAAGGGGAAGTACAGGAAATGAATGGGGATCTAATCAGAAGGATTCTTAAGGTAGCAAAGGAAAAGATAGGTAGAAAGAAAGTTCCAGCTGGAAGTCTAGGGTATAGAATAGACCCAGAGCTGAAAGGGGCCATAAAAAGAAAGAGAACTAAAAATAGAGCATGGAGATTAGCCAGGAAAAATAAATACCCTGAAGGTGTAACAGAAGAAGCTAAGAGTCTCTGATGCCTGCTTGGAGCTGTGTAACATTGCCATTGAGGAAAACCGGGCTTTCTTGGCAAAAGTACTACAATTACGACAACAATCAAGAGACTCCGCAACAATTGGCATTCCAGCTGAGGCTGATGTTATGTATAACAACCCTATAAAAGGGCGGTCTTTCCAACAACCTGGGACTCAAGCTGTATCAACTTTGATTGGGCAGGACACAGTCTCAAAAATGGTGGTGGCTATGGCAACAGTTAGTAAACTTTGTCCTAATGCACAGAAACTTCAGACGCAGGGAGCAATAATAACAGCTTGTCCAAACCATGATGGTGTTTGCCAGGCCAACTATCCACAGCATTAACCAATAGGCAATGACAAGTTAGCTATAGGACAAGAACTGGTGAAGCAGCTGAACAATTCATCAGCATCTGTAAATCTTTCAGAACTGTGCACAGATGGTGACAGTAAACTTTTGCAGGGTGCCTATGATTCCCAAGCTGAAAATGTTACAATAATAAAGAAAAACTGTGCCACACATGTTTCGCGCAACCAAATGAACTGTCTATACAATGCGAAACTTAGTTACAAACTTATTGGGTGTAAAAAGAATAAATCAAATTTTGTAAAAAAAAAAACTTCCCCCAATGCTATTCTAAAGAGATGTAATGTAGAGCTGCGGAAAGCAAAGCAGGCAACAAACAACAAGACTGTGGAGAGATTGACAATGAAAGTGAACAATGCCAAAAACAACATTTTGGATTGTTTTAGTGGCAAGCATGACAACTGCAGGCGCTTTTCCTTTTTTTGTCGACACAGTAAAGGTACTGCACCTGTACCAAGATACCTGCCTGGAAATAAGTATTTAACTATGGAGGACACAGGCAAAGAACAATTACAAAAAGTGATTAATAAGCAGGGGTCACATTAAGCTTGTGTCCTGCGTCATAGATGCAAAAAATATAGAAATGATGCCTGGAAATTAATAAAATATCGTCATTTTGCGTCTCTGTGGACGCACGCACAAAAAGCGATGTATTTTTGAAAGATACAACTGCAAAAATTACCCCAAGCGGTCACGGTGTTTTGTATCGACCATTATCAATCTCAGGATTATTTATTATGCTGATGGAATCCTCTGATGTTCGTCTTTCTATGTAACAAGCTCTCTTATTTGCTAAGAAAAAATATTCCTGGGGTATCCCTCCAAAATTTGCCAGTATGGGAATGGATGGACGTCACTTCACCTTATTATAAATGCTGCGAGCACTTCCATGCTCCTCATTGGGTGGATTTAATCGATGCTAAAGATAAATATGAGGGATACATGCAGATTTTTTAATGACACAAGTGACTTGCATCCATATTTTGTGATATTGGCTTCATTACATAATGCATCCAATAAAAAAACCATGAACTTTTGCTTGGTATTAACACCAGCAGCGCCTTGCCTTGAATCTGATGTGCCTCAAGTCACCCTAGGCCTAGCGTCATGCCCCCGTGCACCATAAACAGCCTTAACCTTACCTAAAGGACCATATCTGGGTCCTTTGTAGTACTCTTCTGGCATATGACAACTTAAACGGAGCTTCATACAGGTTCGATATGTCAGTGACAACAAAATAGCTGTCTGCTCGGGGTGAACCAGATGTACAAACTCTACTCTCAGACTGTATGCATGTACATATTTATCTTTAAATGGCTTTAAAAAGCACAAAAATCATATGTATATGGGGTACATTCCCATTATTTCACTTATTTTCCATCACAAGTTGTACATGTGATGATTGTTTTCACTACGTGGCAATACTAAAAAACATGTTAGAGATTATACCTGTGTTTTGACTTCAACTTGCTTAAGGGTGCACCAAAGAATTAGAAAGTCTTTACATTTCTTTGTTAATCTTGCTGTATTTACAGTCCCACAACATTTTTTCAGTAATATTTACAGGTAAAAAAAATATTGCAATAAAAGTACAGGATTGAAGTAGTCAATTTTTGATCAAATTTCAAACAAGATATGTTTGTAAAACATAGATGCCCCCCTCCCTCATTACCCTTTCCCTCGCTACCCAATTGACAGTGGTAGATGGAGCACTCGTGACCTTACAAAATTAGTGAAGGTTGATCATACATCAATGTCACATATCTTTATACTTTAACCTAGCCCTTAAAAAATGACTAAAAACCTGGGCAATATAAAAATTAGTCATCATTTAGAAACCATATTCAGCAAAGTGGCTTTATGACCTTGCAAATTAGGGCAAGGTCACTCATTTTCACTTGACTTTCTTCAGTTATTGTGCCAAAAAAAATAGTCTACTGTCTGTGTGTGACCCTCAAAACTGGGTCAAGGTCACCCATCTACAAACTCAAACTAGCCCTTATAGGCAACCATAAAGCTGTGCAATATAAAAGTGCTACCTCTAAAATGCAAGATATCATGGAGAAACAGTATTCAACCAAACGGCTCTGTGACCTTTGAAATTAGGTCAAAGTCACCCATCTTCAAACTTGACCTAGACCTGAATACGGACAATTATCCAGTGGAATATGAAAGTCCTAGTTTAAAAACCTCTTCAGTTATCATGTGGAAATCAAAGTTAACTCGGGTACCAACCCATATGCAGTAAAGTGGCTCTGTGACCTTTAAAATGAGGTCAAGGTCATCCATCTTCGTACTTCGCCTAGCCACAAATATGGACTATTATCCTGTGCAATATAACAGTCCTAGCTTAAAAACCTCTTTACTTATTGTGCGGAAACCAAAGTTAACCCAGGTACCACTGTGACCTTGGAAATTAGGTCAAGGTCACCCATCTTCAAACTTCACCTGGCTTTTGATTAGAATGATACACCTGTACAGTACCAAAGTCCTAGCTCAAAAACTTCTGGAGTTGTGTGGAAACCACAAACTAACTACGATCTCTCTGTGACCCTGAAAACTAGGTAAAGGTCACCCATCTTCAAAATCAACCTTGCCCTTACAGAGAACCATATGGCTCTGCAATATAAAAGTTCTAGCTCCAAGGTAGAAGTTATCATGCAGAAACCATGAAACCATATGCAGTAAAGTGGCTCTGTGACCTTTAAAATGAGGTCAAGGTCATCCATCTTCCAAATTTGCCTACTCCCAAATATGGACTATAATCCTGTACAATATAAAAGTCCCAGCTTAGAAACCTCTTCAGTTATTGTGCGGAAACCAAAGTTAGCTCAGGTACCACTGTGACCTTGGAAATTAGGTCGAAGTCACCCATCTTCGAACTTCGCCTACTTTTTGATTAGAATAATACACCTATACAGTATCAAAGTCCCAGCTTAAAAACTTCTGGAATTATTGTGCGGAAACCACAGTCTACCGACCGACCGACATGTGCAACACTATATGCCCCACCTTCTTCGAAGGGGGGCATAAAAAGCTTTCGGCCCAAATTTTTTTATGGCTGTACAAAGATGCAACCTGGTGGTCAGCAGACAAATTAAAGACAAATTGACAACACAGAACCATATATTTCATGTTACATAGTATTAATACATTTCACCTGATGGAAGGTTTAGTTAAAAAAAATTATGTATCTGACAGCAAAAATACTGTGGGTTTCAATTACACACACAATATTGCCTATATTATATTGGTGTTCCTCTGAAATAACATCTGCTGGAGATCACTGAATGCATGTACCATGCTAACTTTTCAGTGGCACCTACTCGGACCCTAAAACTTCGCACCTTAATTCTTCAGTGCACCCTTGAAAGCTGAAATGAGAACCTGGACGACGTAACATCGGGCGGTAGGTTACGGTCTATCTATACTGCACAGGTACCGGGCGCGTCCAAAGGTGGACGGAATTACCCGCATCGACTCTACTGCCTCTGGCCTGGTATCAAACCAAGGCTCTTTTATCTCGGCTAAAACTAGTATCAATATTAATTTTGCAGAGCGGACACCAGCATCTTGACAGAAACGCATCGATCGTCAGTGACAGTGAGCAACAAATAAAGTTGGTTCAAACTTCAGTTGCACTCGCTCACCGCAAACTTCACAATCAAATACGTTTTCTGCTGAATAGAGTCATTGGAATTGTTAGCACAGATGTGTGTGTGTAGATGCAGGACACTCAAGTCTAAGACTTGAGATCATCACCCTGCCTCCGGGGAACAGGATGTTTCTCCGGCCGCTTCTCCTCCCAGCCCGGTAACACGTCGGTGACAGCACACAGCACGTTGACCCCGCACTCGGGGAAAAGGCTTAATAACTGCAAATCACGCCAATATATCTCCCTCGCATTGTTGGTCTCTGGGACAGAAGAAACTCGACACGGTGGACGAGTTGGAGATTCTGGGTGTCACATTTTCTTCCAGAGGTCATTACAACAACCATGTAAATAAGAGATGTGCCGCCTCTAGGCGGGCTATTTTTAGGTATGCTAATGCTGGTATGAGCTACCCCGGTATGAACTCTCAGGCCAAATCATACCAGTGGAAAACGGTAGGAGTTCCCTGCCTCACATACGGAATGAACACTGTTTATCTATCTCAAAGTAATTTGTCTCAACTGGAGTCTACTCAAGGCACCCTGGTAAAGGGCTGCTTAGGTCTTGGTAAACGTCACCGTCATTCCCGCCTGTTGAAAGCTTTAAATATCTCACCTGTCTGACGTATAATAAAGTTAGATACTGCCTCACTAATTTATAGAGTCAGCAGGATAGATTCGCCTGCCCCTTCAATATTTTTTCATATTTTATCCCAGTATTTAACAAGCGGACAGTCCATACCGGGCTCGCTTTGCAACCATATGCAGGAGTCCTGAGAAAATACCCCTCCACTCAGTGTTTCGACAACGGACGGTCCCTGTTCTGGCCGTGGCTGCGGACCCTGACGGGCTCGCCGATACATTAAAATACTTACTTTGTGGTCCGAAATTCAATCTCCAGAATTCTTGGAACCATCGTATGGTGCGACTGTTAACAAGTGCTTTCTGACTGCATTCTATGTGGCCTCCCATATGGGGGGGGGGGGGGGGGGGGCGGCCCGAGTGTTCAATCTGTGTGACTGGGAGCGGTTGGATCCTCGGGTCGGCCCAGCCCTCCGGGGGAGGTCCCGACCATGTTGTGTCATACAGGTATAATTATAGCTCTACAGTTATGTTTCGTAGTATCTGTGGGTCTTTCTGTGGGCTCTCTGGCCATGTTATTTTATGTGTTCTTAGTTTATGTTTTCTTGTCCTGTAACTGTATATCTCGATGTAATGGTATTTATGTATTTCCCCGTTTCCGGGGGGTTTTAATAAAAGAATAATAATATACTCACCGAGTATCCAGTAAACATAATATAGCACTTATAAATGCTGACACGTCCAACAAAGGGAGGGGGGAGGTAACTTTTCCATCCGTCAATGGAATGCCACAGTGCCACGCAAAAATGGCGCAGCCCTCAAATCAGCTGCTGGAGGTTTCCGCAGAATTCTACAGCTGATCACGATTGCCAGTCTGGGAACCACCGTACAGAACGCTGCCGGCTCTCACTGCAAAACATTCCCGATCATCCCAGGATCAAACAAGACTGGTGTAGTGGAATGAAGACTGCAATTGTACTGACTACAGCACTGCAAATACAGATTTCCCCCACCGTGTCACGGTGTGCACCATCGCTCGTTCTTCTTCTTTCCAAGTCTGGGTGTTCTTCTCGGGCTCTCAGCGCACTTTTTCACGTGCTGCTGTGGGCGATTCCATTCACTCGCCGGGAAGGGGGGGGGGGCAGGAGCAGAATGGGACACCACTCCAATTTCAATTTTACCACAGTACCTTCCCTTTACACTGAGAGAAAAGAGAAAACTTAATTGTGTATTCATGCCCACAAGTTGGCACAACACTGTCAAGTATATTGTTGACGGTTCTTTCAATGTAAGTACTCTCGTAGGCAGGATAGTCTCATGTGGCCAATCACCTTGGTCTATTATTACCAATGATTTTACGAATCTTTCTACTTTGTCAAGTGTACCTTATGGCGTTGCTGACTCTCTCAAATATTTAATTAACAGTTCTCAATTTAATATTCGTAATAGCAGGGAACACCGTATCGCAACGCTGCTTGTGAACTCCTTTTAACCTTGTCGTGCATAATCTGTTATCTTTCGGCTTTACTTTCGACCGTAGCTTTTATCTCAACACTTTGTGTTTAGTTTTACTTAGTTATCCTGCTTGGTCGGATCTCCGAGTGGTGGCGCAGGTGTCCGTCCTGGTGATGCCTGCCCCACCACGAGCACACATGACCCTGCCTTCGTCCTGTGGGTGTGTGTCTCCGCTGGTGAGGGCCTCCTTGGTATTTACCGGGTCCTGACCAGAGGAGACACCAAATTTAACCTCTTTTGAGTTCCGTCGTACTGTAGTTTGATTATTTTGGTGCGTGTATTACATGTTTGATCTTGATGTATATGGTAAACGTATTTTGATGTATGTATATTTTTCCTCGTTTTCGGGGGTTTTAATAAAGTATTATTATTATTATTATTATTATTATTATTATTATTATTATTATTATTATTATTATTATTATTATATAGGCTCCAAACTCATGTTCTGAGTAGTTACCCGCTGAAGACCCTTTAATTTATTTGGGCTAACACAGGCTATGTCAAAATTCTACAGAAGGTCGTGTGCAATATGGACAATAGTACTTCCATATGTATATATGATAATATATATATATATATATATATATGTAAGACAGTGACAGGTTAGCTTATGGAGAGTCAAGAGTTCGGACCGCGGAATAAGGTAATGACTACTAGAAAGTGGTTCTGGACAAAAAGACACAAACACAATAGGCCTATCCATGGCTAAATTTCAGCTTTGAATAAAGTGATAATTTGCCCCCCCCCCCCCTCCCCCACTATAGCCACTTGCACTTTTTCAAAGTAATGCTCCCTGTACTTATTCAGAATTATTCTGTTTGCTTTAATTGCATCATTAAGATCTTTTAGGCCTACATGAAAGTAAACACATATCGGGCAACTTGTCAAAAGCTGAAATAAAATTTCAACTCCTTTTTTGACAGCAGTGAGACTAAGTAACCACATGTACATGTAACAGCCAACTGCTATGGACGTCACACAACCGTAATAGGCTTCATGCTTATTACAGGCTTTATATGATCATTACATGCATAATTTTTGCTTATCAAAGGGCTGAATGTATTTCAATGCATCAGCCTGCGTCCTATATTCTTTCAGCAATGTCTTCAAGTGCAAAACTTTATGAACACGTACAATTCAGGTTCATGATTAGCTACCTTTTACAGTTGGGTTCAGCAAACATTTTTGTTTTCAGAAACTGAAAGAGGCCTACATTTTTGTTTCATGCTTTACCCACAATCCAGATACAGTTGTAAATGGGGTAGTTTGGGCCTATAGCCTAGGCTCCTAAAACAAAGGAAGTTGGTCGCAAACTCATAAAAGGATTGAACAAAGCACAATTAATGCAAAAAAAAAATCTGATCTATGGCTCAATATAGCATTCACAGATGGCAAACTGAAACTTTTCAAACCAGATATCAGCCACCACTGCCGATCACTGATTGTCAGGGCATAGAAACTTTGATAAAAAATGTTTGCATAATTTCATATGTATCTATATGGCAAATACTAAACATATTTGAAAAAAGCAACTTAGGCAGTAAAATGCTATATAGGCTATGGTGGCCGATAATTGAACAGCCAACTTTGAACATCCATGTATTGGCCACCCCAAATCTGTTTCCAACAAGCATAATCTAGAAAGATCTCTTTGAAATTCAACGTTGCTTTGTTTCAATTAAAAAACAAGCACCAGGTGTTTAATTCTTGACGTTTTTTAGCTCTGCTGACTTGTCAGTCAGAAGAGCTTATAGAATCTGTTTGCGTCCGTCTGTCCGTCCGTCCGTCTGTCCCTCCGTCTGTCGTTAGACTTTTTATATTTTCGACTTCTTCTCAAAAACCGCTTCATAGAATGTTTTGATTTTGCACATGGATAATCCCCAGGTAGACTTCTACAAAGTTTGCGAAGGAGATGATGATGCAATAATTTTTCTATTTTGTATTAGACAGTGTGATTACCATATCCAAACCGTAGTCCTAATGAAACAAATCCAAGTCAATTCCGACCAAAGGCAATGTTCCTTGGTATGTATGAATTTTTTAATTTATTTTTTTAAAAAAATTAAAATTTCTTCATCTTAAGAACTACGATGCCAATTGCTTGGATATTGCACATAGGGTCATCTGATATCAACTAGTTCTGATTTTGGCCACCAGGTGGCGCTGTGATTTTTTTGCCTATTTTTTCATGAATTATTGCCTGTTAAGGCTATTTTCGACTTCTTCTCCAGAACGGCTAAACAGAATTGCTTAAAATTTTATCACATTATAGTTGGACATTAGACAATGAAAGTTTGCGAAAATAATATGGATATGTTAATTTTAGGCAAAGTTATGGGATATCAAACTTCGCAACTGTAAGGAAGTGCTGCAGCTGTATATATATATATATATATATATATATATATATATATATATGGCAGTACAGTGCATGTATTACACTATTGTATTTACCCTTTTGACTTCTTATCAAAAACCGCTGCATGGAATGTTTTAGTTTGCACATGGATGTTGCCCAGGTAGACTTCTACCAAGTTTGCGAAGGAGATGATGATGCAATAATTTTTCTATTTTTAATGAATTTTTTAATTTTTTTTTTAAAATAAAATTTCTTCATCTCAAGAACTACCTGGCCAATTGCTTTGATATTGAACATAGGGTCACCTGGGGTCAACTAGTTCATATTTTGGCCACCAGGTGGCGCTGCGATTTTTTTCTCTTTGTTTATGAATTTTTACGTGTTAAGGATATTTTCTACTTCTTCTCCAGAACAGCATGATAGAATTGCTTAAAATTTTATCAAAATATAGTTGGACATTAGACAATGAAAGTTTGCGAAAATAATGTGGATATGTTAATTTTTGACAAAGTTATGCGATATCAGACTCGTGACTGTAAGTGGGTGCTGTCACTGTACACCGGCAGCCATTGAAACAGCAAGGTGTGTCAATTGATAATACATGTACTACCATCAGCAGAGCTTATAGAATCCGTTTGGGTCCGTTGTCCGTCTGTCCGTCCGTCCTTCCGCAAAATTTATCTTAAGGACAAACTTTGCTACCACTCTACATACATGTTTATAGCTGTACAAATCTAGACTGCAGTCCATGTGTTTCAATACTGTAAAAGCAGATCCTAGTCAGCAGAGCGCAGGATCAAGTCAAGTCAAGTCAAGATACGGCTCTGGCAATGGCTACCAGGTAATGTAAGGCGCAGAAAAAACAAACAAACAAACAAACAAACAAATATGCTCCCGAGGAACATGGTCAAAAGCTAACGTGTTACTCAAGTAGTAAAATCCAAGTCAGCAAATTTGTCCGTTGTGTTTAAAAAGGATTTTATCTTCTTGGGGAGCCATCGTAGGCATTGCCATCGAAATCATCCTCCTCAACGTCAACATCAGAGCCTGCTTCTGGGTCGTCCCACTCATAGACCTGCGGCATAGAGGGCTCTTCGGGGGCCATACCCCAACCCATGGTATAACAAGTTACAACCTATGTTTTCTTTTAGGTATATATATCCTCTTCATGAAAAAATAGGTTGTGCAATCTGAAAAGCGTTTTATCATATATATTTCTGCCCGTTTCCATGACAACCTGTGCCATTTCTGAGACAACTCAAATTTGTCCTTAAAAATGATAACTTTGGTGATACTGCTAGTGGAAAGGCTAAATAAACACCAAAATGTGCCCAATTGCTCTAATATAGTCACAAAATACAGAGTTTGTTCAAAGTGCCTAATTATCATTTGATAATTTATGCAAATATATGAAATTTACATCGAAATTAAGTATTGTGCGACGGATCACATACTACATTTACTAAGATATAGTTCCGTTTATTTAAAAAATGGCAAAATGATTAGGAACAGTACTCATACAAGTTTTATTTATCATTTTTATATGAGTATACCATATGCATATTATTAAACTAATATGCTAATATGGCAATCATATGTCATGTTTGCTTAGGGAACCGTCATTACAATTGCCAATACAACTGATAAAGTAAAATAGTACATTGTACCATGTATTCACACCTACACATAATTTACAGTGAACCATCCTATGGAGTCTTGTTACATAACTAATGTATCTCTGGCATCAAACTATAATTCAAGATGCCTTTTAGTAAAGGAAACCAGTATAAGTACATGTACACACTAAATACAGAAAGCTGATCAATGATGGTCACAGTTTGGAGATCCTACGCCAAGATT
This sequence comes from Hermodice carunculata, assembly GCA_964020975.1. Classification (NCBI taxonomy): domain Eukaryota; kingdom Metazoa; phylum Annelida; class Polychaeta; order Eunicida; family Amphinomidae; genus Hermodice; species Hermodice carunculata. The sequence goes on from CAXHWN010001661.1 coordinate 174,972, forward strand.
CAATCATCATCATCATCCCCATCATCACTGTCTGTTTCAGTGTCAAACTTGTCATTTGCACACTCATGTCCAAAGCATGCACATAATTCTGTACATTTAAGTCCTATGTGGAGGCAATGGCACTTTCTTGCGACAGTACACTCAATATCGGTGCAATACAAATGAGTCAGGTTGCGGACTTCCAGTGGGGCTAGCTCCTTGGTATACATCAAAGGCTTGAGGTAGCCATCATTAGACATTTCCCAGCCGTTACTATTGGGATCCCACACTTTAGGGTTACGAATGTGACTGTTGCATTGGTGTCTTTTTGTCCAAAACCACTTCCTAGTTGTCATTACCCTATTCCGCAGTCCGAACTCTTTACTCTCCATAAGCTAACCTGTCCCTGTCTAACCTATATACATATAGAAGTATAATTGTCCAAATTGCACACGTTTCTCTGTAAAATTTTGACATAGGCTGTATTAGCCCAAATAAATTAAAGGGTGTTTGGCGGGTCACTACTCAACATGTTTCGGAGTCTTTTCCCGTACATGTCTCTCTGAGTAGCGGCTACTTGTCTAAGCTAAATATTCAGCAAAGACAACCCAAATAGTAATGAATAAATATGAACGTAGCAAATGATGAATTAGCTAAATACGTGAAGTTTTGCGTATAAATGCAGACCTTCATTATGAAAGAGGAATACCTGTCAAACAAACTATAATTACCAAATTTGTATAGTACAGGTTCAGTTAAGAACAATTTGACTTACCCCTGAACCAATATGTACCCTTTCCAGCTGGACAGCTTATCCTAGTTAAACCATCCACCAGTGTTTAACTGAAGTGGAAACAAGCTGGGGCATTATATTTAGTCCCAGTGATTGTAAAATAAACAGTTGCAGCTAAACCACCTCTATAAACCAAGCTAGACCACCTGTATAAACCAAGGGAAACCCTAACAAGGACTGCAACAATGTACATCCTGCACCAGAAATGTACAATAAACTCCATGATGACACCTACTCCTCAAACAATTCAGCTCTATTTCATTGCCATCCCTGAGTCAATGTATCAACGTAATGTGTCAGGTTTGTGACATTTGAGAAAATACTGTCAATTTTGAGTATTTTTTTTAATATTGAGTAAATGTGCATTTAGGCATGTCAGAAAAGAATGAAAGTCATTAGCATTTATGACAAAAACATATTATCAAGACAATTTTTCTTAACAGGATTTTAGTACAATTAGGCAAACATGTAACTGTCGTAGGCCGCTGCTTGCTATCGATAGCCCCACAGGGGTTTAACCTGACAGAAAACATGTAAGACTAAAATGTCTGAAAGTGAATATTAAAACAGAAAGATGCCAAAAGATAAAGTTAGGTAGCAAAACAGACAAGTCCAAAAACTGTAAATTATTGTGCCCAAAGTTTTAAATAATCTTCGAATATTAACAGTAAAATTATAGGGCAAGTCAGAAAAGAATGAAAGTCATTTGTATTTCAGTCAAGAAAATGCAATGAAAATATTAACCAGATATTAAGTACAATTAAGCAAGCTTGTAACTGTCGTAGGCCGCTACTTGCTACCGATAGCCCCCCCCCCCCGGGGGGGGGGGGGGGGGAGGTTAACCTAACAGAAAACAAGCTTGCCTAAAATGTCTGAAAGGTGAACATTAAAACAGAATGATGGCAAAAGATAAAATTAACTAGCAAAACAGGCAAGACTAAAATCTCTGAAATTATTGAAGCCAAGCTTTCTGACCATCTCGGGATATTTACAGCAAAATTTGCAGAAATATTTGATCAAAAGTACATCTTTGAATCCTCCTGACTCAAGTTTATTGTAAATAAAATTTGGTTCTAGATGCAAAGTCCGGAAATTTAGAAGAAATACGACCAAATCTCAAAATCTGTGAAAAAAACCTATTATATCCAATAGTATCCAAAATATTACTGTCCGGGAAAGGATAATTAACTACTTCAAAGTTAAACGCATCTATTTTGTGATAGACTTTAATACAAGACCTGTCATTAGTGACCTGAATGTCCAAGTCCAAAAACACATCTCTGAAACCATCTGAATTGTTAATCTCCAATGGGATATCTTTTGGGCAAATTTCTTTAGCAATTTCACTGAAATTTTGTACATTTACACAAGCAATGTCATCAATATATCTTGCTTTGTTTGATTATTTTGTAGCCATTTGAAAGCCCCTTTTCATCAGTTTACCCATATACTTAAATTCAAGCCAGGTTAAATACAAATCTGCCGGTAAAGGGGAGCAGTTGCTACCCATTGGAATGCCTTTTATTGGTTCAAAAACCAATGGTTGGCATTGAACAACAGTATTATCCAAAAGAAATTTTATAGCATCTATCAAAGTTTCAACAGTGTAAGATTTAACGTTACTTTTTGAATATTTATTGTGTGACCAATATGCTTTCTTTGTATATGAATGAATATTAATGTATGGTTTACCATTATGGTTAAACAGTTTGCTTATTAATTCTGAAAGTGAACTTTTGACTTCATCTGTGGGTAGATTTGTGTGCAGTGTAGAAAAATCAAAACATTTGATATTTTTTGCTTTTACATCTTTGATACAAAATTGGAAGAATTGCTAATACTCCAAAACAATTTATTTCACTGTTTCTAGAGATTGCACTACAGTATTTACGAAAATGATTCCTAATTGTAGTCAAACACAATGTTCCTTCTTTTGATAATAATATTGTTTTGTTGTACATTTTGCAACACCGTCTATGAATCTAGATTTAAAGGGTTTTTTTTATATTATTTGGGTATCCAGAACAAAATTGGAATCGAGGAGTCCTCTTCAGAAATTTTGACATTGAAATTCCTTTTCATCTCATCTTTATGTGTATCTATCAAATTATCAATGGAACGTTTGTGTAATTTATATACGTCATATCCCCTTATGTCTGAAATATTGTTTATACCAAGTTCTTTTTTCAAAACATCCAGATAACATATTTTTTGCAGATGATCCCAAGATTGTTGCCTGCCTTATCTATGTTAGTGACTACAAAACTTTCTTGTAGTTCTTTGACTGCGTTTGAAACTTCAGGTTGTTTTAGATTAACCGTATTGAAATTCTTAATGTGGGATTTGTAACCATAAATTCTTTTTCTAAAGACTTTTTTCAAGTTTGATAACCATGCTTCAAATTTCTGAAATTCCATTTTTTTTCTTTCTTTGCCCATTTCATACAGCAGGAATCAAATGCATCACATGTGTCCTGAAAAATACCGTCAATGTTCAACTTGGGACATATCCAAAATTTTGTACCTTTTTCCATAATTTCTTTCAAACTTGAATCATGTATAATATCCAAATTACCTGTAAATACATGTTTGTGGTATGCATCAACAAAATCAGAATATTTACTGTTAGACATACAGTCACAATTTTGATTCGCTGCGATATCTTCAAGAATAATTGAAGCCAGAAATTTCTTGTAATTCATGATACTTTGTCCAATATTGTTGCCATATTTATAGGAAATGATGGGGGGATCTTTTATTTTGAACTCCTTGGGAATCATGTTACGAACAAATTTGAATTTGAAAAGGGACTGAATGTTTAGTGAAACAATAATTGAAAGGAATACTGCAAAACATTTGATTTTTTTTTTCTTATTTGAATCTGGTTTCCGAATAGTTGTTGTGTAAGCATACACAATTTCACAAAACTTTGAAATGTGTGTTCTGTATCAGTAAGACCCAAATATTCATTGATTTTTGTTATGTCTCGAAGTGATAGTGCTTTACGAGCTGTATGTAATTGATCAATGCCATTGTGGCACCAGATGGCACATTGGTATTGTGCCCTTTTCACATGTTGCTCAAATGCATCCTCAGTAGACGGTAGTTGAGCAGCTGATAGGTCTGTGGTGGAGGCAAGCATATATCGTAGCTTGTCCAAAGTAGTTTTGTAATAAGTCCCTTTTCCTGTGTTGAGAGCTTTGCTACCTACAACAGAGGTATTGGGATTTAGATTGGCTGGGGGTGGCGTCTTGGATGGCAGTTCCAGGTTCATGATTTTAGGTTCACGGGACAAAATTATGCAAATACATTAAAATGTGGGTGTTCTTACCAGGTCCAAGCTTCATTTTAGAAAATAATCCAGTTCACCATGTGTATATTATCAATCATGCAACACATTTTGACAATATGCACAGGCATTCTCAATAACACTGATAATGAGACAATTACATAGCAGATTTAGAATCCGAAATGGACTCTGGAAGTCAAAGAAATGTGCCCAGATTTGTTCTTTCTGGTGCCTTAACAACACAACACATAAACTATAAAATCCTAATTTGAAGATGACCTCATTTGCATAAATTTAATGATAGGGTTTCTAAATTGTATTGACTTCATTTTTTTCCCGGCCATATATATGCTAAATTTGCTCAAATTCCAACAATGCGTTCTGGAGACAGCACTTTTGTACAAGCTAGCCAGACAGACAACCCATAAACATAATGCACCCTCTCCCCCCCCCCCCCCCCCCACCCCAGCAGACCCGAAACGAAAAATACTGATGAGTAGATTGGAAGTCTGTGTTCTATATGCTTTCAAGCACTTTTCAAGAAAAATGTAACTTTTTGCATTGTTACAACACATAATGTGTGATATACATCACTAGAATGGCTTCAAAGACCCCAACATTTGAAGCTTAATTTGCATGCATGTAATGGTGTCCACTTCGTATACTCCAGTAAATTTGGTATCAGTATATCCCTGGATATATATTACCTTCATCATTTATCATTTACCCCCATTTTTGGTAATTTGGCAACAGCAGCAAACAACATCAACAAATAGAGGTATTTATATTGCAAAATAGATGACAAAATTTTGCATATAATTATAATAATAATGATGCTAATCAAATAAATTTTTAAAAGCTTCATGCCTGTTGAACTAGTAAGGTTAGTGCTACCTGTTGATTAAATTTGGAGTGCTCATCTTCAAAATAAAGGCAAATATTAAAAAATTAGTGAAAAGTAGTCATTTTCCACTAAAATAGAGGTTGCCAGAGAAACGGGCGTGTAAACATACCAAAAAACGCTTTTCGAACTCTACAACCTATTTTTCTGTAAAGATGAAACCTGGCGCACATTTTGATACAGGTTGTGTTTTGTTATACCTTTGGTTGGGGTTGCACCTATTTTTAGGGCACTTTTGAAGCATTTGCCGCTAGTCTATCATTGAAGCTTTATTCATTACTAACCAGAAGGCGGCACATTTGTGAAGTTGTTCCTTAGCTTTGGCTTGTCCTTTAACATTACAAATGTCAGCAAAATTTAATGAAAGAACAGACCTGCCTAAAATCGTTCATTCATTGATAACAGGTTGAAATAGAAAAACCAAAACTCAATTGGCAGTGCACTGTACTGTGGTGTGCTAGTTTTAGCTTCTCGGAGTGACCCAGTTGTAACACTTAGATCTATTGCCTTATCATGTGACACACAAACGCGCCAAAATGTTGGCAAAGAACCCCAAACAATAAATTGATGACAATATGCAGCCGTGAGCACGTAATTAATATATGGTTGCTAAAAATCAACACCACAACACATTTACTGCAATAACCACAGTTGAATACTTGATATGTTCACATTTGTGGAAGAAAACGGATCATGATGGCGATCTGCCGCACGAGTACACGTAATAGTGCCGTACATGATGTATGGTGTGTTGCACAATTAACTTCTATATGCAATGAAAGACTTTGGCTACATTCAATGTGTTTCTTCAAATTAAATTAAATTTGAAAATCCAAATTAATATTTCATTAAATGCTTTAACAAAATTCGTTAGGATTGGGATTAAAGTTCAATGGCAGTGATAAATTCACATAAACATACTAGGAGTCCTTCACGGACATACAAATGCGATAAAGTCATCTCTCTCTCTCTCTCTCTCTCTCTCTCTCTCTCTCTCTCTCTCTTTTTCTGTGTCTCGTAATTTCTTTGTCTCTTATTTCTTTCTCTTTATTTATATCTGTCTTCATTTATTTCTATTTATCTCTATATTTTTTCTCGCTTTAGTTCATTCTCTCTATTTGTCTCTCTTTATTTATTTTTTGCTTTCTACTTATCGATCTTCCTCTTTCTTTATATCTCTTTTGCTTTCTTGATTTCTTTCACCATCTCTTTCTTTCTCTCTCTTTCTTTCTCTCATTCATTTTGCTCAGTCTTACCTTGGGTAAATCCATCAAAGGGATCTTCGTCATCGGACTCGGCAAACAAGAAGTTGTCCTGCGACCTGTCCAGGTCGTTGCTTATCCCACATTTCAGGAATGATTTTCGGATAACATGGGGAGTTATTGCTCACTTCAAGAGCAAAGCATCTCTGGTGGCTGTCTGTTGCGTCATTTGGTCAAACTCACCGGGCCGTCAAAAAACCACTTGTCATAGATTTCCCTGTATTTGTCTTTAAAGGGCTTGTTCCAGGAAACATCACATGGCTGAAGTCGGGTTGCACATTCGCCTGGGATGACAGCCATGCCTGAGTTGTATTCACAAAATACAGCTCTCTTTACAGTTGGAGTAATGTGGGCTCGGAATAAGTCCCAAACAAGAAGTTGCCTGGCACTGCGCTTTCGCCAAATATTTCTCATCGACCATAAAATAATTTCTTCATCATCCCAGGACTCTGATACCATGTTAATAAGCACTCTTGTGGGCACTTCTTTAGGTGGCCGTACACCCTTGGGAAGTACTATTAAATGGGGACAACTTTGTGCCATCTGCCATAGCAGACGAAAAACCTATAACACAGCTTTTTCAATGGCTGCTGGTCATTACAACATTTTTTTTGTTCCTACAGTATCCAATTCGTACTCCCCTGGCATGTCCAGCCATATAGGCCTAGGGGTTTCATCCATGTTGCCAATAGCTGACATCGGATATTGCTGTCTTTGCTGTTCCCTTATGACCAAGTGCAGAGAGCCGTGTACTTTATCGTCCACAATGCTGACACTTTTTTGCCCAACATGTGTAGCATGGCGAAAGGATATATTATGACGTTTTGTGAATTTTCCGAGCTAAGTACAGCTAGCTGCAAAGGATTGATTCCCTCATTTTTATGAAGCCTCAAAGCCTCTCTCTTCAGTGCCTTTCCTGTCCCTTGCACACCCTTTTCTCTATGATCCCTCAACCAAGTAACAAGCTTTTCGTCAATATCAGGATAGTTGATTTTTTTTCCTATGGTCCCACAACCAAGTAACCAGTTTTTCGTCAATATCAGGATAGTTGATTTTTTTCCACCTCCTTTCGGTTTCTTTATTCTGCCAGGCAGAAGCTTGAGATCATCTACTTTTGATCTCCATTCATGGACCCTCTTTTAATCGACCTTGAAGTAGCTGCTTGCTTCACTGACACTTTGTTCTTTTACGTATTGAACAACTTTCAGCTTAAAGATACTTCAGAAGATTGAATCCTTTCTCCTTTGTGAGATGTTGTCTTTTTATCATCCATTTTTCACTGATGAATTGCTGAATATAGGCTTAGCTATTTCAAAGCAACAGCCTACAGCACAGGTGCCTAGAAGTGGCACTCACATTTATATGACTGAGTGGATACCAACTGAAGATGAAGTGCTAGTGTGCAAGTATGAACATGGAAATCCAAAAATGGTAAAACTGTTGGCCATGTACCCCAGGAACATGCAAAAGTTTTCCCAAGAGGCACAATCAGAGCAAAAGTTATGGGCAAAAGAGTAAATGACTGTCTAGGATATGGACTAAAAATACCTGTAACATTTATTCTCAAAGGAAATACTACAGATATGAAGAAGTTGCCAGCTCTACTACTAAAAATTAAGTAGGCCTGCATTCAGCAATATAAAGACGGGGGTGTGGTGTGCTTATTAGGGCGCTCTTAGGGATGAATGTGGTAGGTAACTTCAAAATACCACATGTCTTTGGGTCTTATGCTTTTACTGATCACTTCATGATAGTTTTTCAAGCAACCATTTCGGAAACTGCAACACCTAAGTGGACAGAGTTACCCTTGTTGCCTTTATTAGCAGATCTTATATTTTTTGCAAACTTAAACCAATTTTTACTCTGTGCAACATACTTTACAAATTAATATAGGCTGTATATTGTTCGTAAAGGCACATACGTCACTCTGACAAGCCTTTCGAAAGTTCGTGAAAGGAACTTTCGGGGCAACCTGGGGCAAATCAGTGAAAGAAATGAGGTCATTATCATTTTTGGCACTTGGACCAGTGTTTTGTTTTGTGTGTGTGTGTGTGTGTGTGTGTGTTTCTTTCTTTTTTTTTTTTTAATATTGGTGCTAGTAGCTAGTAATAACTTCGTGCCGAGAAGAAAGACAACAGTGAACTTTTTTCGCATACACATAACTTTATTGACAAAGAAAGCAACCATTTATGGAAAATAGCAAGTGGATCATAATAAATGCTTGGAAGGAGATACCCGGATCTACTCTATACTTTTTTAAAGCCTGCACACTCTTAAGGACTGCACACTTGACTTGTCTCTTTGACCGGGGGTTAATTCATTCTAGTCTTTGATAGTTCTTGAGAAAAAAAAACCGATGTTATACTTTGCTGTTGATATTTGGCCAATTCTTGAGTGTAAAATGCAGGGTATTGTAGTGCAACAGCTTATCTAACACTGAGGGTAGATGTACGTATGTAGGCCTATCTTTTATCAAGAGACCCATTACTGCATTGCCACAATTTTCTATTCGGAAAGATTTGATATTAATGAAATGTTATTGAGCTCATGCAAGCCTAATCAAGTACTGTCATTTAAAGTACATGAAGGCTAACTAGCCTTGATAAATGCAACTTCATTATTAAGCCTAACAATAATATAATCAAAGTTAGGCCTCATAATTAAGTTGCATTTATAAAATCAATTTGTCAAATCCATCATGCTAGTTTGAATTTAAATTGCGTAAGACGTTTTATAAAATCGATTTGAAAGTATGACTGCATACCTTAATAGGCCTATATACGCGCAGTCCTTGTGGTGGCGGTAGGCTGTGCTTTTACTGTCATGACCAGTCAGTTCTGGTCTCAAAATCAAGGTTGTTATAATTGCCAATTTCAAGAAATGTTGTTTTTTTTTATTCAATCAAAACACCGTTCCGACACAAGTTTTTGCCAGTCACTGAACTTGTCTCCAACAATCAGGCTCTATATGAAGAGTGGACGGCAGTTCTGCGCAAAGCCTAAGCTCAAGAAGGATCGTTTTATTTTATGCATGTGTATTCCTGCCTAGATGGACAGTGGAGGCAGCAGGTCACCTTGTAAACAATTTTTTCTCACCTTTTTAATCTGTAAATCTTACATTGCAGGGCCAGATATGTTTTTTCAAAACCCTCTTGACTCAGTTTGTCTGAATATCAAAAGATCCTTCCCTAAGCCTATATCACGTGTCAGATAAATGAGTCAAATAGCAACAGAATTTGACTGTCAAGTCATTCCAAATGTGTGTCCTTATAATGAGGCTTGACTTAGTATTTATACAAGTATTATGTCACCAAATGGTGAGTCTGAAAGATTTTTATTAAAATACAGTAGGGGAGACTAGGGAGAGTTGAAACAATTCAGAGTCAATGCCCTCTATCTTCAGATGTATTTAATTGCAGGATTATTCTAAGATAACATTTTTAACACAACAAAAGGACAAAAGGGTCATGCAATACTGGACATTGTCATGTTCAGATATTATGGAGCATTATCAAGATATATGTTAAAAACTATCAATACGTCAAATGTTTCATTTTGCCCCCATACATGGGGTAAGATGAAACATGCAATGGAGCAAGTTAAGACATTCTCAATATAATTAGCCTACCTAAACAAGTCAATTAATGGTAATTTAAGCCAGATCTGTCTGCCATTTGAACGTAACAATAAAAAATGTTACAGAATATATTTGATGACACAGGACCTGGTCTCTTACATGTTGCAACTTTCCCCAGTCTCTCCTGGTGTTAATTTTCTTCATTCATGAAATGAATGTTTACATGTTTGCTAATATTTATTGTATGTTTGTATATTGCTTGATGCATGTGTATATAAATAAGTATATACATGTGGACACAAATAAAAGTTGACTATAAGCTACCAGTAAATGTTCCATGCAACCCTGGGGGTAGGTTGAAACTGTTTCTTCTAACCCCATGGGCAGCTTGAACCTAGTCCACCTGACCCCAAGGGTAGGTTGAAATTGCTTCATCTTAGTCCAGGGGCACGTGGAAAGGTGTTCCATTATTACATTAAAGCAAGCTGAAAAGAAGTCAGCGTTGAAACATGTTTCAACTCACCCCTTTGACTTAATGTACATTGATCCATACTGTAGGAATACACATCAACTAATCACTCTCTGTCACGGGTGAATGTTATACCACTGGGTAAGTTACCTTAATATTTTGTTGTTTAAAAAATGTGGCAAAACATTTTGATCAGAAATATTTAATGGTGAGTGACAAAAACAAACAACGCTTTCCCAATCAACCACATAATTTGATAGTACTTTCTATTCTCTCAATAGACAATACATCAAACAATGGGGAGATGGAATGCGTAGAAGGACCTTTTAATTAATATGCACAAACTGCTGTGATCCCATAATATGCACCAACAGAGGCACTTTATCCCTACTTTGGCATGGTAAGAACAGATATGTACACTGGTCGTAGTCCATATCTGGAGAAATGCTAATCCACTTACACATGTGAGGGACTTTAGATCACTGCCTCATGTATAATTAGACTTTGTCCTTGCCTTTCTCTGAGCACAGAACCATCATAAATGGGCAATAGACACAGAAGTTGTCGACATTTTCCTATTTTAGATACAATAAATACTTTGTGTGCAAGTCTTGGCCACTTCACGTTCACTTCCATTGATGGATCTAATAAACTGTGACTGATATGTTTCCAAAGATTCATTTCTACTTTTTATGATACATTAAATTAAAAGAAACCACTTAGAAAACTTGAGATGGAGCACAGTCGTTTCCAATTTACTGTGCACATGTCAGAATATATAATGAAATCATTTTGCAAGAGTAATGTATTATTAGACTTCTGTATCCTTCTGATATTGCATGTTGTATTGGTCTGTAAAAACATTACAGACTTGACCAGACTGGTGTTTGCATTGTGATATGAGGTTTGCCTGGGTGTTTGTGATATTAAAGAATTCTACGGACACTGCTGGGTACTGTGATATGCAAGTATATTTTCAGGACTCAATTCTAGATTCTTGGGGTCACTGTGGCACATCAGAATATTTCAGTGATCGAAGATATTACTGAGCTTTTAACCTTGAACAGAAGCTTTTCAGCACATATACATCTATGAACATAAGATTATGGTGTTAATTGCGGACACCATTGGGACTGAGCAGAAGTGTCAACAATTAACAGGTGTCCACATTAGGCAGTGGCTGAACTTATAAGACCTCTACAATGAACATATGCATGTGCATGTATATCTGTTTCTATTAACATGTAAGCATACACATATACATGTGCATGGCAATTAAATGCTTTTTCTGGTGGACCACAGGTTTATGATAAGTTTTTAATGTCAGTATCAAAAAGCACAAACACGAGGGCCTACAAACTGCATGTCATGCTTCTTTGAGTAGAGTTTAGTCTCATTTCCCTTTGTTGTACCATGGACATATATATGTGCATAGTTGTATATAATAAATTACTTTATGAGAGCGAAATGAGCAAGCTTTGATGGAATGTGGTAACCCTACTCAACTGAAGAATTAATCCCTTTTGATCCTGGATTAAGACCCAAATTTTGGTTTACACATTCACCACAGTGTACGTGGTTCAGTCACTATGGATACCTTCAATCAAGTAAAACATGCTGAGGTCAGTGGCCTGTAACTGAGATTTCAGCTGCCTACGTTTGTTCAGGCAGCAGCATTGGATAGACATGTCCAACTGGCTACTAAAAGTTGAGAACAAGGGAACTTGTGATGACTGTCATTTTTTGTAATATATCTGTTGTGTCCACATTAGACAGCTTATTTTTGCATTTGGGACCATGAAAAGTGTCCTTAATACACATTAGACAGGTGTCCTTGTCAGGGAGGTATCCCTTACATGAAAATGACTTCAAAATATTCCGTACTGGGGAAATCTGTCCACATTACAGGGATGTCCAGATTACGCAGGTGTCCACAAGGGCAGTATTTACTGTATATGTGGTCTTTTGCCTGTCACAAGTCAGCCACAACTTAAATTTTTCTGGATTGCCTGACTGGGATTTTTTCCGGTCTGCTTAAGTCTGTGGACAATGCATGTATACAAATATAGACACTTAAGTTGTCCCTTTTCTCTTAGAAATTCGAGTTTTGGGGATTGTGCTTCCTGTTGGGATCTGTGGGTGGTGGTCATATACTGTACTTAAAATATACAAACCATTTATGATCAATTTTAACTTGTGATTCCAGGGAATGGCTACATTATATGTTCCATCAGTAAAAATATGTAAATGCCATCTTGATTTAATGCCCTATTACGCAAAACAAGCAGATCGTGTCTTCTCGTTGACGACATGTAAAGCCCAGTGACAACAAACATTTCACAAAATATTAAAGTTATGCAATATATTGTGTTTAGTTAAGAAATAACTTGTTGTCCATGTTCTTTGTTCTTTTAATCTTCCTTTTCATCAGAACTCCAGCACCTTTTTGAACCAATATGAGTGCAAGATACTGTAGAGTTCAGCAACAGGTATCTTCAGTGAAACTGCATTGAGAAGGATTAAAAAAACTACATATATATTCACATCAATAAACTGAACTGCCACAGACACAGCTTGAGGTCTGCACAACTGCAGTGTTCACGTTGCACTTCACACATGCAAGGTGCAGTTCATTTATACTTAGTGAGTCGCAGAGGATGGGGTACCATATTGACAGCGGTCTGTGAAGTGCCTAAACTTTCACTTGAATATTTGGTAAACACGTGCTGTGAAATAAATGGTGTATTATGTAATATGTTTAATTATAAATTGCATACTAGATGATGCATTGTTCTACTGCGATACGGGTCTTTTTGGTCTTTTAAATCTCTTTTCAACTTCTCCAAACGTGTAACTCAGATTATGCTGAAATTCATTGGGAATGTTTATTGTGAAAGGATCAAATAAAGTGTTTCACTAGCTTGCGTTATTGAGGATCTCAGATTTTAAATGTGCTTTTCATTTCAGGTACTTCTTCTACGCATATATTCCTATTCTTTGCTTTGTTAGTCACTGGGAATTTCAAGGGTAATTTGCTCCCTTCCTGAAAACGTACATGGAGATTCACTTCAAACTTTGTGGGGGTGTACCTTGGGTAGGCATCTATTGAGTTTACATGGCTACGTTCCATTGATTTTTATATTTATATGAGTTTTTGTTCATTTCTTTCGCACAGTCGTAAATAATCATCTGCAAAACTGCCTGGCCAATTAGTCTGACATTATATATAGACATGCATAAAAAGTGGATGGGACTTCTCTGTGAAACTGTGACGACAATTCTGCATTACTGTTGTAAAAACACAAAAAACCTGCACGTCGTTGACAGTCCAAAATACGGAATACTCGGCTTGTTAGCTCACAGAAAATATACACCTTATAACACTTCTCATGAAGATCCTTTGCCTGGTTTGCCAATTTGTGACCTTTACTCAGATTCAGACTCACATATCTTTTATTTGACTGAATATACATGTATATTATTTCAGCAACATAGATAGCCAGGATACCCTCATTAAGGCCACAACAGCCGCTATCATAAGGGCCACCTTAAAATACTATAGATATACAAAAAGTGTACTTAGAATACAAGGTTTTAAAAAGAGATGCAAGTACCTTACCCAGTAAGCAGGGGGAAAATTATGTCTTACATATTAGCAAAAGCAAATGGGGGCTGCTTATGGAGTGTTACAAACATAACAGTTTGGGATAGAACAAATAATATTATCCTTTTTAATGTAATATTTTTTATATAGAGAGCAAAACCATTTTTGCTATGAGTATCAACCTTGTTTATAATGGAGTCAAGGGTTGAGTTCAATGTTTTTATGATTTCATGTCTTTGACAATTTTCTGTCCTACAAGATTGCTTCTTTCTATAAATATACGGTTTCTATTTCTAACATTGTAATTATGAAGTACAGAAGTTGTATTTATTTTAAAGATTTTAAAGTACTTAGTATTCAGGTAACTGATTTTTGATATACTTAAAGCAGAATTTCAGTTGTTGTTAGAGAAATATATCACTAATCGTCAATAACTCTTAAGGTTTTATAGATTGGCTCTGTATGTGCATTAAATCTGCTGTGGCTAATGATTCTCACACATTTTTTTCTGGAGCAAAGCAATTCTAAAACTTTTATGACCCCAGAGAAGACATCCATGATTAAGATGAGGGAATACTAGAGAGTAATATAGTGTCAGTAGAATATTCTGTGGTAGGTATTCTTTTACTTTGTTTAAGACAACAATAGTTTTGGATATCTTTGAAGAAATTTTATCAATATGACTGTTCCAATTTAAATGTTTGTCGATTTGTATGCCTTAGAAATTAAAGTCATTTACACATTCAATTTTTGTGTTATTTATTTCTATTTCAGGAATTGTCACCTTTCTTTGTGGGTTAGTAACATAAATTTTGTTTTCCTTTCATTGAGGGACAATTTATTTAATTTCAGCCATTTGCTAATTGTACATAGTTCAGCATGTATATTGTGTGATAATTCTTGTGTGGTGTCAGATTTTAGCAACACTTGTAAAGTACTGTATAGTGTTGTATCATCAGCGTATATAAGAGGTTTAAAGTGGCTAGAGGCTGAGGGTAGATCATTTGTGTAAATTATAAATAATGAAGGGCCTAAAATCGAGCCCTGTGGGACACCAGTGGTTATGTTTAAGAGCGATGACTTGGTGTCATTATTCCACATATTGTTTGCGGTCAGTTAAATAGTTTTTGAGCAGTTTAAGTGACATATCACCAAGACCATAATATTTAAGTTTCTGAATTAGAATGTGATGGTCTAAACTGTTGAACGCTTTTGAAAAGTCCATGAAAATACTGATAGGAATCTCATTTTTGTCCATACTACTTGATATTCTATCGTTTAGTTCAAGTGCAGCAAGCTCTGTGGCATGTGAATTACGAAATCCATACTGGTGATTGTAAAATAAATGATGTTCTGTGAAGTGTTCATTTAATTGATTAAACAAAATATTTTCAAAGATGTTTGAGAAGCTTGATTAAAAAAAAAAAGAAGTGGCAGAGCCCCACTGATTTCATTTTTTATGAATCCCATTAGTTTGACCGAAATTCCGTCATTACCGTAGCTTGTTTTTGTTTTTAAGGAGTCTATAGTCTTGATTATAGTTCCCTTGGTCACCGGTTTAAAGTCAAAATTGTATTCACTTGGGTTTTGTAAGTAATTTTGAAAACCCTCAGTAATAGACGGATTTACTTGCGCTGCAAGTTTGGGACCTATTTCAAGAAAATATTTATTAAAATTATTAGCAATTATTTGCTTGTTAGTAACAGTACTATCTCCATTAATTGTAAAGGTATTGGGAAAATTTGTTTTCTTCTTTGTTTTGAGTACTTCCTTTATTGTTTCCCACGTATTTTTTATATTACCTTTGTGTCTGGCAAAGCAGTTGCTATAGAAAGTTCTCTTAACTTGTTTAATATTATTTTTAAGAATATTATTATATGTGTGTAAATTGATTTTGCGCTGATCATATTCCTCTGAGTTAATGCGAGTCTTTTTCAGTTCTTTATATAATTTGTCTCTGTTTGCTATGGATATTAATATGCCCCATGTTATCCAACTAGATTTTTTGTTTATATTTATTAAATTTAACCTTTTTGGTAGGAAAATTATTTTCAAATGCATGTTTGCAAATATTTTCAAACAGGTTATAATTTTCTGTGGGGTTAGTATTTGGGTTTTTGTTCATTTTGTCAAATATGTTTGATGTACTGATTTCTTTTAGAAAATTATCATAGGATTCTGATGTATTCTGCCCAATATAAATGTATTTTGGATTTGATTCAAAGATTTTACCACAATCAAGCGATATGAATTATGGAAAATAATCAGAGATGTTTGACATTAAGATTCCAGTGGTGGGAGAACGTTTAAAGTTTGTTAATTATAACAGAAAATTTTCTATCAAAGTGCCTCTATTTTGGAAGAGTCTGGTAAGTAAAGTTATTTGTGGAAAAAAGCTAAGTGATGTAATTGCAATATACGCTAACGTATACAGTGGCATATTATTACCAACTGCATGTCCTGCCTGCCATGGCAGTAGCAAATGCCTGCATAAACATTGTGACAAGACATAAGTATCGCATTTTACTGCCGTTCCTTGCTGATACAAATAAGTATATCAGGCAAATGTCCTGTGCTGGTACTGGCTTTGGCCTTGTGGTAACATTTTGTAAACAGTCTTGCCCACAAAAGTAGTGATGTCGAGCGGTTTTGGCAAAAACTATTAACACTATGGTGTGACACCATGCTGTGCTTGTTGTTGCATAACCAATGAGATAAATTCTAGATTCCCTCATGTCATAACATGGGACCAAATCAGATATAATCTCTTGAGCAATTCTGAACAGGCTTTATACAGCCCTTGGCACTCACAATGGAGTACGTCAGAGAGAACGGGGTGCTTGATTTCACAGTAAACATAAATTTGGTAATCTAGCATGTAATACACCAGCACGAACAACATGGAAGTTCAAGGAAATGTAAATTTGAACTATATTTGATTGAAGTTCAAGAGGATGACACCCCCCCTCCAAAAAAAAAATCCAGCAGCAATAATGATAAAATAAACCTAAGGCTGAAGGCAAGTTATTCTAAAAGAGGTGGCTACAAGCCAAAAAGATGGCCACAGATCCACCATTAATATCCAGAGGATTCATTTCAACATGAGCACATAATAACGTCTTTATTGACTACTTTTGAATTTTTATTTTATTCATTTTTATATTTAATAAATACTAAAAATCACACAGCTTCAATGCATAACAACTTTGCTTATTATCATATTTCCCTCTTCTCAATGTGTCATACCTAAACATTACTAAGGAAACAGTTCGCAGACGTTTTACCAGCAAAGAATTTACAGGCAGCTTCCTGGACAGCCCATGAGCTTACCTAGCTGAATGAACACGGGTGTCGTTTTATATGTCCATAAATTAAAATGTTTCTTCTTCGTTGCATGTAACCATTTTTCTGATAATTCGCCCAAAACATACCATTGATGTATACTTAAAAATCACACTTCTGCTGCAATTGTCATCAAAGCATCACAAGGGACAGCTTTGTCTCGAGAGGTTTTCATTCTTGGGAACCTAATACTTGTTGGCCGAATTAGTTTCTCTACCTTTTGACATAAATGTCAGATACTGCCAATGATGTTTACTGTGAGGAATTATGAAAAGTAGATTTTAAGTACAGAAGTCGTTGGCCGAATTAGTTTGTCTACCTTTTGACATTAATGTCAGATACTGCCAATGATGTTTACTGTGAGGACTTATGAAAAGTAGTTTTTAAGTACAGAAGTCGTACTTGCCCAATGTAGTACGTGAAAGTAGGACAAAGTAGCCCACATTTGCCCACACAGTCACGTGTGGCCAGAGGAAAAACTAGAAAAGAAGCACAGCAAATCTGTCTGGGTCCCTAAAAATGAGAACAATTTTTACGGTTTTCAGGATTTAAATTTTGTTTATTCACCTAATGTGCATCACTTAAAATGCTACAACTTTGGTTCATGGCTCATTGGATGCAGCTATGTCACAAACCTATGAATTGAAATTGGAATGGCTCGTCTATCTACAATAGGTGCCCAGATATTCAAGAATTAAATTTTATGTATTGACCCAATTGGCATAAATTAAAATGCTAGAACTTTGTGTTATGGTTTATGTTATGGTATATTAAATATGGCTATGTTACAAACAAAAAATGAATTTGGAATGCCACCTCTATCTATAATAGTTTTGGAGATATAAAACCTTAAATTTGTTCAAGTGCCCGTAATAAGCATAGTTTAAAATTCTACATTTTTTGTTCACTGTCCATTAGATTGACAGTTGTCTCCAACCTACATGTGTTAGTTAGAACTTTTTGTCTATCTTTTATATTTTTGAAGATATTGGGCATAACTATTCCAAATGAAATTCACAATTTTACTTGTAGGCAGTCAGTCACCATGGCACGTTTGGTGGTTTTTGGAATAATAGTGTCTGACAAAAACTACGGACAAATGTGAGTCTGAGAGAGACAGACAGTATGTAGATATTATAATTAAAGGATGTGTATACATGCAATACAAAACTGTCTTTGTTCCTTTATTACATAAACAAATTTCAACGGACGGTGCAACAAAACTACAGGTAAATATACCTTTGAGTTGAGACAAGCACTTTTCTGTCTCAGTGTTCCTTGTCTTGGCTATAAAGAACAGGCTTCAAAATGATAACAGGCTTCATCTCAGTGCTTACAAGAAAACAAAGACATGGCAGTGTCCACTGCGATGACACAAATCCACACACTTTTCAAAATTCACAAAGTTGTGAAAACAGCCATGGAGGACTGGGAGACCACAATTTGATGGGTCTAGCCAACTCAGCACTGTATATAATCTATTAATAGATGGTACACTAAGTGGGCGGGCTTATTTTGCCCATAAATGCAGTCCCTTGGGATTGATAAGCCAGCAGACACATGATAGCCTCAGGCAAAAACAGACTATCTAGGTCACCAGTTTCAGTCACACTCACAGTGCACTGACAGCTCTGCCAAGCAATAGTGGCACTTTTATGTGTGGTACATATAGCTGCATGGAGCCTATCTGTTCTTGCATGAACAGAACGACATTCTGTATTTTATTGAGAACCTCATTACACAGTTGTTGGGAGCCCCCCCCCCCCCACACACACACTTCCTACAAGACCCAATCCTTCCAAACCAAACACCTAGCAAGCATAGATAGCAGGCTGCCTATGCGACAGGTTCAAACTAATATATTATGAATACAAAATGGTTGCCCAGCATGATCGAGGTCCAATCAGCTTGTAACAAGCAGTAAAAACGGGAATTGTATTTGTGTCTTTTTGCCCAGAACCACTTCCTAGTAGTCAATATCCTATTCCACAGTTCGAACTCTTTACTCTCCATAAGCTAACCTGTCCCTGTCTAACCTGTATATATATGGACTTACTATTGTCTATATTGCACACGTTCCCCTGTAAAATTTTGACATAGGCTGTATCAGCCCAAATAAATTAAAGGGTCTTCAGCGGGTAACTACTCAACATGTTTCGGAGCCTTTTACCCGTACATGTCTCTCTGAGTAGCGGCTCCTTGCCTAATGTGTATTCTAGGGAAATTAAGTGAATTTAGCATACATTAAATTCCCCCACCTTTTGTTTGCATGCCATTGAATGTACCAGATGTCTCAAACCCACACGGGTAAGTTAGAACCTTGTGTCTATCTATAATATTTTTGACGATATAGAGCTTTTAAAGCATTAATTGTCCCTAATTTGCATAATTATAAGCATCATGACTATTCCAAATGATATGTACAATTTCCCTTGTAGGTCAGTCACCATAGCAGGCCTGGTGGTTTTCGGAATAATAGGGTCTGCGAAACATTCCAGACAAATTTGGTCCTAAAGAAAGAATCCTTGGAAAAACAAAATGGCTGGATTAGCACCTAGACATAATCATAGGGACGTGAGGGCTGATAGTTAAACAGTCACCGAAATGCAAGCTAATAGTCTCAGTGTCATACGGGCATGCCTCATAATTCTAGCAAAGCCAGAAGGGAATGCTAGTACTCCTTAAGTATGAGAGGGAAGGAATACTAACAGTACGAAGCTTAAGATTACACAGTAATGCATGCTAAAAACTCCAACGTCATGAGTAATGAAACTAATAATACCAAAGTCATAGGGGATGCATGCTTATAGTACTGATGACATGGAAAGTTCATGTTAATAATACCTTAGTCGCAGGGAATGCCTGTTTATGCCCCAGCCACTGTAAATAATACAAACTTATTTCTTATCAGCTGTGCACCACTACTGGTCCTTTGTGAATAATTACAGATGAACCAGCCTGAAAGCCTTTGATACAATCTCCAATCTACAAACAGTACCACGTTATACGTTGTAAAGGAAGCGGTAATTGGATAACAATACCTATGGGATCAGTTAGCCTGTTATGTTTTGACACCTTTCAACGCAGTACATTCTGACAACAATAAATTCCTGCTCATGATGCCGTGTAGTAGAGAATATGGAGCTATCCATTGTGTATGTGTTCAGAATGCTATGGAAAAACCAATAATCATTGGCATTTCCATCTGCATCCAAGTGTTATTCCAGAGACCTTCTTCGTAAGCAAGTTTTACTTTGCTTACAAAATCTCATCTTTTAATGACATGATCATATTTCCAGGCGACTTCCTTTTAGCTTTGCCACTTTAATTTAGCCAAGTTGTGATTCACGTTCACATTGTGACGCTGGCCTCAGGGCAGTTTTATGTGTTACAAGTATAATGTTGACCAGGCACAAGGCTGTAAAGGTGCTTTCCCAAGGCAACAGATGCCAGAAAGCAGAAGCTCCTTTTGCGAAAAAATTCTGAAACTGGAGAATATAAATTAAGCATCAATTTTGTCATGGGAACATCATTTCCCTTTTAGAGACAATACTTACTGTTATATTGTATTGTATATGCATAGTTTACATTCACTTTGTTTCTATGTTTAGCTTAATATATATTTTGATGACATCATGACATCCATCCATCTATGTGTATATTCATGTTTCTTTCCAGAGTGGCTTGAAGAATATAAAAATTAAAATAAAATGCAAACTTATTGTGCATAAATTAGATGCGACAAATATGAAAAAGCTAATTGAAAAATAGTATCCAATATACAAGCAGGTGTTTTTATGTACATAATTATAAGGTGACAAGTTATTGCATTCTATATTTAATTTCATTATATATAGGAGGCAATACTCTATTAGAATATTTGTACATAAAAATCCCAGTTTGGAGAGAACAATTGTCTTTACCATTAAAAAATTTTAGTGACTTAAACAAAGGCACTGTACGTCCTCAGAAGACAGCAAAAGTGAGAAGGCGTAAAGGTTTGTTTTGGAGAATCTGTCTTTGGTGTAATGATTTTGGGTAATTACTAGCCCAATCCATTTTACTGTTACTTAAATAGGGGTATAGGAAAACATAGTATAAATTCAATTGAAGTGATGTCTTTTAAAAACTTTGACCTTACCCATTATGTCGATAGATTTAGCTAATTTTGTTATAGGTATGTTGTATATGACGCTTGCAGTCATGTCTTTTTTTTTTTTTTTTTTTGTAAAACATTACTTCAAGAAACTTGATTGTGCATACCTGGGTAATTTCCATACAATCAATTGACAAGGAAGGATAATTCGGTATTCTCTTATTTTTGGCATGGAATAAATCAAAATTTGTTTTTGATAAATTAAGTGACAACTTGGTTGCTTTAAATCATTTTACATATTTTAAATACCTAACATTCATAGTTTCAAAAAGGTTGAAACAGTTTTTCTCCGGCAGAAACATATTTGTATCATCTGCAAAAAGGATTAATTGGAGCATATTTGACATATTCCGTAAACCAGTGAAGTACAAAAGAAACAACGTCGGACCACATTGACCCTTATGGGACACCACATGTTACATGTTTCTAAACTGGAGAAGAACCATCATATAGAATGAATTGTATTCTATCTGATCAGTAGTTTTTAACCATTTTATTTGAACCAGTCGATGATTATAATACTAAACAAGGAAATCTATTTTTATCGATATTCCACTATTACCAATTATGCAGGTTTTCTAGAAAACATGATGGAACTGTAAATTGACATACAACCCCTCTCAACTAAAAAGAACTATTTTTCAGCTAATTCAAAAAATCAGTGCTGGCTTCATATACTGAATATTAAATTTCTAATTTTTCATGTTCTGAACATGTTCTAAATTTTCCTTTCTCTCTTCTTCTCTTTTCCTCCTTTCATAGCATGAAGCTTTTGACTTAGTTTAATTTTGGTGAATGATTTGAAAGAGGTTTTTATCCTGAGCAAGATTGGAAATGTCCGCACTTGTTAGCTTGTGGCAGCCTATAACTATTATAGGCTTCTTAATATAATCTTGATGTTATCTTTAATTTCTATATCAAAAGATTGTGTACCTACTTTTATTAACATTGTTGCCTTTGTGGAATAATGTCTTTTCATAACAATACAAACAATACAGGGGGACTTAAATCAGGAAGGCTATGCGTCCTGTTCGCTTTGCCAGCGATATAACCAAACCGTAAATATTCATTGTTATGTTCTATGTCGGTCCAACAATAAACAATACGGCATGCATATGTGATACAATGGTTTTATACAAGTACCAAGCATCAGGTTTTCATGAAAATTCCCAAAATATCAAACATCGTTTACACGTTTTTTTTTTACAGTCAGTACTTGTATCTAAACCACAGCCAATAATTCAGAAAGACCACCTTGCAATGCCATTGCTAAAATATATTTATTACTTTTTGGACATGTTTATAACAATGACACTGCAGACCGACCCTTCTTGCCAATGCGGCCTCATGGCAAATTTTGGTACAAATCTTTTATTTAAAAATGATGTAGAAGTTATCTTGTCACAATTCAGTGTTAACAGTAGACTATAATGCAGTTTGAACAAGATATACTCTGTAAACTTTTTTTTTTTATTTCAATGTAAAAATACAAAACATAATCTTATATTCGTGATTGGCGATTGTTCTCATATGTTGAATTTGTCTTTACTCTTTTTTGCTAAGATTTGGTAATGTTAGGTAGTGTGAATCTCTCGTGGAGCCCTTTGAGACATTACCCGCAAAATATTCTACTTCTTTCACACTCTGAGTTTTTGAATTACATCCAGAGTTTCATTGTATGGCCTCACCTGACAAAGTTGGCACTTCAAACTAAGCACTGTCATTATTTCCAGTAATCAACACACATATGGGACCAGCCGCATACATTGAAACATTATCTAAAGATAAGAGCCATGTGTTCTGTATATTTAAATATGTACATACTTATGATGATGTGGAATTATAAAGTTTCTGCATTGCTGTACTGTTCATGTGGTGATGTGCAAGTCCATGTAGGGACTGCTACATGGGCGGTGCCTTTCATGTACTCACTCGCGTTAGACCAAGACAAACGGCGCTGTATTCTGCCGTCAGTGCTCGTGATCTGGAACAGTTTAACTGAAATGTCAAGAGAACTTCAGTATTATTATAGTTACCATTTGAATCGAACGTTTTTGCCATTTTTGACAGATGTTCGTGTACTCTGAATTGGCACAACGATACTGGATTCAAATTCTTTGTAAAGTCTTCTTTCTACCAGCATTGTGTCAATATAATGAATATTACAGATATGTGAGTGTCGTTATAATGAGGTTTCACTGTACCAGCATGCCTACTGTTGCAGCGACCACTGTTTGCCTCTGCTCATTGAGACTCAGACTCTGACTCAGATGGTATTAATTCGACAATAATTCAATATGTAAATTCACAAGATGATACATATAAATGCAGACAAAGAACATAAAAATCTAAATGTTGTCAAGAGACAAACCATTAAGGCAGGAAAAACTGCCGCTATCATGGGTGCCACTTCATGAAGAAGAGGCTATATGAGGTTACAAAAGTGTTTTACACATAAAACTGGTGAGGAAATACCGTACAGTACACCGGAGAAACAAGTTAATCAGACAATGAAGTAAAATTATTTCTAAATTAATAACATTACATTATTTTTGTTTAGAATACATTCATCTGTTCCATTTACAAGTACGATAATATAATTTCTAATAAAATTCTCTGTACATTTTGGTTAACTTGATTTAGGTAAAGACGATTTCGGTTTTGAGTATAATGCTGGTGAAATTCGGATGCTTGGCTGAAATGGATGGATTGTAGATAAGCAGGGACAGATATATCTTTGCCTTACGTAAAATTGTAAGTTGCGACGCATAAATTATTTTCCAGTTTTTGCAGTTTTAGTTTCTTAGACAAGGGTTTGGTGTGAGAATCAAATTTGCCATTCGTACTTTACGTATAGCCTTCTTTTCTTCTTTTATTATTTGAAAAGGAGGGAGTGTCGGAATCCTCATGCAAAATAGAAAAATTGAGATGACATAGGATAAGTGACTTGTGTAATTTTCTAACATCGATAAAGGTAAGCACTTTTAAAGTTTATTTAGAAGTCCTATTCTTCAAGATATCTTTTTTGAAATCTTATAAGTGTGAGATTTTCATGCCAAATTTTCATTTAAAGTAAGATCAAGGAAATTAAACGAGGACACTCTCTGTATTGCAATACCATTGATTACGATATTAGATATTTCATACACTAATTTCTTTAGTGGTGCATGAGAAATCATACATTTAGTTTTATCAACATTTAACGATAGTTCGTTTACGCATAACCAATCACGGATTTTATTTAATTTGTTATTTATTGCTGTGGATCTTTGTTCATTATTTGTACCTAGGGTTAAGTTGAAACATTCTAAAGTATCTTGTAAGGTTGTATCATGCGTAAACATGGTTATGTAAAAAAACAAGTCAATGAGTATTGCAGAGCAATACATAGTCCCCCGCTCGTCGCCCACGAGGTTGAATGGACTACTATATAGGGGTGTGACCTAGATGAAAAAAAAATTAAAAGGCCCTTTAATCCCAAGAGGATCAAATATTGCATAGCTATGTGTAGTTCCTTACCAGACAGCAAGTAAATGTAGTTAAGATGCATGAAGTTTGGGATAACAATGTTGTTTGGAGTTGAAAGGAACCTGATGCAAATTCACTAGTTTCTTGAATGGTAATTTGGCTGTTTGTTTTTACATATGCATTACTAACTAATTTTAGTCAGCCTCAACAATGAGAAGGTGATGATCTGCAAAGTAGAGTGGAATGTTGTGCAAGGGCAGCAACTTTGATGAAAAGATAAGGTCAAGGATTGCTTCCAGATGATGAGTTGGGTTCTTACTAACTGTACAAGTTCAGTATAGCAACATTTTGGTAGCTGTAGGTGTTATGGTATTTGAAATATGGCCTGGAAAAGGATTTACACGGAGTTAATACTGTGACCTACATATCTGACCTAGTGACCTATTTTTGCTCATAACACATTTTCAAGTCACAATGAATTAACAGGTTAATTTCATTACAAGAAGTCAAAAGTAACACAAAATTATAGCCAGGACGTGAAAATACTGAACATTTACAAATCACTGTGACCCACATATTTGACCTGGTGACCTAGTTTTGCTTTATGGCACATTCTTAGATTAAACTTCACATTTGTGTAAAATTTCATTAATCTAAGTAAAAGGACAAAAAAGTTATGGCCCGGGCAAGATTTTGAATGGATTTCACAGTGACCTAGATATTTGACCTAGTGACCTACTTTTGCCATGTGACTCAACAACTCCCCAGGTAGTATTAAAATAATAAATTTGGTAGCTGTAGGTATTATAGTAAGGGAAATATGGCATGGACAAGGTTTTACATGGAGTTTACACTGTGACCTAGATATTTGACCTAGTGACCTAGTTTTGCAACGTGACACATTTTTAGGTCACAATACATTATCAGTAAAATTTTATGACAAGAAGTCAAAATTTTTTAAGAATTACAGTAAGGACATGAAAATACTGTACATTTATGTATTACTGTGACCCAAATATTTGACTTAGTAACCTAATTTTACTTTACGACACATTTTCACGTTAAGTTTCACATTTGTGTAAAATTTCATCAATCTAAGTAAAAGGACAAAAATGTTATGGCCCCGACAAGTTTTTACATGGATTTCACATTGTGACCTAGATTTTGAACCTATTGATCTACTTTTGCCATGCTACACTCCACCACCACAAGAAGTATGCACATAGCAAAGTTAGTAGCTGTAGGTATTATGGTATAAGAAATTTGGTGCTGACAAGGTTTTACACAGAATTTTATACTGTGACCTATATATTTGACCTAGTGACCTAATTTCCCCTCATGACACACTTTTGGGTCAAGGTACATTATCATGTAAAATTTCATAAAAAGAGGTCCAAAAGTTAAAAAAATTACAGTCAGGACCTGAAAATTCTGTATATTTACATATCGTTGTGACCCAAATATTTGACCTAGTGACCTAGTTTTGCTTTATGACACTTTTTTAGACTAAGTTTCACATTTGTGTAACATTTCATGACTCTAAGTAAAAGGACAAAAAAGTTATGGCCCGGACAAGATTTTTCATACATATGTATTCTGTGACCCAGATATTTGACCTAGTGACCTACTTTCGGCACACGATACACCTCTATCCTAGGAAGTACAAACATATTAAATTTGGTAGCTGTGGGTGTTATGGTTTTGGAAATATGGCCCAGAGAAGCTTCGGACGGACGGACTGACGGACCGACGGACGGACAGGGTGCAAACCTGTAGTCCCCCACCAAGTGGGTGGGGGACTAAAAAGGTGGTCGCGCTTGCCAAGTCATTAACATAAATTATAAGTAGCAGGGGTCAAAGATTGACCCTTGGGGAAGCCTGTGCTAATACGAGAAAAGTTTGAATTGGTACAATTGAAATCAATATATTGGCCACGATTTTGGAGGTTACTATTAAACCACTGAAGTTGATTATTTTGAATTCCTTAAGAGCTTAATTTAGAAAGTACGATTTCATGCTCCAGGGTATCAAATGTTTTAGATATGTCTGAAAATATTGCAATGGTTGTGTTACCTGTGTCCATTTGATGTACAATTTTATCAATGACTCCTAACGTTGCAAGTTCAGGGGAATGCTGTTTTCGAAATCCGTACTGATTATTGTGTGATAAATCATAAGTTTGTAAATATTCATATAGCTGATTACATTTTTTTCTAAAATGCTAGAAACGAAAGATAAAAGAGAAATTGGCCTGTAGTTACAAATAAATGGCGGTTGCCCTTATTGTAAATTGGTTAAAGTTTTGCGATTTTTCAGCTGAGCGGCAAAATATCTGTTTGAAAAGATTGATTAATTATTATGGCTAGACTTTGGCTTATTAGTGTTTTAATAAACTCAAGTACATTAGTAGATATCTGTTGGCCAAACTACTTTTTACTATAATGCTATCAAAGATTGGAACAACCTTCCCCAAGAAATAAAATTGTTGACGGGCAAGGCCAATTTTAAGACTAAGACAAAGGCTATTTTATTTTCCAAAATGGGCGCAACAGATTTTTTATAACAGACCATAATAATTTAGTTGATATCCTTTTCAGTGCTTTTTTGCACTGGCTTTTTATATACCTTTGTTTTCCAGATGTATATGCATATGATCATTTTATTATTGAAAATTATTGAAAATTTATTCTATGTATGGTTAACAGGGATCCCCCTCGAAACAAGTCTTGTATTCACTTTGGGGGTTATCCCGGGAGATTAACACATTGTGTTTTGTCAATGTGTGTTACTTTTATTCATTTTTACCTATACATATACTTTGTATGAGCTGCTGACTTCCAAATAAAATCAATCAATCAATCAATCGATCAATATCGTCATGTCCACAACTATACGGTCTAAAGATTCTGGATTACCCTTTTACGCCCGAGGCATTCAGCTGAATATATTTATATCTATGTCAGACATAATGTGTAAGATAGCTATTGCCATTTGTATCCATTTTACTAACAAAATTTCCCCCTTTATTCGTGCCCAGGCGAGCCGATTAAAGCTGTTGACTCATTGAAAGCTTGGCACTGAAAGAGTTAAATAAAGTAGTCCCTGTACCTGTTGTTAGGCAAGATCCAGTGGAGTCTGTGTATAAATTGGCACTGAAAGAGTTAAGTAAAGTAGTCCCTGTACCTGTTATTAGGCAAGATCCAGTGGAGTTTGTGTATGAATTGGCACTGAAAGAGTTCAATAAAGTAGTCCCTGTACCTGTTGTTAGGCAAGATCCAGTGGAGTCTGTGTATAAATTGGCACTGAAAGAGTTTAATAAAGTAGTCCCTGTACCTGTTATTAGGCAAGATCCAGTGGAGTCTGTGTATAAATTGCCTCTGTATACCATGTATATTAATTTTATACTATGTACCAGTGTAGTGAGCGTTTGGAGAAACGGACTCAGACGTTACCATCTTTTATTTTTAAAAACAAACATGTGTGAAATATTGAGCAGTTACGTCATGATGCTGAGTCTGGATAATAAATTGAGCGTATCAATACACTCAACAATATGCAAGGCTATTTTGTGCACCATACATTTTTGGCACTGTGCGTGGTACCTCTGAGCTCAAGATGAAGCATTTCAATGCTCACCTGTAACAACTGACAGTACAGCGCTGCTAAAATCTGACTTAGTGCCAATACAAAATAAATATTTCAGACAAAGCTGAAGACACTGATGAACAATCAAAATAGCACACTTCGCTTGTTGGCCAATCTCAAAATGTCTATATACAATGTCGCAAAAAAGCAATAGATTTACCGGTGTCCCTAATGTCGGGGTCATTTGAAAACATTTTGGATTATCAGGTAAATACGGCAGACATACATTGTCTCTTGATATATCGCCTGGTAATCAGGATGGCACAAATAAAGAGGACAAATATGCCCACAGCGAGCAGCGTCCGGGCCGTGGCTTCGTTCTGTCGTATTTCATACATCAGTTGGTCCTCCATCCGTGCAGCTGCCTCCTCGTCAAACAATGTGGACTACAACATGACAAGAGACAACAAAGAATAAAAAAGAAAGTAATGTTCAATGCATGCAACTAAAGAGAACCTGGGATACCCCAATTATATATGCACGATAAATCAGCGCAACGACTCTCTCCATTATGTAGATACACATTAAAGGTTGCTATTTTACACAAACGAAATGACATCGGTGCGGTGGGAGTCAAACGATACATTTCTCAATCAGCAATTCACACAAATGGGTGAGAAAGGGTTACAAAGGCAAACACACAGATGAAACTTACAAGCCTTAGTTCAAAGGCGACAAGGTTTAAATTGAGCAATATATTAATTGATATAGATATTGTAAATATATCGGAAGGCACACAGTTATCTGTCCGATTGAACAGCTCACATACTAGAATACTTTCTTTTGGATGTGTATTGATTTTGTTTACACACACACCCACATCCTGCATTTGTATTGCTGATTAATGAGGAATAAGATATCGCCATTTGATGAAAAATCCTAAAAGTACGAACACAAATTTTATTCTATGCAACAAAAGCAAGACATTATACATTTATGAAAGCATTACTTAATATACATTCTGTTTTACGTCAAAATCACAGTCAGTACACAGTGACGATGGGCATTGTAGCAGATCTGATCAGAAATAAAAATATATTTACCTCTTCAAACCACAGAATAGGAAAGTACGTCCCATTCAATGAATCGGTACCTCTGCAAAGTACACCACACATATTTAGAAACGCAACAATCGTGTCATTTGGCAGAATTCCACGTCTAGGCGATAAGATGCGAATGTTGTTTGAACACATACGACTAACTATGTTTCATTATCATGATATTATTATAACACGATCACAAACTGACACGTCCCCCCCTCCTACCGTCAGATGACGTCACGCCTTTCATTGCCAGTTTCGACCAAAGTCGTATTACTCTGAATTCCTACAACGATACTAGCTTTGCAAGGTCAGCTTCCTTTCAGGTACCAGCATGCCTCCAGTTGAAGATACCATAAGAATGGTCCAGGTCAACAGCTTTCCTCGGCCCGCTGTGCGGCATCACACCCAAACAGCGCCAAGGAAAACTGTTGGCTCAGTTAAGACGCGGTACCACGTGTTGTGTCATGTGATGATGAAGAAAGTTTAATATTTGCAGTGCCACACATTTAAAGTATATATTATCTCCGAGGCCCGAATTTTGTAGCATTCTAAGATTTCGTCATAGTTCTGAAGATAATTAAATTTTGATAAAAAAGTATGAAATTAAAAAACAAAAAATTATATTGTTTTAAAAACAGTGTGAGGTGTGGCTTCTGTTGTCAAGAAACAGCAAACTGGATTATCTACTAAACTATACCTGCGACATTTTAAAATAAATTGCTTCACAATTTTGAGCTGAATGAAATTCTAGACAAACTGGAATTTGCTTTTGCCGAAATATGTTAAATCGAGCAAATATTTCACAAGAAAAAATTATTTTCCAAATTGTTCCAAGGAATGTTTTGGCAGTTGAAGATAAATCAGGATGCCTACCTGTACAAATATATAGCTCATATGATCTCGAACTGTGTAAAATCAATGAATAAGTCTCAAACAAACTTGTATTTTGTGTCCTAAGGGGTTGCGGAGATTCATCACAGTGGTTAAAGATCGCCAATTAATTAACCTATATATAACTACCCCATTCACGCGCAAGACATGGCATCTACCTACTACAGTAAGCATTACTTTGCAAACTACAGCATTTTTTTTCAAAAAGAGTCCTGGGAAAAGAGTTCAGAGAAGCAATATTTATTTTCCTGTAAAAATATAAATTTTCTACGTAACTCATTACTGACAATCATGCCAAATGCAAAGGCTACAAATTGAAATAAATTTACTGACTGCAAAACACTGGTTTGTCTGATATAGCCACTCAGCTGCAGTCTTTTGGCAACATCCAGGGGTACTCCCAGGTGCTGAAAAATTCAAAATGATCATATAGTACCAGCATGTTTTACAAAACATTTATACCATTTATTAATAATGATGTTCACAGTTAATATTTGATGCATGTGATAACAAGACAAATTAAAAGTATAAATATGTCAACAAAACAGATGCAACCAAATATCCCAAAGTAAAGGCTGTAACGGTAACATTATATCCAGCAACCCATTGATCTAAGACCGGACATCCATGCAGCGCACTTACATCAACGTGCACCCAGCAAATTACTTTATGACCATTTGTGATTATACCGGTGTACTCGATTGACAGTTCGATTAAGCACGACAAAATCCACGTACGTGTTTCATGGAAGGGAATCAATAAAATTTAAACAGTATACCGGGCATTCAAATCAGCTGCGGTGCTGGTTTGACCCATCTCATCCAACAAGGAAAACCTGCACGTATCCAACATGACAAAGTATGTCAGAGTCATCTTCTCCAAACAGACACTGAGCTAGACATGACAAAGTATGTCAGAGTCATCTTCTCCAAACAGACACTGAGCTAGACATGACAAAGTATGTCAGAGTCATCTTCTCCAAACAGACACTGAGCTAGACATGACAAAGTATGTCAGAGTCATCTTCTCCAAACAGACACTGAGCTGGACATGACAAAGTATGTCAGAGTCATCTTCTCCAAACAGACACTGAGCTGGACATGACAAAGAGTCGTCATACCTTTGGAACAAGTATTCGCTATCCCCATAAATGTGTTCCGTATTCATACGATAAGATATATGGAAGATAGAACAGGG
Organism: Hermodice carunculata; assembly: GCA_964020975.1. Taxonomy (NCBI): domain Eukaryota; kingdom Metazoa; phylum Annelida; class Polychaeta; order Eunicida; family Amphinomidae; genus Hermodice; species Hermodice carunculata. The sequence goes on from CAXHWN010001661.1 coordinate 206,586, forward strand.
GAGGTGAGAACAAAAAGTGAGATTAGATGGAACGAGATAAGATGTGATTTGATATGATATGATATGATGTGATAGAAGATGACACAATTTTACAATTATTTTACTCTCCTTGACTCCCTTCGGTCCTCCCAGACCAGCAACTTTGTGTGGAAAAGAGTCGTCTCTGTCATAATTTAAGACAAGCCCATAAAAATGTTCTCTTACCGGTTCAATGCCCATGTATGTTTCATGCTTTTCCTTGATAGGCTTCAGACCGTCAATTGCATGCACTAACGCTTGGTCTCCATTCAAAAAGTGGGGCAGGGAAATCCCAAACGGGGCTCCTTGTTGTATGAAATTAAAAAGCAACAAGCCGCATTGACGTCCTACAATACGCCTTGATCCCATTTACTCTATTCTTAAATCATTGAGTGCTTTATTGTGTATTGGTCAAATAAATAAGCGTATAAATAAAATTTAAACCGCAAAATTTGGTTCAATGGACCTTGCCCTGACCTACATTGTGGTTTTTCATTTTGCGAGACTACATCCATGCCAGCGTAGTTATATGACAGGTGGTTTATAATTAAAAGACTATCAAACTTACATTAAACGAAAACTATATGCGGACATCTTAACACATCAGCCCCAAAAGTAAGTAATTTGAGAATCACAGCAATTTAGATATTAGAATTGAGAGCAGATGTCCCATCAGAAAAAGTACATTACAACCCTAGTGTTCTATCAATGAAGGAATGTCTTATTATTTTTTTTATCCTATGCACCTAATGCTGTGCTGACACGTTTTGTGTAAACTTTGTGCTGACAAGCCAACTTATCATTAAAATTAAAAGGAAATCTTTTGAAAATTTTGACGGCAAAGGATATACCTTCACTAGTTAAGATGAAATGACCATGACAAGCAATATATATATATATATGTATATATATATATATATATATATATATATATATATATATATATATATATATATATATATATATATATATATATATATATATTAAGTGAACTAGCTCTGTGACTGTGAAACTGGTCAATTAAGGTTACCCATAGTATGCAGTTACCGACTTCCACATATGATACACATTTGTGGTACATTTGATACCATTAATCGATCTTATTCTTTCTCAACATCTTGAATTCAGTGTCCTGAATTTAATTTGTTTTAATACCTATGATATTGGGTCCAGTTAAAACTACCAAAGTCCAAAGGTCCCACCATGCCCCACACATCATGGACTTCTTGTGGGGACATGGCTCTTGTAATGGTATATGTATATATGTTGATAGGTTAAGATGTAATGACCATCACATACACACGCACACACCCATAATAATGATAATAATAATAATAATAATAATAATAATAATAATAATAATAATAATAATAATAATAATAATAATAATAATAATAATAATAATAATAATAATAATAATAATAATAATAACCATTTAGTGAAATGCATTGCCTGCATGACCTTGAGAACATAGGTCAAGGCCATCTATATATTGCGATATCAATCTTGCACATATGATACATATTTGTGGTACATTTGGTGTTAGTCTCGATCTCTTTCAAAATATTGAATTTCGTGTACTTCAACACATTTTGTTCCGTATCTTGCATAATACGATATAGGTAACGCCACCAAATTTCCACGATCTTTCGACCGTTTGCCTGATCAAGATTGGCTTGGTCCCTAATTTAGGGGTCAATTTAAATGACCCGTGAAATTCGGGAGGGTCCCTCAGGTGATGGGTATGGACCCTTACTTCAATCTTGGAGTTGACTTCTGTTGTCCATGTACTGCGTTGTGGGGCCAATGTACCATGGACACATTTTACAAGATACATATTATGAGCCTTATAAAAGTTCTTTGAAACGCACCAGAGCGACCTCTACTGTTGCTTAAGCTGATGATACCAAGAGCCGGGTCTCTAATTCGGATTCCACCCACCCACCCACCCACCCCCGATCATTGACAGACAAAACGACTTTTTAATCACAAATGTTAGCACATCCTGAGTCAGCGTATAAGCTATAAGCAGAGATAAAAAGTGTATGATGGCAAGTATGAGAACTGTTTTGGCTGGTCCAATCATGTTATAAGTATAGACTGGTATTAAGTCACCATAAACAAGCATTTTAGTCACCAAACTTTTTTTTCAAATCTGACAAAATAGCGAGTGACTTTGAATGTCATATTGAGGCTCAATGGGGCCAGCTGGTTGCCAGCCAGGAGCCTACTCTGTTGTAGGCTCGCTGCTGCCAGGCAACCCACGTCCCATATCGCTAGCCTTTGGTGCTTCTGCAACAAGGTAATGCTACAAGCGACACCTGGTCGTGAAAACAGCACTAGCAACCTGGACAGCTGCTTTCATAAGGCGGTGACGACGAAGGCTATCATTGAGCAGAGACCCTCTGTGCTATCATTGAGCAGAGACCCTCTGTGCCACCATTGAGCAGAGACCCTCTGTGCTATCATTGAGCAGAGACCCTCTGTGCTATCATTTAGCAGAGGCCCTCTGTGCTAGCATTTAGCAGAGGCCCTCTGTGCTATCATTGAGCAGAGAGCCTCTGTGCTATCATTGAGCAGAGACCCTCTGTGCTACCATTTAGATTAGCATTTGGATTATGAACTGCTGTTTCAGGTGGATTGCGGGTCTCTCGAATGGACGTTCCTTGCAGTCCAATTTTACACGCCAGCTTTAATTAATGAAATGCTATGAATATATTGGAAAAATCCGTACATATTCATACTTTGGTTTTTCTACATACATCAAAGTCAAATTTATGAATCAGTTTTTAGAGGAATGCACTGTCACGAACTGCTATATATGCAACAGTTATTAGTTTTTAACAATGGATTGAGTTTGATCTTCAATATGGATGTTGGGAAGAAGAATTTCAGTTGATATTCTAAGATTCTTTATTCATTTTGCTTCATATGGCTACATTATCCTTCCTGTCATGCCAACCTTTATTGTATTTGTCACGCTTAAACCAATTGTTATCTTACATTATCTAGATTTTTTTTGTTCAGGTAGCTCCAGCAGTACCGGATCACAATCCTTAGATGGGGTTATCCTGACAATAGGATACAAACAACATTTTACACGCATACTGAATTCATAATCTACAAAAAGCATGTATACGGTCTCATTCTTTGATGTTGTATGATCATGTCAAGTAAATTTTGATTTGAGTCTTGACTCTTGACCGCCTTACCATCTCTGCATGAACTGATGTTAATGACGCCCGCTGGCACACAGTCGGGTGTACAGTAGGCAATGTTTTCCGGGGTGTTGTCCGGAGTGTCCAGTACCTCTTGTGGAATTGTAAACTTGTACATTGTAATTCCACGTCTGTACATTTCCGCCTCGTACTGAATGTAAAGTGATCTTAAAGACACATAACAGCACTTTTTACAGGATACATTTAAATCGGCACAATAACCGCAAATATTGCAAAACCAGGGTTCTAATTTAATGAGCCGGTATGGCCTTGTCACACCCTGAATCACATTCATTACCAACTAGCAACACGATCAAGCTCTCCTTGAACCCAAATAAATTTGGAACAACCAGGTGTTCAAAATAGTTCACGATAATCTTTCCATTCGCTTAATGTCTGAACTGATACGCGTGTACTACACTAAGTAAACTGCAGACAAAGTCTATGAAAGATATTAGGTTATACGCTAGAACGATTGGTTTTGTATATTCACGGATTTCTCGTCAAATCTTGAAGCATACTAGACTGCTGATAAATTGTGCCAAGAATCGCTATGGTTAAAAAGTGCCCCCCCCCCCCAAAAAAAAAAAACAACGCTTAAAGTAAAACATAAAGATTGCTCAATCCGGATTGAATGTTTTTAAATATCTTGACCAACAGCAGCGTATTTTTGTCTTGCGTATCCAAAAATGCATCTGCAATGTACGCCAAATCTATATGCCACACGAAATTTCCAACTTGGAACGTTTTGTATATTTGATAGCAGGACAAATCTGGTGAGTTGAACGTAATCTTGCTAATCTTAATCTTGTTCGTGGTCGCATGTGGCAAGGTTCCCAAACACCTGCTTTGTACCGTAGGTTTTCTCCGGGATCTCCGGTTTCCTCCGACGCTAAGTTTGGGATAATTGGGCTAAGATCTTGCCTACTGGACCCTGTGGAAGAACAGCTATAGGCTGAACAGGCTATCCAGTATAAAGATGTTCAATTATTATAATTATTAACGAAAATGGTAATCAAAATGAAATTGTGTGAACTTTTTTCTGCTGAGGAAAATAACAATTAACTATCGATAGCTATTTTTTCGAGTCCTACATTTAATAAATTTGGTTTTGGGTTTGCCACAGCCTCAAAAATATATTTACCTGCTCTACTTGCAAGCCTATTTTGCAAATTAACTTTATTTCTAGACCTTCTGTTGCATCCCAGGTTATTACACCAAGGTCCTTAGTCCCATGCAGCATTGATGCAATTTGACAAGTGCTTTCACAGAAAGGAACTTGAAGAAAAAACTCCCAATAAATGAACCAAAACACATGATAAAATAAAACGAATTACAGAAGCGTTACCTTATCAAAACCCACCCAAGGTAAACCCTAAAGGTTTGACAGGAATGCCGCTAACGGTTTATGTAGGCAAATTCCAAAATGTGAATTGTGAATAGATGACAGAGGCAGAGGTAGAACAACTGACTCACAAGTCAGCTGAGCTGAAAACGTGAAGGTAAAGTGTAATCTCTCGTGCATTATGGTGCGACATATTGAAAATGTTTTAGTCGATCCATTATATATTCCATAAGACGACACTGCTCTTTTAATTACATAAGTACCTGCATATATATGTAGAGAACAGCCATGGTCTGTCAGTCTTCTTTATAATAGGCGACCACATAGCACCATCTGCAGCCAAAGTGACAATGGTAGAGTTCGCTTATGTTTGCTACATGAAACTGCAAGAAGCATGAGACAAATAGGACTACTCTGAGCTGAATTGTACATTGCGGTGATAGGTCGAAAAACTAATAAAAGATGACGGGATTTTAATTGATCTAAATGAACATGTGTCCAACCTTAACCCAAAATATGCATCCAAAATGACAGGCTAACTTGTTAACTCATGTCTAATTCTTATATTTATGTGACGTGGTAACTTTTATGATTTTTGTTTCAATTATTATACATGCATTTGTGTATATTATCTAGACCATTCAGAGATGTGTGAAGCATTTCATTTCAGCAATTTATTTGATATATTAGTTATTTATGTATGTGCGATTGAGCCATGTACAAACGTTTCTTCTAATTCTGAGTCCTGAGGGTATATTAGGAAGCGTTCGGGTGTTGTCAGGCCAGGTTCGACTTGTCTTTGTGCTCTAGGTTTGTTTCTCCCTACACCGGGCACTCCCCTTTTTGACAGTCATAGCTGACAGTCATGGGTGAAAGAGCTGGGAGAAAGTTGTAAGTTTTTTCTGTGTGATGATGCTGGCATATTCCGTATATCATTCTGACGCTATGGCATTCAAACTTTGGATATCTCTAGGTACAAAATGTGTGCTTTTCAAGGTAAATTTGTAACGTATAAATATAGCAATTGTTTCCTGTATTTTGCTCAGTCATATGAATGAGTGCATCATGCAGAAGTTATAATGAGTGCATCATGCAGAAATTATAATGAGTGCATCATGCAGAAATTATAACGGCACAAGTTAAGAATAGTAAGTGTAGTTTTGTCTTATATTTGATACTTTTTTCTTGACCGAAGACAACATTTTTGCACATAATTTGTAGGCACTTTGAGCATATATATTTAAGCGTGTAGCTAAGACACGCGGTTTCTATAATTGTAGCTTGTATCTGGATGTCCAAGTTTTTCATCTGTCAAAAGATTCCTTAAGCTTTACAATAAGCTCAAATTGCTATATAATGTCTATGGTTTATTTCATATACAGTTATTTTAAAGCGTTGAAGCGGGAGTTCACATGCCAGATAGCCTATTTTTTTAAAGTTAGCAGTCACAACAAAATGAAAACGTACAAGACGATATGTGACTTTGTTATCACGTACATATACATCAAGCCTGTTTATATGTATATTTCATACTCTCGGGAGCCCTAGGAAAGATATAGAAACTTTTGGGGGGGAAGGGGAGGGGGGCGTTGCATCACAAATCAGCATGTTTAATGACAAGATGCTCAATCACCTGAAGTTTTAATCAAAATTTAAAACTGTTTACCATGAAGTATTGAGTAACAGCAAAGCTTAACGTGTTCCCATGAGTGCTTGTCAATTTTGGGGTCACGCATAACATCGTCAAATTATAAATTAATGAAAATGAATTGGGGGGGGGCTGTTACCCTCTCCATTTTTTCAGGTAAAATAAAAGTAGTCTTAGTAATCATCAATTTTGTGGTCACCTCACCTGTGACAGGGAACAACTTCCTGGCACTGTGCTTACATTTGGAGCACGTATACATGCATGTGGATCACACTACATGCCTGTGGAGCACGCACATATACCCGTGGATCACGCTACATACCTGTGTGGAGCACGAATATATACCTGTGGATCACGCATATATACCTGTGGATCACGCTACATACCTGTGTGGAGCACGCACATATACCTGTGGATCACGCTACATACCTGTGCCGATGATTTTGTTTGCTGTCCGCGTAGTCCACCAGTTCACCTCACTGAAACAAACCACAACACATTTCATAGTAACCATGCAACATACCATAACAGCAGCACACATATTAAGCAGGCAACACATCAGAAATAGCTATAAATGAGGGAAATGCAGTAGGTTGACATAGAATTATTAAGATGCCCATCTTTTACATACATTTATGGCCTGAAAAAACATCACCCGCATAACACATACTAGCAACAAGTCACATCACGTGACCTACGCCTAGGTAATATTCTGATAACACGTCACCCACACTGTTCTGGGTGTTTATGGAAGCCGTCCTGTCCAATAATTCACGAAAACGCAGAGGTTTCATTACCAAACCTATGGGTTTGGTCATGTAACCATGTAACTTCATTACAAAACCTGAAATATGTGCATAAAACCCAGGTGTTTGCTCTGTTAATTATTATTTTTACAAAACCCATGGATTAAACAAAATTCTAGGTTTCGTGCTTGCTTGCAATGTTTAGCTATTGACAAAACCCAGGGTTTTGTCATGTATTCCATCAAGAATTTTAGCGTGCTTCTGTCATTTCACTCATCAACAAAAACCAGGGTTTTGTTTAAAAAGCCGTGGGTTTTGTAGTGATCTCTCTGAGTTTTGTTCCAGCAATCTTCAACGAAACTCCTCGATGCATTTTGGGAGAAAAAGTGAAAAAACGTGAATATGCAAACAAACTTCGAACTTATAATAATAGTCCCATCTGCTTAATTAATAAGAGTTCAGAGGTACTCAGAAATATCCTTATGTGATTCCATGGCCATTGGCCAAATCGTTACAGCAAAAACGTTTTCAAAATTTTCCGAGAATAGAACAAAAATCTAATTTTAAAAAATCTACAAGTAACTGCAATAAAATTCCCTTGCTTCCTGCCACGCCCTGTGGCGGTAAGTAAAAATTATGGGACGTTTCAAACAAAAAGGGATTAAAATTTGGACAAGATTGGGTCCAGCAACGGACAGATGGATGAATAAGGTGAACATGGTAAACAGCACTTAATTGTTCAGGTGTGTATAATTAGGGCTACAATGCTTCAATATGTTTTACAGGCGGTGTCCTGTTGTCAAAAGTCTAAAGTTAAAGGTCTCGTTAGCTGTAAGAGAAATTCGCATAATATATCCATAATATCGTGGAAATATCAGAAAAGGTCAGACGGCTCTTTTCAGTGGCAACCGGCGACCATATTGCACACAGGGATGGGCGAAAAGATAGCAGCGAACTGCCAGTGAGATTTTTCAGGCAAACATTTTGAGATGACGCCTGCAAAAGCGGGAAAAGTGACCTCCTCAAGAACCAATCAGCTCCTCCAATGACAATCGAGTCTTCCAGTGCCAGTCAATTATTCCAGTGCTTATTAAAACTTCTAGTGCCAATTAACTCTCCCAGTACAAAATCAATTTTCACAGTACCAATTGACTCTCCAAGTACCAATCAACTCTTCTGGTACCAGTTAACTATTCCAGTGCAAATTAAATCTTCTAGTGCCGCTTAACTCTCCAGGTACCAATCAACTTTCCTAGTACCAATCAACTCTCCCAGTACCAATCAACTCTCCCAGTACCAATCAGCTCTCCCAGTACCAATCAGCTCTCCCAGTACCAATCAGCTCTCCCAGTACCAATCAACTCTCCCAGTACCAATCAGCTCTCCCAGTACCAATCCACTCCCCAAGTACCAATCAACTCTTCTGGTACCAGTCAATTATTCCGGTGCTAATTAAATCTTCCAGTGCCAATTAACTCTCCCAGACCAGTCACCACGCCCAGCACCAATTCTTCCGTCCAAGTACAATTCCAAATCTTCCAACACCAATCAACTCTTCCAGTACCATTCCAACTCTTCCAGTACCAATCAATTATTGCAATACCAATCAACTCTTTCAGTACCAAGCAATTATTCCAGTACCAATTAACTCTCCTAGACTAATCCTCCGTCCAGTATACAACCGTCCCAGTACCATCCCAACTCTTCCAGTTCCAATCATTCATTCCAGTACCAATCAATTATTTCAGTGCCAATTAACACTTCCAGTGCTAATTAACTCTTTGAGATTCCACTGACACTTTCATTACCAATTAACACTTATGGTGCCAATAATTTCCTCCGGTAGCAGTTAACACTTCCAGTACTGATCAACTCTTCCAGTGCCATTCCCAAGTGCGCCTATCAAAGCTATTGAGTCAGTTCCCAAACTTAGAACTGGAACGGTTAGCAAAGCAAAACAAAATACAACGAAAACAAATAAACAAATCAAGAAACAAACAAAAACGAAACGTGAGCAAACGTTCCATATTCGTCGAAGAACAATAGCAACATCAACTGAAAAAATTAATAGAATGAATCAGGAATCAGCAAACATTAAACAAAACAAAAAAGCAGAGAGAGACACACACAGAAACAGAGAGACAGAGTGAGAGAGAGAGAAAGAGAGAGAGAGAGAGAGAGAGAGAGAGAGAGAGAGAGAGAAAGAGAGAAAATAACATCAAGAAGCAAAAGTGACCTTGACCTGCGAAGGTTCCTTCAAAATGTCAACGGGCAGTGGGTTTTCAAAATAACAGGTTAAGATTGAAAACTTGGCTTCGATAAGAGGTAAAAGCGTGTACTTACGTTTGATCATTCCACGTGTGAAGCATGTTGAACATCTTGGGATCCTTCATGCCAGTGTTAACTCTGAAGGTCAGAGTAGGTGTACCATTGCCTATTACCTGAATTCCACAACACACAACTGTTTTAATGTTTAATGTTTTCACAATTTTTGTCGATTTTACGAACTCGTTACCATTTCAATGTTAAGTAATACCACCGCATTAGTGGCTTGTGGAGAAGCCCGCGTCAGCTATCATACAGATTGTCTAACAATGTATATAGAGCGTGTGGCTACAAAACGTACAGCAAAGAGCCATTTCATTTGATATTTGATTCTGAAAAGTGAAACACCTTGACAATTATTTTCGTTAGTACATTTAGGTTATCTCATAGTGCACATGAAGCGTTTCAGTAAGAAAACAAAGAACATTGCTGACTGTTGATATTAAAAACTGATATTTCTTCAGAAATGGTTTCTTTATTGTGTGGTGGAATGTAAATTTCCTTACAGCTACAGAATGACTGACCCTGCCAAAAAAAATGCATAGCGTAGCTAAGTTATAAAATACCTTACCAGAAAGGCTACCACATGTATATATGCACAGCATGGAGTTACTTTCATTTTTACCAACTGCACGTGTTAGCCATCCAATATCACCTCCATGTATATATAGGCATCAAGTTTACAAAAAGGGAATGCTTTAACATTTAACTGACTTTCTTCTTTCTTTTTTTTTACATGAAGCCATATGAAAAACGTAAATAGTATGGTATTTATCCGTATTGCTCGACAACAAGTAAGAAAACGTCTATTTTACCAAGTCTTTCACGTCAAATATTAACCTGAATATATTGTGCAGCATTAGAATATTAAAAGATCTTACCTCCCCTTTAATGTTTTCATTCTAAAAGAGAAAAATGTTCTTGATGTAATGATCGTGTATATGATCGTTCAACTCAATCGGTCTCATATTGAGACTGTTTCGACAGGTTTCTTTTACTTTTTACCTATAAAACACCCTGATATGTCTACTGGTTTCTGTTACTGTTTACCCACATAACATCCTGATATATCTACTGGTTTCTGTTACTGTTTGTCCACAAAACATCCTGATATGTCTACTGGTTTCTGTTACTGTTTACCCACAAAACATTCTGATATGTCTACTGGTTTCTGGTACTGTTTACCCACAAATATCCTGATATGTTTACTGGCTTCAAACACAATGTTATCACCAAAAAGTGCGTAAAGTATTCAAGCAAGTGATGTCAAGATTCAATGCAGTTTTCACCGATGTGATGGGCACAGATTACCAGTTTTGGAAAGCCCGATTTCCAACAGTGAGGGAGGGAGGGACTGGGTGGAAGGATAGATGGCTCTATCCATTGGTTGATTAGTTGAGGGCTGATTTATTTGAAATGACAGCATACAGACAAATTGGGTAAAAATAAATTTAATTCTTCAAATGCATCTTCGGGCGTGGTGCACCAATAATCCTGTACTAAAAGACGCGTCTGCGTGCAACGTGCACATAAGTGACTTCCCAGGGGCATATGATAAAGCCTTGTCCATATGATATCATAATCTGCCCAGCAAGGTTGTTTTGGCTTTGTTCTTCTTTGTTTCTTTTCAGGGTGGCAGCATCTAAAATGAGTTTACCTCATGCAAACATGCAAGTTTGAATGGGCAAAATGCAACGGAAAGAGAAAACATTGTTTTTCTTGTTTCCTTCTAGATACCATTCACACAATGGTAGCACTGTCTTTTACATTAACCTATGTTTGTGAACAACTTGCACACACCCAAGAACGCCATGCACACACCCAAGAACGCCATGGTGTTCACATTGAGACTCGTCTGCGGCAGTGTCAATAAATTACACTGAATGTAAGAAATAGGACTGAAATACTGGTGCTGTCCTGCAAACATGCCCTCATTGCTTGAGATGGCTCTCTGTACCGGAAGCCTACTAGACAACGCTTGCCGCCGGCGGGCTTGTCCGTTTTGCAAAGACCAAAGTAATCATGCTGTATCTGTACTAAAACACTGCCGTTCTTGTAAAGTTTCTGAAAGCTTGCTTTTGTAGCATTTATTACAGACGCGGTCTCTGCATTACGTGGCTTGGTCTTCCCCCCAAAAAAGGACAACGCCACGTAAACCTATCAACATGAAGCATTTATAATGAAAGTTTAATTATTATGAATTCCCTGAAAATGACTATGCTCCAGAGGAACAGGCTTCTTCAGTCACATATAAGGCTGACTCCTACCTTATAGAAGACTCCAAACCGGTCGTCCGTTAACGATCTGCCAGTAAATCGTTTGGCGACATCATTGACGGCTTTGAGCGGGCTGAAGGGGTATCCCCAGATGTAGTCGAATATCGTCTGCTTGGTGAATATTTCCTCGCCAAATATCTCAAATACGATCTTTAGAAGGAGCTCAACCTCCGGTATGTACCTGAATTTGGCCACCAAACTCTGTGTATTGAGAGAAATAGACTACTGTCGATATACTAATATTCAATGGTATAAATTTCCACGGTTATGCACCTGAAGCAATTACAGACGCGCTGCCCATAATTCCTGGCAAACAAATGTAACTTACCAGTGAATCATGTGCTTCTGTTCGATTTTGTGACATAATCGAAACGATAAAGAACAAATATTTTCAAAATTAAGATAATATACAGTGAAGGGATTATCCATGAAGTATATGTTCATTCGGATGCTACCCATCTCATGCCTGAGTCAGAAGCAGTCCTCTGAGCGCTTGGGAGCATGGAGTGCCTTGTTGCAGCACACCGTTGCCACAAGACGCTATATCACTGATACAGAATCATCACAGTATGTTCAATAAACATAAAGTATCATCACAGTGTGCACAATGATCATTAAGTGTCATCACAGTGTGCACAATGATCATTAAGTATCATCACAGTGTGCACAATGATCATTAAGTATCATCACAGTCTGCACAATGATCATTAAGTATCATCACAGTCTGCACAATGATCATTAGTATCATCACAGTGTGCATAATGATCATTAGTATCATCACAGTGTGCACAATGATCATTAAGTATCATCACAGTCTGCACAATGATCATTAGTATCATCACAGTGTGCACAATGATCATTAGTATCATCACAGTGTGCACAATGATCATTAAGTATCATCACAGTGTGCACAATGATCATTAAGTATCATCACAGTGTGCACAATGATCATTAGTATCATCACAGTGTGCACAATGATCATTAGTATCATCACAGTGTGCACAATGATCATTAGTATCATCACAGTGTGCACAATGATCATTAAGTATCATCACAGTGTGCACAGTTCCCATGCATTTTATGTCGAGGTCCTCATAAGATATCGATTTTAAGCGACTTGTCTTAGTTGTTTATATTAATGTACTCTTCCTGAAGTAACAAGTGTTTTTGTGAAGGGTGTGCCAAGATACGGAGTGCGTTTCCACTGTCATGATGGATTTTGGTCCTGATTTGTATATGCTTGCGTTACTTGGACTTTCAATGTCTTGCCCATCACACATAACAGAGCCTCTGTGTGACTACTAAATTCTGGCAGACTGCCCTGCTGCTTGCGCCAGCTTTAACTAAATTCGCTTTTCTGCTGTCACAACAATATAATCCGCACTAAACATTTGTTTCAACTTTGGGTCCAAGATATATTGGTCAGAAATATATGGAGATTAGTAACTCAAGGTCACATACAAAATAAGTTGTTCAGTATGGCCTAAAGCGTCTGAGCTTCAGGGCAGAATTCAGAGACAGCAATTGAGCAGCACATAGACAAATGCTGAAAGCCACATTTAGGTAGCAAGGAAAATGATGTAAAATGCAATCTTGGTCGACAGACTTATTGAATTTTTATCACACCAAGTGAAACATCATTTTTAGATATCCTGCATGATACAGACGTCTAATAGTGAATCGTGACTGAGATAGCCTTCTTTCATCAACTCTTTCACTACCAAGTTTGGACTAAGTCAAAATCTTTCCAAGCCGCTCTTCGGGTGCGATGTGCCGAAATCGCCCTAGGACAGCTGTGGAGCAGCTTAATTTTTACCATCTCAGTAGACATGCTGCTACTGGTATGAACATTCTTAACATCTCAGTAGACATGCTGCTACTGGTATGAACATTCTCACCATCTCAGTAGACATGCTGCTACTGGTATGAACATTCTTACCATCTCAGTAGACATGCTGCTACTGGTATGAACATTCTTACCATCTCAGTAGACATGCTGCTACTGGCATGAACATTCTTGCCATCTAAGTAGACATGCTGATACTGGTATGAACATTCTTATTATCTCAGTAGACATGCTGCTACTGGTATGAACATTCTTGCCATCTAAGTAGACATGCTGCTACTGGTATGAACATTCTTACCATCTCAGTAGACATGCTGCTACTGGTATGAACATTCTTACCATTTCAGTAGATATGCTGCTACTGGTATGAACATTCTTATCATCTCAGTAGAAATGCTGCTACTGGTATGAACATTCTTGCCATCTAAGTAGACATGCTGCTACTGGTATGAACCCTCTCACCATCTCAGTAGACATGCTGCTACTGGTATGAACATTCTTACCATCTCAGTAGACATGCTGCTACTGGTATGAACAGCTGGTTAACAGACAAATGAATGAATCAAGTTTTGTTTTGTCACTTCAGAACAAAATCAATTTTTTGTTGAAATTGGGTATAAATGAATGGTGAAGAAACTTTCATAACACTCCAATGCCGTATTGGATTAATGGCGCTAGGTAACTATGGTGGAATCCTCAACATGCCGTCAGAAGAAAGTGAAAATCAAAGTTACTTCCTACACGGTTATGCCTCCTGAATCAGACTTGAATTTACAGCGGGAGTGTTTCAGTTCCTCTAGTCATGTACTGGTTGAGTAGAGGAGGAAATGCAGTGAATGAAACTGTCAGCATTACAGTTAAGCAAAGTCGATCCCCCCCCCCCCCAAAAAAAAATAAAATCAATCTATTGGGAAAATTACGAAACGTTCTCACCAAGACAGGCAAATTGATAGAAGTTAATGTATCATTCTCAGGACCGCATGAGAGGTCCGGTTCAAAATAGAACCAGTTCCTGTTGACAAATGACACCGTATAATCGCCATGGAACCTTATGTTTTCCCTTCTCCGCACTTCTCTGAAAGCAAACATAATTATACAGACTTGATAATTGTGGCATCTACAGACGTATACTTAATTACATTAAAATGGTAATTACTCCAGGTTTGTTAGTGATGCTAGTGTTAAGCTTTAGGATTAAATATCAAAATATGGATGTATTTGTCAATTGTCACATGGGAGAGGGTAATAATCCTGGAAATAGTACATTTCGCTTATGTCCATCCAACTTACCGGAGTCTGATCAGTTAAAGCTACACCTTCGGTTTCTTGGAAGTGTACACTATTTTCAACCAAATTTCCGTTGACGATTTGTGTCCATGGAGCCTTTAAAATCATATTGTTGTCTGCAATTAACCACTTGTCTTCATAGGGCTCTAAAATTCCATTCCTGTCTTTACAACATTTCACCACTTGTCTCTCACAGGGCGTTAGGGTGTCTGCTCTTACTTAGGGTACATATAGCAGAGTGGTACAAAATTGCTACTGTGTCTCTGTTTTTGGATACAAGCCCATCGATGTATACATTTTTAGTTTTGTCAATATGTCTTGTTTCATTGCTTGTAATAACAAATATTCTAAGATCAATTTGTAAAATTTGAAGGACATTTTATTCCAGGGGTCTGATTTACACTTTGAGAAAGGATCACAACAAAACTTTTCCCATACAAAGCTTGAAATCAACGATCATGTGAAGATAATAGTACAACTTAGGTAACCATTTTTTTGGTCTTCCGTTAAAAGGAATGGTTTTTATGTTATCGAATTTTGAAGCATCTGCAATTAACATTGATTTTTTTCTACTTTGGAGCTCTCAAAGTAGCAATTGGAATATTTACCAAACAAAAAATGGTTACCTAAGTTATACTCTTATCTTTACATAGCTGTTAATTTCACAAAGATTCATCCATCCAGTTTTGAGTGAGGCTCTCTCAAAATTACCAAGTCTTCCAGCTTTATAAAAATGCGCAATCTTACTGTAAATTTAATCAAAAAGTCCATGCGTCACGATTTTGATAAACTTAGATCAGACCGCGATTCGAAAGATATAAATCCGAAAAGATGGTGGAGTCTTAACAAATCAATTCTTGGATCTAAACTTCACCTGACCATACCATCTCTAATCAACGATGGTACTGTGATCTCTAGCAATCTAGAGAAATGCGAGATATTTAACAGTTACTTTGCCAAACAGTGTACACTTGCTCCCCAAGATGACCCTGTCCCCTTACCTGTTCTTACGCTCAGTACTGAAGCTCGCCTCAATACTGTACAGATCGATGCTAACAATGTTGAAAAAGTCCTAAGTGCACTAAAAACCAGCTCGGCCTCTGGGCCAGATTGCACAGGAAATATTCTTTTTAAAAATACGGCCTCTAGCATCTGCCATCCTCTCTTGCTCCTGTTCAATGCTTGTTTACAACATTCACAGTTACCGGCCTCTTGGAAATTAACGAGTGTATGTCCCGTTTTCAAAAAGAATAATAAACAAGCCAAAGAAAATTACCGTTCCATGTCTCTTCTCTGTAATGTGTCCAAAGTTTTTGAACGTCTTATCTCTAATGAATTTTATGAATATCTAACCCGAAATGACCTGCTAACCCCCAAAAACTCTGGGTTCCAGAAATATGATTCAACAGTAAATCAATTAGTATCTTACATGACATTTGCAATGGTCTCAAAGTCAGAAATGAAGCACGAATGTTTTTTCTTAACATTTCGAAAGCGTTTGATAAAGTATGACACGATAGTCTCCTCTTTAAGATGAGGCAACTAGGTTTCTCTGACCATCTGGTTAATTTCATCAAAAGTTAGTTATCAAATCGTCTTCAGCGGGTCACCATCTGTGGCCAAACCTCATCATGGCTTCCAGTTGAGGCTGGTGTTCCTCAAGGGTCCAAGCTGGGGCCCACTGCTCTTTTTAATATGTATTAATGACATCACTGACAATATAGTATGCGACATTAAATTATTTGCAGACGACACTAGCATTGTCGAAATTTTTAATAACCCAATTATATCTGCTGAAAGAATGAATACTGATCTCGGTGAAGTAAATTTATGGGGCAAATTATGGCGTGTCTCCTTTAATGCTTTGAAATCTATCTGACTCCTCTTTTCCTGTAAGAAAAACAAACGAGACCACCCGACATTGTATCTAGGAGATACATCCATTCCTGAAGCTCACCAACATAATCACTTAGGTATTACCCTGTCTAGTAATTTATCATGGCATGCACATATTACCCGCGTCATCAGTAAATGTAACCAGCGCCTTGCCCTTCTCCGTCGCTTCAAATACAATATACCGCAAAACCCTCATTAAAGTCTACACAACCATGGTGAGACCGATACTTGAGTATGCAAGTGTCCTCTTTGCTAATTGCACCACTGGTCTGTCTGATTCCATTGAAACTGTCCAATACGAAGCTGCTAGAATTTGCACGGGCGCACTTCGCCATATCCCCCGTCATCTTCTCCTCAGTGAGCTTGGTTGGCAAACTCTGTCCTATCGCCGCAAATATAAAAAAATAGTACTATTCTGCAAAATGTTTCACTCCATGACCCCTCAATATCTTTGTGATTTAATCCTTAATGGTCTAATGCGTAACACTAACTTAAATCTTAGAAACAGCCGCCAAATTAGAGAAGTACAACTTGGTACCAAGCGCTATCGTGATTCTTTTCTTCCCTCATGTCTTAAACTTTGGAACGACCTCCCACTTGACATCAGACAGTCAGCCTCTCTCGATATATTTAAATCCTCTTTGAAAAACACTTTATTGTCTGTTGATTTTCAGCCTGATTACTTATCGTATGGGAAACGTTTTCCGCAAAAATGTCAAACGCAACTGCGGCTTGGCCACTCTAGACTAAATGCACATCTCTTTAGGTTCAATATTGTCCTATCTGCCGGTTGTAGTTGTAATGCCCCTCGGGAAGATACTTTGCATTATTTCCTCACTTGTCTCCACTATACTGAATACAGACTGAAACTGTTGAACACTGTGTGTCATCTTTTGGTCCCGGGAGTAAACCCCACCCTTATCACACACCTTGCTAGTGACAAACTAATGTCATACTTTCTAAAAGGAAACCCGGATTTACCTATTGAAATAAATGAATCTATACTTGAAGCTGTCCATTTATACATCATTCAAACTCGTAGATTTCACTTTTAATTTCTATTCCATTTGCTCCCGGGACCTACCACACCCTTTACCGTATCTCTATGTATGATCTATTCCCGCTCTCTTATTACTTTTGTTATCATCATCATCATCATCATCATCATCATCATCATCATCATCATCATCATCATCATCATCATCATTTCCGTAGCGTTGAGCAAAAATATGCCATCATTTGCAGCGAAACGTATCATATTTTATCCTCGTATTGCACTGCTTATTGCGTGTCTTGTATAAACTTTGTGTGTCTTTTTCTTTGTACTGGAGATCCTCTGGATTAGTCAGTTTTGTTGTATTATTAGGTCATCCAGTTGAAGTAAATGTGTTTAAACTAAACTAAACAAATACACAGAGAGGCACACACATACAGACACAGACACACACACTCACACAAAGGCACACACACACACACACACACACACACACACACACACACACACACACAAATAGATCCCTGGACGCCAAACATTGAAATATTATGGTGTAATAAAAATGAGAGGACTGTGTGCAGAGCCCATGCTCAGCTGGCCGAGATGCATTAACCTCAAAATACGTCCATACCTGACGTTCAGCTTCACCTACAGCCTGAATTGGGCTTAAATTAGCAAAGCTGAGCGTAATTTGACCATGAACTAGTGCTATACGAATGTGAGTGACCCAGCTATTTAACCTACATGTAGTGACCTGTCTCACACAGGTACATTTTGAACAAGTTTGAAATGGGTCTGGTCTTTGCTTTTGAAGAAAGCTACATAAATATACATGTACATGTGTATTCCAAAATACGCCAACATGCATTCCTATCAATCATTTCATCATTTCGAGCACAAGCCACAAATCAGGGAATCATAGTAGCACCATTTTATGTAAAAAATATGGCGGAAACCGACTCAAGCTACGTTCCAGCCAAGCCTTAAGAAAATGCGCTATGTAGATTGGGAGTCAAAGTTACATATTGCACAACAAAAAATAAAAAATCACCGAGAATTAGAAAAAGTAATCTCTGTACCACTTGTGGAACATTTTACAGACCAGGCCTATTGACAAGTCTTCCCACCTTCTTCCAAAGCTATTAAAATGTTAAGGTTTCCCGAAACAAAACAAAAAAAGGTCAATAAACACTTAAGGATCACCTACTTAATATCCTAAAAAAACACACCCAAAGGTATATTCCTACCAACTTTGAAGTGAATCCGACGTAAGTTTTTGGAGAAACTTCGTATTAATATATGTACACTGGTATTTCAAACCTAACATATACTCTTGCCAACAATTTCGTAATTTGAAAAATGATTAAAACCTGAAATGTACTGAGTTTGCAAGACAAAATCAAATGTCTTTCCGCCAAAATCATTATGCACACACACACACACACACACACACACACACACACACACACACACACACACACACACACACACATATATATATATGTATCATTTTATAATTTTTACCATGAGAATCAAGTCCAAACGACCTAAATATTACACTAACCTAGGTCTTAAGCATATACACAATCTGTCAACGTTTCATGAAGTTTTATTGCATTTTATCAGGAGTTACAACAGTATCATATACATATACCCTCACCCATCACTAATAATTTTGAAATTTGGTTAGATATTAGGAAATACCAGCATCATCATGTGATGAAGTAACCTGGCTGAGATCATGTCAAGGGACGGTCCCATCAGGTTCAAAGAAAATGGGCGTACGGTAAATGTCCAAAACATACCTAAAAATGCACTTCATCCCCCCCTCCCCCAAAAAATTGCCACATTACCAGTAGAACAAATTAATGCCCAGGGGCTCCAGAACTGTCCCTGTGCAATTTTAAAGCAATTGCCCAATCGTTTTCAGTGAAGAACATTTTTACAAGAATTTGCCAAAAATGAACCCCTAAAAAATCATTAATATTAATCCACAAAAATGATAGACGGTCATTTGAACACTAGAGACTTGCTTCAGGCACATTCCCCACGAAGACTGAATTGGACCTGGCTGATGATTTGGAACGAAAGTCGATAATGTGAGTAGTCATTGCCATCCCAATTGACTCACAGTCTATTCACTCTAAGTTGGAAAGGGCATGAACTTGTACGTAGATCCAACTTCTCGTAAAGGGGCATTGAAGTAGTACGTGACTTTGCCAAATCACATGGCACATTCCACAAATACAGCCACTGCAGCCACTGGCAAATTTGTCCAACACTTCTCAAGCGTGATGTGTATAGAGTCACCACTTATAATAGCAAACACCTGTTTCTAAACCTAATGTAACAAAATGTACAATTTAACACATGCAACAAATTTCCATGGTTTGAGGGCCGCATCATGGGCAACAAGATCATACTTTTCACATTCACATAAGCTTTAAGTTGCCAAGTGCAGCATGTTCAGTTGTGTCACTTCACTTGATGACTTTTGAAACGGCCCCCAAAGTAGCAGGAGTGCACACGTGTGTCCATTGGCCGTGCATGAAAAGATTCCACAGAGGTGTCCAGAGAAAGTTGGAAAGCCAAAGTATGTTTAACAACTGAAAATCAATAAATTCTTGGTAGGTGAAACTTAAAGACTACCTAATTCCCCTTTCTCCATTTGGGTCGACTTTCAAACTAGGTAAGACATGGCCACAGCTTCAGGCATAAAGGACATTATGTTGGGTGACCTTAATGCTGATGCTTACACTCCAGATAGTCTCATAGCTCAACAATTTCTAACAGTATTTTGTTTATATTCATATGAATTAGCCTATCCCTATCACTGATACATGCTCGTGCCATCTTAATTTTTTTTTTCTAACCAACCCGATTTTGTTTTAGAAACCAACGTTTTACTTCCCATTTGAAATTGCAATGTATATTCTCTACGCAATTATCGTATAAGTGCAAACGGGCGCTTTTGTACGAACAATTTATTTGGGAAAATGCCAAGGCAGACTTCCATCTGTTTCGTAACTTTCTTGGGGCACCTGCTTCCTGTCAAAAGATGTGGCATATCTTGGGACGCCTAAACTCTTTTCTATACATTGCCAGACACTGCATTTCCATTTAAACTCTTACCGTGAGGCACAATGATCTAACGTGGTACAATGGCACTCTACGAGATCTTAGGCGGGAAGTTGCAATGGCCAATTACAAAGAAAGCGAAGAAGCACCATTGTCCTAAAGACTGGGCCATTTTCAGGAATCTTCGCACTCAATATCAAATTCATTTCCAAAATCCTGAGGAACAGTTTCATCTCAAGCTAAGTGAATCTCTGTGGTTCTGGCACTAAAAACAAACCCCGGTGGCGTACTGTAGGTATCTTTAAATCGTAATCAATGCTTAAATACCCTCCCTTTGTTACATAATGATCAGTATATTTCTGTCCAATATCCATATTCTTGCAAAAAAAGTCATTGATATCCGAAATATTATTGATATATCAAAGGCCACGGGTACCTTTTAAAGAAGCCCTAGATGATTAAAGGTAATTGCACCATCTATGTGAAGCTGTCTGACACGACTTTGTAGTCTATTTGTAAATCAAAATTCTTTCCGTCCTCCTTGGAAGAGAGCTAACGTAATGTCTTTGCACCAAAATTATACAGATGCGCTGTGTAATAATTACATACCTATATCTCTTCTAAGTTGTATGAGCGAAAATACGGAACTTTGTTAAGAATCAGGTACCCGCAACATCACCACTTTATGAAGACTTGGCTTGACGGCGGTGCCGCAGCATACATTGCCACCAAGCTTCAGTACAGTCTGAGTGACAGTTTTGGAGAAGTCGAAATACCAAAATCACACAACAAATCGTTAAAAAGAGAAAAATAAAATCTTGTTGCTACCTGTTGAACAAATTAAGATCTAGGAACCCCCAAAAGTGTCCATATGCAATTTCCAAGAAATTGCCTGGGATATTGAAGAGGAAGATTTTTTAATGATCTTGCAAAAAATTGACAGAAACAAACAATCACAAAAATATTCATAAACAATTCAAAAGCCAATGAAGCGCGACTATTTGAATAACATTGGTAAAGTGTAAAGATAATCTGTCTGACGTTTTTGGAGACGAAGTCGAAAATGTGAACTGTGAACAGACGGACAGGTGGACAGTCGTAGGACACCACCTGTCCTATAACTTAGGCTGACTTGTCAGTCAGCTGAGGCAAACAATAAGCAAGACGTACAGCTGGTGGCAACTGTGCCACTGACACGTAGGTAAAAGGCCCCATTTTCAAGAGGTACAGCTGGTGGTAACTGTGCCACTGACACGTAGGTAAAAGGCCCCATTTTCAAGAGGTACAGCTGGTGGTAACTGTGCCGCTGACACGTAGGTAAAAGGCCCCATTTCCAAGAGGTACAGCTGGTGGTAACTGTGCCGCTGACACGTAGGTGAAAGGCCCCATTTCCAAGAGGTACTACTGGTGGTAACTGTGCCACGCACCGAAACATGTAGGTATAAGATCCTAGCTCCAAGAGGTAAAGCTGGTGGTTAACTGTGCCACTTACCGGTAGGTATAAGGCCCAATCTCCCGCACCATTGGCTTTGCTCCCTGCTCGATCACCTCTCGCGGGTTGATAACATCAAATGCGTAAAACTTGAGGTAGATGGGTAATTGTGGATTTCGCCAATTATCAAATAAAAGCGTGTTGTTCTCGAACCTCATTCTCTGGAAAGAATGAAAATTAAACTGTGCACGATATTACACACACACACACACACACACACACACACACACACACACACACACACACATACATACATACATATATATATATATATATATATATATATATATATATATATATATATATATATATACATATATATATCGTGTGTGTGTGTGTTTTTAGGGTGTATTTAATAGATTCAAAAATTATAAAAATAGTGCAGTTATATTAAGATATATAAATATCATATATAACCCTACCTACAGCGGAAAAATGTAGCATAACAAAGAAATATAGAAGCTATGCTTTGTCTGTAAAAATTTGCGACATGTCTTGCCATTACAATGATGTACAGATATTTTCAAGCAACTGCTGTCGTGTGTCAAGTTGAGTCTCAAAGAAAACAATAAGGCATAAGTAAAACTTCCAAGAAAGAGTATGTTTAAATAAAGCATTACCTAATAACACTTCAAACGCGAAGAATAGGGAGCAAGTCTGTTTATCAAAGTGTGTGTGTCAACACACAATTTTCCGTTTTACCTAAATTCTTTATTTCTTTCTGTCTCAGTGCCAAACCCAGACATATTGTTTTTCCTCGCGTTCTTTATTTGTTTCTTTTTTTTTCCATGGCAACCATATTTGTCCGGAGCTTTTATGAGACACTGTTATTGCCAAAACCACCAAACTTGCCATGGTGACTGACCTACCAATGAAATTGTGCTCCTGCTTTGGAATAATCATGATATTTAAAATTATGCAAATGAAGGGCAATTAAATTTTTAAAAGCTCTATATCTTCAAAAATATTATAGATAGACACAAAGTTCTAACTTTCGCATATAGGTTTGAGACAACAGGCAAATCCAATAGC
Source organism: Hermodice carunculata (assembly GCA_964020975.1). Classification (NCBI taxonomy): domain Eukaryota; kingdom Metazoa; phylum Annelida; class Polychaeta; order Eunicida; family Amphinomidae; genus Hermodice; species Hermodice carunculata. The sequence continues at coordinate 229,787 of CAXHWN010001661.1, forward strand.
ATACAAACAGAACTTTTATGGGAATTTTAATGTGTGCTAACTTCACCGAATTTCTCCACAGCCCACAAGCAGGCCTTCTGCTGCTTGTTGTATTACATATTGCTTGACCTCCATGGTGCTAGGCAACCATTTTATTTCATAATTAATTAGCTTGAACATGTCTCATAAGCAGCCTTCTATCCATGCATGCCATTTGTATGGTTTAGAAGGTTTGGGTCTTGTTGCAAAATGGTGGGGTGGGGGGGGGGGACTCCCAACAACTGTGTAATGAGGCTCTCAATAAAATACAGAGAATCTCTTCCTGTTCATGCAGGAATAGATCTGCTCCATGCTGCCATATGTACCAAGCAGGCTATAGTTCCCACTAGTGCTGGACAGAGCAGTTAGTGCATCATGACTGAAACTGGTGTCCCAGCTGGTCTGTTTTTGCCTGAGGCTATGAGTCTGGGCTTATCAGTCCCAAGAGGCACAGGCTGCTGGCCTTCTAGATAGAATAAATCTGACCATACCCTCTGTTAAAAATAGACTACATGTAGTCCGGGAGTTGGCTGGACCCACCAAAGTATTTTCCTCCAGTTCTCAGTGTCTGTTTTCAACCTTGTGAATTTTGACACAGTGTGGATTTGTGTCATCTCAGTGGACACTTGCATGTCTTTATTTTCTTGTTACCAGTGAAGCCCGTTCTTCCAAGATAAGGAATACTGAGACCGTATAGTGCTTGTCTTAGTTCACAAGTACATGTACTCATGTAGTTTCCTGTAAGGGGTGTCTGTTAGAATTTGTTTATGTAATAAAGGAACTATTAAAACAGTTCTGTGTTGCATGTCTACACATCTCCTTGATTTATAATATGTATACACTGTACAATCATGTATATGTACATGTACGATCATGCATATGCACATATACTCATCCATACTGCCCAGAAGGGCTCACCTTCTCTGAAGTGGGCACTTTTCTCTGATCCCAAGGGTGCCCACTGTAGAGCGGTTTCATTGTATAAGTAAACACTGGTATTGTGTGTCTGAGGAATTATGTATGGGTGCCAACCCAGACTTTTCTTTCTTTCTTTCTTTTTTACGTCCAAGTTGGCAAATTAGACCTATTAAAATTTCAAAAGCTCCATATGTTCCAAACTATTGCAGACAGACACAAAATTTCATTGTGCATACACAGGTTTGTGACAGTATATAAAAGTTGTAGAATTTCAAATTATGCTAATTGAGAGCATTGAAAAATTTACATACCACACCGTTTGATTGAAGGTTACAGGGCAAAATGGCAAACTTTCTTCGGCTGTTGTATAGGTCGTACAGCATGTTCAATATTATGCAAACACGGGCAACAGTACCACAGCTTCGGCGTAGTTCCGAACAAACATAAAAAGCACTTTTTTCCACAACCCATAAACACTCCAGTCCCTGCCTATGTCCAAAGCTTTACTTCATATTATCATAATTATCGTTTCATAAACACTCCAGTCCCTGCCAATGTTCAAAGCTTTACTTCATGTTATCATAATTATCACGTTTGATGCAAAAATTTGAAATTTTAACGCTTCCACAGGCAAATGAACTTCTCCAGGGGTCATCCGAAGACGGGATTTTTGTGATGACGGCTGCTTGTCTTTTCTCAGCATTTAGTAAAGACAACCCACTTGACTTTCAAGAATGTAGCAATGTGAAATAATAGCAAATGAATACATAAATAACAAAAATAATGTAACACACGTTCTTGTTCGCCATAGCAACATGCATATGTAAGAGCCAAGCATTAGCCCTGTTGCTGTCACTCGATACTGTTCTTAATGCTGATGTCATACTGGACAAGTTGTGAACAGAATGAAATGTACAAGTCCACATTACAGGAAAAGTTGCCGTCCCTCGGTCCTATTCCTAACACTAATGAGTTAACATGGAGTGATGCGCAGGTAGTCATTTATAAGTAAATTGACTAGAATCACCGATGTGTTCAATAGTGCTGCAAAGGAATCTGTGTGCTGCACTAAGGTTTCAAACTTAAGACTTATTGGTGGCCGGAAATAAGTAAAATAAGAGATTATAAAAAGCTTTGATTCTCCGTATAGGTTCAAGCAGGAAAACCAAGATCGGGTAAATTATTCATTTATTTAATGGTGTTAAAAAGCTGTTTCGTTAAATGTCTAGGTTTTGAACAGGTAAAACAGAACAGTTTTTTTTTCTCAAGACTTGATTCCTTTTTCAAACAAAGGAAAATAAATGCTTTTTGAAACCAAGATAAAAAAAACATACGAAAAAAAGGGTAACTCTATACTATCAGGTGCCGATTTGGCTGCATACAATAACAAGAGGACTGTGACATTCCTGTGCCCAGCTGACATGTACATATACCCTTGCGATTTTTTACGTCATTCCCACAAGAGAGCAATAAAAATCATTAAAAAATCCAAGAATCAATGGAGCATGACCATTTGAACAAATCTGGTAAAGACCCACCCAAGGAAAATTGCCTTCAAGTTTGAAGTTAATCTGAATGACGGTTTTGGAGAAAAAGTCCAAAATGTGAATTAGCATTACAATGCCCATTGACTTACTTACTAGTGAATAGGAAAGGTGCATTGACCGATAAGTACCCAAATTGAAAACATAGTTAAAAATCAGGAATTAACAGCAGTTCCACCTAGTGTACAACTTTGTTTGAACCTTCCACAACAAAAATATCCACCAAGTTTCAGCTCATTCTAAGTGACAGTTCTGTAGGAGAAGTCACAAATAGCAAAAAACGCACTAAAAACCCCACAAAAATAGAATAACATTACAGCGCCACCCGCTGAACAAATTGAAAACTAGGAGTTCCTGTGAGTGTTCCTGTGTGATATCAAAGTAATCCAAAAATCAATTGAGTGTGACCATTTGAACAAATTTGGAAGAAACCCAGCCAAGGTACATTACCACCAAGTTTGGAGTCAATCTGGATGACATTTTTGAAGAAAAGTCCAAAATGTGAAGCAGCATTAGAATGCTCATTGACTTGCATAGTAATCAATAGGAAAGGTGCATTTACTGATAAGTACCCGTACTAAAAGAATCGTTCAAAATCAGGGATCCGTAGCATTGCCACCTAGTGAGCAACTTTGCTTGCCCTTCCACAAGGAACATATCCACCAGGTTTCAGCTCAATCTGAGTGACGGTTCTTGTGAAGTTGAAAAAAGCAATAACACACACACACACACACACACACACACACACACACACACACACAAATCGAAACACAACCTGTTGAACAAATTAAGAACTAAGAGACCCTAGGATTGTTCCTGTGTAATATCAAAGCAATCGGCAGAGCAGTTTCAGAAAAGCATTTTTAAGATTTGCCCCCCACCCCCACCCCCCCACCCCCAATCATTTTTTAAACCAAAAATCACTGGAGTGTGACCCTTTCAAAAGACTTGGTAGAGACCCACCCAAGGTACATTGCCACCAAAATTGAATCAATCTGACTGACCATAAGATAAGCTCAGCTACTAATAAGTCAGCTGAGCTAAAAGGTTAACGAATGAGCCCATCTCTTTGAACGACTGCCAACGTAGTTTAAAGGCAGAATTAGAGTCAGAGTACAACGAATGAATAGACAAGTGTCACCATGTTACGATTGAACCTAATAAAATTTTTAAACTGATTGAGGTGTTAAACAGAAGGGGTTCACCCGGTATCGGTGTTGTAAGGGCTAGCTATATGTTTCACGGGATGAGTGACACACTCTAGACAATGTTAGCTGAATTATACTCTGTCATGTTGTCAAGAACTATTGTACCACATGTATTTACAATTGGGGGATTATACCACTGTTAAAAAACTTACCCCAAATCCTGACTGTACAGAACATTTTAGACATATTACTCTATCTTCAAAAAACGCAAAGTTGTTTGAATGTCTGATGTTACCTAATGATGAGGTGTCCACAATTCAGTATGGTTTTCGGGAATGAAGGAATTCTGCCAATGACTTGCCCTTTCTGTAATGATATTGTGGCATAACCATCAGAAATCGCCGTTACATGTAACCAGTCTCGATGCTGAAAAGTGCTTCGACGAAATCTGGTATGTTGGTATGTTCTTTAAAATAATGAAAGTTTCGGGCCCCATATTGGGCTTTTTTACATTCATGGTATAATAACCTTCAAGCCACTGTTAAATGTAAGCAAACGTTATCTTCCTTGTTCGCCATTACTCGTGGAACCCGTCAAGGATGCATTTTATCCCTTTATCTTTCAATATATTTATTGATGATTTATTGCATTTCACACAAATTCATCAGGGTTTTATGATTGACAAATATAAATTTAACTCTTGTGCCAAATTGATCAGGGTTTTATGATTGACAAATATAAATTTAACTCTTGTGCCTTTACCGACGATATTTCCTGATTCAGTACTACCGTAAGTGGCCTACAGACTATTATCAATACAGGTAATGGGTATGCTGATACATGGGAGGGGGGGGGGTAATTTCAGCACAAGCAAATCAAAATGTTTGACATAGTACTCACATTTTCTTGCAACTCTGCCTACATGGTATCTTGGCAAACATAAACAAGAAAAGAAAATTTGTTTCACAGCAAATCTGTCTGGGTGCCTTCAAAATGGGAACAGTTAGATATGCTACACTTTGCCACTGTTCAACATCATCTATATTTTTCTTATTAGCCTAATTTGCATAAATTAAAATGACGAAGGCATTTTGAAGGCACCCAGACATATTTGCTGTAAAGCAAATTCTTTTTAGTCATGTTTGTATGCCATCACAGACATTCTGCTTTTCCTAGAGTTCTTTCTTTCTTTTGTCTTTCCTTCTTCCTTTCTTCTTCGCTGCCAAATTTTGTTCTCCAGTTTTCTCGAATATTATTACACTCAGAAACTTCAAACTTGGCATGATCATAGATATATGAGTTTGTGCCTTTTAATTAAGAGGACGAAATATTTTGAAAATTATGCAAACTAGGGATATTTGAAATTTTAAATCTTAACAATCTCTCAAACAATCATAGAGGGACTTTCTTAACTTCAATGGTATTGTACATAGAGGTGCCAATCCAGCTTCAATTTATAAGTATATTCTATGGGCAAGTCAAATGAATAAGGTATATCCAATGATCAGTTAAAAAGTTGTTACATTTCGATATTCCTATTTTGAAATCACACAAACAGAATACACAAATCAGGGCATTTGAAATTTTAGAAGCCATTGGTGATTGCATTGGACAAACTACCAGCTTTGATGTTTTAGACTTATCCACAAAGGAAGTAAATGTATTCAAAGGGGACTGATTTGTTTCCTTAGCAACTGGCTAGTATCAGACAACTTAATGATTGGAAAGCCCTGGACTCAGAGGAATAAATGGGGTTTAGCGTGGAACAAAAGACTGTTAAAACTTACGAAATAAGTATCTTAATGTTCATTAAACTGTTCAATCCCCATGATGCAATTGAAAATACAGGTTAAATGAGCTGGGCATCATTTAACACATAAGTGTGTACATTGACACCACACTGCCCAATGTTATGTATTTCCCCTTATCCCTCCACATGTTCTAATTGTAGGCATACACTTGGATATGTCATATCTCTGAAGCACCTCCCCCCCCCCCCCAAAAAAAGGCTAGTTTTCTAAATATATGACCTACAATCTTGTACAATTTTTACTCTTTGAAACTAGCCTTTGCATTGTGATACATTTTAACATCACATGGTGTGGAATTACTCCTTCCCTGTTCTACCTCTTTCTGTCCTTGCATACTTGTAGCCACCACTGTGGTACACAGGCCACCTTCCATCACCTTCACACATGGTGATAAAGACAGATCAAATGAATTACTACGGGCGTGTGTGGTATGTTTGGCACACCATCTTTAAAAAAACAACAACACATAATAGCTAATTGATTGCTGCATCGCACCTTCCGGTTACGCTGCATGTATCATGTATTACAACTGCAGATTGTCAGATTTCAAAGGTGAGGTCAAATGAACGAACTGACGAGTCATTTGGCCAAGCCTAGTACATCAACTAGTTATCTACTTACCAGTTAACATCTTGCTGGCCTAGTAAAAAGGGGAGATAGAGGGGTCCATTTCTTGTTAGGGTCCTATCCTTCATTAGGGAACCCCTTTTCATTAATAATATCTTTACATATGGAATTTTTCACCCAAATAGCATAAAATATGGCAGCAAACCGGTGTTTAAAGGGTGGTCTTAGCAAAATCTTGGCCATCACGATTGAAATTTGAATTTTTAGGCCCTCTGAAGCGTAAGTTATGCTTGTGTAGATACCTTACTTTTGTGCAAAATGTTTAGTTCTTTGTTAGTACAATGCTGCCAAAAATGTGTCCTTAGCTTCAGAATGGCACATATTCCTACTATGGTTATTACTGGGACCCCACCCCCCGCGCCCCCCGGCTATGCGTGATATTGTACGTGTTCAAAGCTGTACAGAACAAAAATAACACATGCATAATGCAGTAAAACTTCCAGTACTTGCTCAATATCAACCTATGGAAAAAAGTTGATGTAATCCAGCGAGCAGCCAACAAATTATTATGAATGTCATCTGCTTTTTAGGCCCTCCCCCCTCTCCCCCCCCCCCCCCCCCCCCCAACTGCACCATCTGCTGCATGTGGCTGATACATCGCAGGCTGAGGGCAGCATAACAACATCATATTGTGTGCTCTGGAATTTATCTGCTTGCCTCATACAGCAAAAAAGCTTCCACTCTGAGCAGATATATTGAGCTCACTTGGACAAATCACAGTTACTGTGACTGCATAGTGTTTTTGCAATCAAAGTGCTATGTGTATTTTTCTTAAGCTGTTATGTGATAATTTGTAGTATTTTTGCTTGCTTTGGGAGACCATGGAGGTAGGCCCGGGGAGGTAGCATATGGACATAGTTACTTGTTCCTTGGAAATTGACACTGGCTACTTAATACTGTTATACACCATTGTAGAAGAACATTAGCACTGAAGACAAATTACAAGTTTTCTATCATCGTTTTATTGCAAGAGGGTTTCCCATAAACTGTGACACAACAACGGTTGATGAAAACTTGTTGTGCACTATTGAGAGCTATGTAGAGAACTATATTGTACACAGTATTGAGCACTGTTGAGCAATATATGAACTGGGAAAGCGCACCTAGAGAGAACTGAATGTTATAAGCTTGGAGAGGAAACTTGAAGAAAACTCGGAGAGAATGGGAGGACTGTTGAAACATCGTTATACACGCTGAAACATTATAGAACAAAAGGGCTGTGTGGAACAGCCCATGTTCAGCTGACCTATATATTCATCACACTTGTGGCTCTGTGAACTTGGGATAGGATCAAGGTCACCCATGTTCTGAGTAGGTCTGACCTTTATAGAAGACACTAACACATGCAACATCAAGGTCCCAGTTCAAGTAGTTCTCAAGTTATAGTGAAGAGTAAAATTCATGTATGTTGCACTGTGACCCCAGAAACGAGGTCAAGGTCACTCATGTACTGTCTAAGCATGGCGTTCATAGAGAAACATTAATATGTGCAACATCAAGGTCCTAACCCAAAACAGATCTCAAGTTATCAAGTCAACAGTAACTTTCATGACAGTTGTCCTGTGACCTTGGGAATGAGGTCAACGTCCAAACATCACTGGAGCATGACCGTTTGCACAAAATAGGTAGACACTTATAAAGGGTACATCCCTGCCAAGTTTGGCACAAATCTGGCCAAAATTATTTAAGTTGTAACCATTACAAGAAATCCCCATGTTAAACTTTCCTATTAAAACTTTTTAAAAGATTTTCGAAAAAAATCATAAAAAATTCAAAAATTGCTGGATCATGCCCATTTGAACACACTTAGTACAGATCCACCCAAGATACATTGTTACCAAGTTTGAAGTGAATCTGACTGACAGTTTCTTCAGAGAAGTCCAAAATATAAATTACCATTGGAATGTCCATTGACTTGCATAGTAAGCAATAGAAAAGGTGCATTTACCGAAAAGTACCCGAATTGAAAAATATCACTGAAAATCAGAAATCTACAGCAATGCTACCTAGTGAACATCTTTGCTTGACCCTTCCACCAGGAACATATCCACAAAGTTTCAACTTAATCTGAGTAACGGATCTGGAGAATAAGTCACAAATAACGAAAACACACATATTCATAAAACAAAAGAAAAAAAATTGCAGCAACACCTGGTGAACAAATTAAGAACTAGGCGTTCCCGGAAATGTCCCTGTGCGATATCAAAGCAATTCGATGAGCGGTTTCGGAGAAGATTTTTGAAAGATTTGTCTAAAAAAAAAAAAAATCATTAAAAATCCAAAAATCCATGGAGCGTGACCATTTGAACAAATCTGGTAGAAACCCACCCAAGGTACATTGCCACCAAGTTTGAATTCAATCTGGATGATGGTTTTGGAGAAGAAGTCGAAAATGTGAATTAGCATTAGAAAGCCTATTGACTTACATAGTAATCAATAGGAAAGCTGCATTGACCGACAGATACCCAAATTGAAAAAAAATCGTGAAAAACCAGGAATGCACAGCAGTGCCACCTAGTGAAGAATTTGTTTGACCCTTCCACAAGGAACATACAAACCATGTTTCAGCTTAATCTGAGTGACTTTTCTGGAGCAGTTGAAAATGGCAAAAACACACACAAAATAATAATAATAATAATAATAATAATAATAATAATAATAATAATAATAATAATAATAATAATAATAATAATTAAAAAAAAATAGAAAAAATCGCAGCGCCAGCTGGTAAACAAATTAAGAACTAGGAGTCCCCGGGCGTGTCCCTGTGCGATATCAAAGCAAATGGGTGAGCGGTTTCGGAGAAGATTTTTTAAGATTTACCCCCCCCCCCCAAAAAAAAAAAATCATAAAAAATCCAAGAATCAATGGAGCCAGAACATCTGAACTTGGTAGAGACCTACCCAAGGCACATCCCCACCACGTTTGAAGTGAATCTGGCTGACGGTTTTGGAGAAGTCGAAAATGTGAATTGTGGACGGACGACGGGCGACAGACCCTCACAAAAGCTCAGCTGGCTGACAAGGCAGCTGAGCTAAAAATTGCCTAAAATAGTTCAGAATTTTGAAGAGCAAAATATATTGACACTTGCAATGAACAAACTTAATTACACATGAAGACTGAAATTTTACAAATTGATTTTTGAGCCTTTCATCTCATAGCTTTTGTGTGCATCAGTAATTATAAGATAAATATATTTTGTATACATTACGATTTGTGTTCTACATCCTCATCTCGATGTATAATAGGCAAGGACAAGAACAGAATGTTCTTGAATGTACTGCCTAAAAAAAGGGCACTGCAGTCACTGGAGGGCTAGGATTGTGTATTCCCATTACTTTACAATGTAATTTGCAACTTAATAACTTGAAAACAACTGCACACAGAGAACCCAAATTTCGCGCAGTAAATCTAGATGCGTAACTTAATACCTCTGAGAAATCATATAACCACAGATACTAAAGTGACCAGTTTATTTCAAGGTTACTTTCACATGTAAACCAATGAGAATACACAACTCTAGCCCTCCAAATTTTTGTGTATTCGGTCGTGTATTGGGGGCGAATACACACTTCATAGCTAATTCTGACCTTTCCCATTCGCCGTTTGACACAGTAACGTTAGATTTAAACCAGTCGCAGTTAGGTGATACGGCCGCTGGGCTTTGCTTCAATATCAAAGAGCTCGGGTTATGTAACACGCCCTCATGAACAGTAAGTTCCTGTGATCAAACATGATCATAATATACTCAGTGCAGAGTTCGAGCAGGACGGAGGATTTTAACGAAACTTTGTTTTCTGCATGGAGACCATGGGTACTTATTTAACAGCAACGTTGGGACTTTGTTCGATAAGATTTGTAAGGAGTTTTTACGAAAGGCGTGGAGTGTAAGGCTCCCATCCTATGCGGGCAAATCTAGACTGACCAGCGAGTTATTCAATATTTCAGTTTTATGCATGTTTGTATGTTTGTATTGAGCTTTTATTTTCTTTTACGCACCAGTATGTATATATGTATGTATGTATGTATGTATGTATGTATGTATGTATGTATGTATGTATGTATGTATGTGTGTGTGTGTATGTAAGCATGTATTTATATTGTGTGCAATTATGTATGTATGTATGTATGTATGTATGTATGTGCAAATGAATGTACGTGTGCATGCATGTATGTATGTATGTATGTATGTATGTATGTATGTATGTATGTATGTATGTATGCATGTATGTATGTATGTATGTATGTATGTATATATGTATGTATGTGTGTGAATGCATGTCTATACCTATGTGTGCATCACATTCCGGCACAGTCATCTTTGCGACATTACAGACAGACGCTCAAACAACCAGCTCGGGGAGGTATTTGTAAGCTCGGGGAGGTATTTGTAAGCTCGGGTATTTGTAAGCTCGGGGAGGTATTTGTAAGCTCGGGGAGGTATTTGTAAGTATGGAGACAACAGTCAACCCAACGTTGAAATTACTTTCCCCGAGTTGTTTCCTCACATACAAAACTGACAACTTTCTACATACTTCTTATAACAAATGTAATGTACATGTTACGGTAATGTGCGTATTTTCTTAATAAAATTATGTTTAACTTAGTAGTAGTAGTGATTTTATTGACATAAAGAAAAGAGGTCAATACTGACCTATATGTCAAAAGATACATCATAATGCTCACAGGCATTAGAACACCGTCCCGGGGTTTTTTTTTCTTCATAAAAAATTCAGCAAAAAGTGAAAATGAAAATTTGATGCACGCAGGCATCTTAGCACCTAAAACTTAAGAATCCTGTCCTCACTAACATAGATCTACAGCACACAAATTTGTGAAAAAGAATAGACCATGGCTTTGCATGTCTATGGCTATCAAACTAAACTACATCAGTCACTCACATAAAATAACAATTTGTAAGCAAGCGAGCACTTATGGCCTATTGACAAAGAGGCCTGATAACATTTGCCCATGAGATTCAAATATACTTCATACAGATCAGCCTCTTAGTGGCCCCATACCTATGGTTGATGTACCCAGCTTGGGTCATATAGATAAGCCCCTTGGTGGCCCCATACCTATGGTTGATGTACCCAGCTTGGGTCATATAGATCAGCCCCTTGGTGGCCCCATACCTTTGGTTGATGTACACAGCTTGGGTCATATAGATCAGCCCCTTGGTGGCCCCATACCTTTGGGTGATGTACCCAGCTTGAGTCATATAGATCAGCCCCTTGGTGGCCCCATACCTTTGGGTGATGTACCCAGCTTGGGTCATATAGATCAGCCCCTTGGTGGCCCCATACCTTTGGGTGATGTATCCAGCTTGTGTCATATAGATCAGCCCATTGGTGGCCCCATACTCATGGTTGATGTACCCAGCTTGTGTCATATAGATCAGCCCATTGGTGGCCCCATACCTATGGTTGATGTACCCAGCTTGTGTCATATAGATCAGCCCCTTGGTGGCCCCATACCCATGGTTGATGTACCCAGCTTGTGTCATATAGATCAGCCCCTTGGTGGCCCCATACCCATGGTTGATGTACCTAGCTTGTGTCATATAGATCAGCCCCTTGGTGGCCCCATACCTATGGTTGATGTACCCAGCTTGGGTCATAGCTCCAAGCAATTTATACATTTGTGACATCTTACGAAGTCAGCTACATGAAAATTGAAAATCAGCTACAATTACCAAACTAGAAAGGGCCAGCTAGTGGCAAACCACATGTTAACTACGTTATGGCCGCTTGGTGACCATCTATGACCACTTGGTAGGAGCTAGCAGGCAGCATGGGTACATTGGACTTAAAGCTGGATTATAACGGGTAAATTGAACGTCATTTCCAGATATTTCAAGCCGTAGGTAAACAAATTTTCCAAGATGAATTAATAACTTGGGGTCAGTGGTCGTCAGAAGTAAGGAAACCGTTCAAACACATTTAAAGATGCAAATTCCGGGAAATACAAGCTGGCATGAGTCAAAAGTGGAAAACTTATGTTGTGTAATTTAGGACATTTTAAAAGAAAGTAAAGTTCATCACCAATATCATTTAAGTGACACTTTTTAGAAATTTTTTGTTCGACTGGCGTTTTGACTCTGTAAGACGACCTAGTTCTATTTCTAAGTTATGTGCCGTCAGCCGAAAACGGGACAGGGCAACACGGTGTCTCGAGTCATGAACTTGTAGTAGGTATGGTTCCAGAATATATTGATGCTTAAAGGTTTTGTATAACCTGTTTGTTTTAAGAGTTGTGAGAGCTAGAGACTCTTCCAATACATAGATCAATATGGTTGTTCTTAGTCTATCTGCGACTTGCTGTACAATGACAGTAGGATCCATATTCTCATTCCCTTCACTCTCCCATGCAGAACTCCGATAGAGTAGGCTGGCTGACAGCATGTTAATATTATGACACCAGTTTTTCTGCCATATACATTGTATGTATGGATATTGTTGTTGTCTTTGCTAGTGCACCAATACAAACCATGACCACTCACCTCCGCCATTCTTTTGTCCAGCTCAATGGGTAAAAGCACCATATACACGGCGCCGACCACAATGAGCGCCAGGCCGAGGAAAGCCAAGGATCCCAGGAGGATTCTGAAATAGTGCGCCATGATAACAATCCCGCCGCACAGTGCAGTGCAATGTGGTTATTTCCTTTTCTTGACGGGGTCGTTGGCTGCTCCGTTTCACAAATATATCAATTTGCATGCGAAGATTATCACCCTGTGTATTGTTCCGGGAATGTAATCAACAGGTGGCTATCCTGAGTTAGAACATGTTTTCTGGTTTTGAGTTTTGTATAAAGACTGATTGCTGCAGTTACTATCGCCTGAAATCTGCGTTTAGAGCCTGTGGAATGAAATAATGTCTAATTGCTTGTTTGGGTTGACAGAAGCGGTTTCCTCCAGGCTATTTCACTGTAGCCCAGGCGATACCCTTAAGGTAATGAATACGTGTTACATATGCTGATATATATAATCTACAAACTGATTCTCCAGAAAAATACTTCCTCCATGAATCGAGACCATTAACTTTTGCGGTGTATGTTGATCTCTGAAGTTTAAAAAAAAAAGTTCTAGATCAATTTTTCTGACGATACCTGTTAAAATGTAGAAAATCTACCATTGTTTAACAGTTGCAGTTGACGTCAGCTGGTGATGGATGTTGGATTCAGTTTTTCATGCGGCTTCCTGAACAATCCAACAGACATATATTTTATGTTCGGAACGAGTGGGACTCGAACCTGCAACCTTTGCCACCAGTCGCCTGGCTGAAATGGGAAACGCACATATTCACTGGAGCAAATCCCCATTCTTAAAAGAATGGTTCAATGGAGGTAGTTATGTGCAAGTGCCATATCAACACGATGAAAACTGTGGTCTGCAATTAATTAACATTAAACTACTGAAAGTTTTTGTTTCGGATATAATTAAATGACACAGGAACAGCAGCACAATTCAAATTGATAAATAATTATCTGTACTGTTGATTTGCTGTGCGTGTGCACGGCATTTTACACATACAAATTGACTTTACATTAACGCATTGAAAAAAAAAGTTCAGCGACACCAAAACTATTCTGTATATATCAGAGCTCACGATGGAAAGATTATGTCACAATGGGATAGATCATGTGCACATCAACGATTTCATAATGGGACATTTCATCTTCCATGGAATGAAAGAAAACATTAAGCCCAAATCTACGAAAACGAGAGGATTTTTCTTCTTAAAGGACTTCATACAAGGAACTTTGAAAAGGACCAAAAAGTAATCGTATTATTCATTTTGCTCAACAATCCCATAATAAGCCTCCAAACTTTACCCTGGATTCCTTTAAACCATAACTGTTCAAATAACCGATTTCTATCCGCAGTGTCAAATGCTTTGCAGATATCACAAAAGCCTAAGTTTTGAATTTTTTTGCAGATATCAAGAAAGCCTAACTAAGTTTTGAATTTCTTTGCAGATATCAAGAAAGCCTAACTAAGTTTTGAATTTCTTTGCAGATATCAAGAAAGCCTAACTAAGTTTTGAATTTCTGATGCCTCTGCATAGTACACAATTCCTTTGTGTAAAAGCTCGAGCGCATTGGCCAGGGTTTTTTTTGTTTTTGTTTTTGTTTGTTTGTACGGTTTTTTTGTTTTTGTTTTTTTGTTTTTACATCTCCTTGATCTAAAATCCTGTCTAGCTGGGGCATGTAATTTTAAAGCTAGTGTTTTTGCGGAAAGGCTCCCATCATGCAAATAATGAGAACTCACACGTGCAGAGCCATATACACTGCGAATTCTAAAACTCCCGCCCCCCCCCCCCCCCAAAAAAAATATTGAGTGCGCTATGCATGCATTGCCACCTAACGGTAAATTTTAAAAATATTTTTTTTTACCTGGGGAAATGCACGTCTGAACTTCAAGAATTAAAGTTATCTATAAAATTCACTGTATGAAAATTTCAGGAGTATTTGGGAAATATGCAATTATTCTTGCCTTCTACGAGACCCATCTCTGTGCTGATTGCACTCCACGGGTGGAGCAGAGCTAACACAAATTTGGGTTTGCTTATAGACGCAACAATTGTTCATGCTCATGGACAATTTTCAAATTGTGAATCAAGTAAGTTAAATGGTGAATAAGACATTTATGTGATGAAAACAAATGGGGGCGGGGGGCGCAATATTTTTTTGCCTCTAGTACAATATTTTGTGATGGCCAGCAGAACTAGCTGGAACAAAACATGTTTGTAAAACATAGATGCCCCTACCATCATTATATTCGCCCTCATTACCTTGTTCATAGTACTAAATTGGGCACTCATGTCCTTGGAAAGTGGATGTAGAAACCACATTCAGATGTAGAAACCAAATTCACTAAAGTGACCTTGTAAATTACTTCAAGGTCAACCTTCTTTGACGCTAATGTAACCCTGATGAAGACTATAAACATACACAAAATAAAAGCCCTGGGTAAAAAAAACTGCTTTTATTAAGCAGAAACAAAATTCAGTAATGCGACTTTGTGACTTTGGGAACTAACTCAAGGACCCATTTCAGACATTGATCTAGCTCTAATAAAAGGCTATATTCCTGTGCAATATGAACGCCCTAGGGAAAAAGCATCTTTATTTATCATCCAGAAACCAAGTTCACTAATAGGGCTCTATGGTGACCTTGGGAATTTGGTCAAGGTCATCCATCTTCTAAGCTGACCAAGCACTCATTGAGGACTTCCCAAGTGCAATATTGAAGTCACAATTTAAATTCTGAGTTACAATGCAGAAACCAAGTTCACTAAAGTGACCTTGTGGCCTTTGAATTAAGGTCAAGGTCACCCATCTTTAAATTTCACCTAGCCCTGTATAAGGATTATAATCCTGTCCAATATACAAGTCTATCAAAAAACTTTTCTACTTATCGTGTGGAAACCAAACCTTACCACAGTGCCTCTATGACCTTGGAAACAGGGTCAAAGTCAACCACCCTCATACTTTACCTAGCCCTTATACTGGAGTGTATACCTGGTAGCTGTTAAAGTCCAATATTAAAAACTTCTTTGAGTTATGGTAGGGAAACTAAAGTCTCTCTACTGACCACCATGTGCAAAGCTATATGCCCCGCCTTCTTCAAAGGGGGGATAATTGAACTTTAATTAAAATGCCATCAGATATTGCTAGATCTATGCCACCTCTATCTTACAGCTGTCAGTACTGACAGGAGTCATTATTGTGCTATATGAACATTCATGGTCAGTATAATGGTAGCTGCTACTTAAGCATGTAAAGACTAAGACTACACTTATTACCAGACAAAAAGGTGAATAATGGCAAGTGGTGTTTAAAAGCAGGCAAAATCACAAGAGTCCTTGGGGTCTTAAATGGAGGTGTTTAAAGCACATGGTTTGTCAAATGTGATGCTTTTTATAGCTGGTAGCACTATATAGCGCATACAGTGAAAACTCATAATAATGACACCATCTGTTCCATGACAATGTGACCAATAACTGAAAATCTTAGATAAATGAATATGGACAATAGTACTTCCATATGTGTATAGGTTAGATGGTGACATGTTAGCTTATGGACAGTAAAGAGTTTGGACTGCGGAATAGGGTAATGACTACTATGAAGTGATTCTGGACAAAAAGACACAAATACAATGATGTACAAAATGTACTTTTTGTTCCTTAAGGTAGGGAGGCTATGCCCCAATAAGCTAAGTCAACAATGGTAGGGAGGCTATGCCCCAATAAACTAAGTCAACAATGGTAGGGAGGCTATGCCCCAATAAACTAAGTCAACAATGGTAGGGAGGCTATGCCCCAAAAAACTAAGTCAACAATGGTAGGGAGGCTATGCCCCAATAAACTAAGTCAACAATGGTAGGGAGGCTATGCCCCAATAAACTAAGTCAACAATGGTAGGGAGGCTATGCCCCAATAAACTAAGTCAACAATTCCCCTTTTGGGCACCTAAAGTGAAAGTATCTCACATACACTTAAGCAAAGTTGCCATTTTTTTGAAAGGTCATGATCAGTAGATTACAAACAAATTAAAACTGTGTCACTTTGGTTTAAATTGTTTTACAAACAACAATTTCTTTGATCAGAAAGTACAATGTAACATGGCTATACAAAAGTGGAAACAATTTGTTTAGAGTTCTATCAAACTGCAATTGTTTTCAGATAATTACTGGCCACATTTGTGGCTAAAAAGGCATCACAAAGAATTGTTTTATCTTTATTTTTTTGCAGTTACAGTGCTTCAAAGTTGCTGCTTTTGGGGTTTGTGAGATTTAGCCCTCCATAATTCTAATACAAACATCGATAAAGACACACTGTGGGACTCATTTTTAGCTACATATTTGGGGAGTAATTCAGTGAAAACAGAATGGAATTTTGTGAAGCCAGTAACAAGTTATTTCCACATTTGTATATCCATGGCACATCGTAATTTAAGATCAAAGAAGAGGTTGTTTACACAGCAATTATAAACAAAGAATCATAATTTCATTTTATGCAGGATCTGTTAATCATGGCCTTTCCAGAAATGCATACTTTGTTTTGGTTTATGTGAATACTTTTCATTTCATGTAGCCAAAATTTTTAATGGGATTATCAGCCTTAGTTTACTGGGGCATAGCATGACTACCTTAAAAGGTGTGTCGTTCAGTGAATATGTAGGTTTACAGTGCCCAACATGAAGTCAGGGATAGATGGTGCTTCCTTCTTATCACTATGAAGCCATGTCTCTGTAAGCATGACAATGTCTGAAGAATTTAATGATCTGGAAATAAGCATCATCAAAGTCTGACAGCATGTACAATATGAAAGCCCTATGTAAACACTTTTCAAAGTATTGCGGCAAAACCAAATTCACTAAAATAGCTGTGACCTTGGGATTTAGGTCAAGGTCATCCATCTCCCAGCTAGTCCGAACCCTTCTCCAGGACTAAAACCAAGTGGAATAAGAAAGGTCTGTCAAAATTTGTTTTCGGTGGTTGTGTTAAAACCACAATTCACTAAAATGACTCTGTGACCTTGAGAATTGGCTCAAGAGCACCCATCTTCTAGCTCATCTGAGACCTTATGAAGGACTGTAATCACCTGCAATTTGACAGGCCTGACAAAAACCTTTCACGTTATCGTGTGAAAACAAAATTCACTAAAACGACTCTGTGAGCACGTGCAATATGAAAGCCCTAAACAAAAAACTTCTCGAACACAAACACACGGAAAAAGTAATCCCAATATACCCCCTCCTCCTTCGAGGGGGGAGGGTGCATAATCACCAACAATTTTAGTAAACAGATGAATGGCAAGTGGTAATTCCATTCCCCTCCTCATCTTTAGTAAAAGTTTACTCCCTTCCAGTTCGTTTCACGTTTTTCCTATAATTATGAACTATGCCTGCTCAAATCGAAGCATAGGATAACTTACATGAAAATATTCACTTAAGAAACATAAATTTGGGTTTGCTAATTCATTGCAGTAACAGCTCTCCGCCATTCCAATATATTTTCAAAATAGTAATCACTCCACGCATCCGGCAGGAACTGGCAATGGCAACAGGAAGCTGCAAATGTGCAAGAGTTTTTCCACTCCAATCTATTCTCTATTTTAGTGAAAATATCAGAACATGCATATGCAAAAGGTTATTCTCCTGGGATTCTCGAGGCACCATTTTGAATCCCATTGCCCATGATTGAAGTGCAGGATAACTCTGGCACAAGAAAGCACTAAAGAAAATCATGCCAGTTTCTACTGAGTGTAGGTAACAACAAATTGATTGTAATATCATGTGATAGTATATTGGCAGAGCTTTTAATAACTATGTTCCATTTCTCTTATTATTTGAGTACTAACCCTGCAGCAGTTCTTTGCAATATCACAATAAAATTATGAAACTGAAAATATGAATTTTCCCAACCATCAGATAATTTTTGGTTTTCATTAGACTTTGTTTAAATAAATTCAAATCAGTAGACTCTCTTTCGGGGGACCAATTCGTCTTTAATCATTTTAAAATTCAATTTCATATATATTTTCAACAAAATCGAAACATTATTACCGAGAGATTAAGCTTGTGACATGAAGATGCACATGCAAGAGTATGCAATCACACGAGACAGAAGATGTGGAAGACAGCTTATTTATTGAAGACTATATGTGGTGCCACCTATGAAGATGATTACATGGCTCGATGCTTTCAAGAAAAGGACAAGGCCAGTCCTGTGCTCAGCTGACCTTACAGGGGAGTATAATTGTACCTAACATGGAAGTGCTCGACTCAGAACAATTTAACTTCCATGAAAACAAAATACACTTTGATTGCTGTAACCTACGAAAACAGGTTATTATCCACCATATGGTACAGCTTTCACACAGGCCCACCTAAACTACATCCTCACCAAATTTGAAGGAAATCCAGTTGACAGATTTTAAGAAAAGGAAGAAAATGTTTTCAGCCAATTATCTCTATTTGACTTCATTACTCAGGGTCAAATGTCACATGACCAGAGTTGACCCCACATGTGCACTCCATACATGTTCCGGGGTAAGTATGCACCCACATGGCACAATTACCTTTATTGAGGGAAATGTTACTTATGTACAGTGGTGCAGTGACCACTATCAAACTTCAGTCATGGAACATCCATATCCCACTGAATGAACAAACTTGAATTAACAGAGCACAAAGGCTTCATCAATTTTTATTTTTTTTTGAATGGTCAAAAACAGCTTTACTGTAAAGAAGAAAAATCCTCAAAAAAAGGAAAAATCACAATGCCACTTGGTCCACAAAGTAAAAGTTAAGTGATACCCAGGAGTGTCAAATGCAATTTTTTTTGGGGGGGGGGGGGGGGGAGAGGAAGATTTTGCCCAAGTTTGCAGGAGATCTGGCCAGTGGGTTTTGGAGTGAAAAATATGAAGTTATTAGTAAACACACAGAGGAATAAAAAAAGCATTTCCACATTAGCTCACTTTGGTCTTGTATGCAGACAGTGCAGAGGACATCTGAGCACCAGTCAGTTTGAGTTAATTTAACGGCATAGGGTTAAACAAGTTCAAAGAAGACACAGAGTAAGGCATCTGATAAAGTAACCGGCCATTAACAACAGCTGGTAAAACTTCTTTATCGTGACAAAATATATGTTCAGTATGGAATACAAGGATACAATGTTGTATGTGTGGTAACATAAGCATTCTGTATGGACTACAATGATACAATGTTGTATGTGTGGTAACAAAAGCATTCTGTACAATAAACTTATTCCAGAGTACTTTGTCATGTGTGTACAAAATATGAAATGACTTGACACCTACAACTTTCTAGTGCCAGGTGCATGCCAGACAAAAGTCCTGTCAACTATTTGTATGTTTTACAACATGTGCTTTCGGCCTTTTAACATTTCTTTGGCCCTGGTCTGAAGGATATAAACCCAAAACTTTAGTAGAGGAATGCCTGCTCCTTACTACAGTTAAGTCAATAAACAGTCCATTCAAAATAATGATAGGTAGATTTGTTCAAAGTGTAATAAAATCTAGCATTCATAATACATGTAGCCGGAATACTTTACCCCATTCCCAATGACCCACCTCTACCCCCACCTCATATATAACTCAAGCAAAGTCTGAATATTTAGTTTAGAGTTTTAGCATAAATACTTAAAATTTGTTGATGCAAAAAGATACATTGCAGACATTAGTATCAACTACTTAAATGTAGAGCTTCAAAATTACTCTCCCCAAGACTCTGCACCCATTAACACCATATGGACAATGTGCATATCCTGGCAATTCTGTTGCACTTTCTGGTATTCTCTCAGCATCAGAAATGTTTTAGCCTGAATTCATAACATACTGCTTACAGAATATGTAAGCACATACATAAATACGTATGTACATACATAAATATGTATGTATGTATGTATGTATGTATGTATGTATGTATGTATGTATGTATGTATGTATGTATGTATGTATGTATGTATGTATGTATGTAGCAAGTGCTACCCTGGTGTCACTATGACAGTATTTTACATGATTCGTTATCTTACTGAAAACAGTCAACTCATTCAACAAGACACCTATGGCAATAGTGCCCTACGGACCTGCAATGGAAACAAGGACACAAAAAGAATGTAAAATAAATATTTGTAAATTTTATTGAGGGAAGAGGAACATCATCTTTAGTGTTTTAGCTATGAAATTAATTGCCTAAAAATGGTTTTGTTGGCTAACCTGGGATAAAAAGGTCAAGGTCATTCATATTACATCATATATTTGTGCTGACTGTGATCAATATCATGGTATAATTTTGGCCTATTTATCTTAATTATTTTCCCAAGATTCGGAATTTTGTCGCTTTCAACACATTTTGGCTCACAATTTCTTAAGATGGCGCCACTGGCATGGCCATCAATCAAGATTTTGACCTTTTTCACAATCCCACCAAATTTCGTAATGGTCTGGTAAAAATTACAGACGGTAGAGCATTCACAATATTTTGACATTTTGATCCTTATATTCTAAGTGGCCACTTGACTTTTCTGACTTTCAACTCAGATTCAAAAATTGTGCACCATGCATCCAACTTTCCATTCACAGTCTGTTTGTGTGAATCAGGCAGTGACTTTTTGAGTTATTGATGAAAAAGGATAAACTTGGCCAAGTCCCAAGGTCCATAATAACTGGGTCATGGTGACCCAAAAACTGAAACAAGAAGTAGATTTTTTTTTGTACAATGTACACGATCACATTGTGATATAAAGGGTCAATTCTTCTTTCCATTGATGTCCGAGTACACCCTATCACTACCAACTCACTTACATCTTAAAAAGCCTCCAGAAGTAGCAAATTGATGTCAAAGGAAGCTTGCCAATTCTGTTAATTGGGATCCAACACAGTGATTTTATCCAACACTAAAAAAAAAAAAAACAATCTGGCCTATCTTGTACACTTTTCAACATCAAAACACACTTCGGTAGAAGCAGAATAACAACAGTCAGTGTGCACACACATCCTGGGCCAGAGCATGACAGTAAAGCTGGGTCACTCAGGTATGCGCAAATTAAAATTTTGCGTAA
Source organism: Hermodice carunculata (assembly GCA_964020975.1). Lineage (NCBI taxonomy): Eukaryota > Metazoa > Annelida > Polychaeta > Eunicida > Amphinomidae > Hermodice > Hermodice carunculata. Next base: position 251,444 of record CAXHWN010001661.1, read on the forward strand.
CCCATAAATGGGTTATGCTAAAAAATTTTGCTTAACCATATTGTTGTGCTGCATAACCCCTTTTATGTTCCATATAGTTATGCCCAAATTTTACACAACCCAAAAATGGGTAGCGCCACTGTTCAACTGCGTAACCTCAGCGCAACCCAAACAGTGGGTTACACAATTTGTGCAGGGCTGGTCACTGCATGCATATATAGGTCAGCTGGTGAGTATCCCTGGTAGCTCTGGGTATGGTTCACGATTTACATATGGGCTGGTACACCTGATGCATGCTTCACGTCTCACCCAACAACACTGCCTCTTTGTTTCTCAATATGGGCAAGGTTTCTGCCACAAGATTTCTTTTCTTTATTTTCATTTGGTATTCAAATATTCTCATGTGATGCAATCTGCTGAACAAGTATAATAATGGTGACTTTCAGGTACATTTTAGTAAAATGAGAGGCTTTAGCTTACTTCTTGATTATTTTTTCATTCATTTTTTTTTTTTTTAAGAGTAAGCAGAAGTACCCTCAAGATTTTTAAGGGCGTAAGTTATTACCCTACGTACCCTGGCAGAAACCCTGATGAGATAAAGATGGTCATATTGGTATTAACCCTTAAAGTGCTAATCACCGCTATAGTTGTTTTCTCGTTACTGTTAAACATATAACGGTTAAAAGATTCAAATTCCTCATGAAGAGACCTTTCATTCAAATACCAGTAAGCTTAGTCCTAAGCAAAAAGTAGTCTTAGTCAACAGCTTTCCTTGGGGCACTTTGCGCGCAAAGTGCCCCAAGGAAAGCTGTTGACTCAATCTTAAATCAGCACTTTAAGGATTAAGTTTTGTGAAATATATGCAGAATGTTTAACCTGGAAAGAATTATGTTTGATACTGCAAGTCTATTCAAGAATGTTTTTGCTGGATTTACTGCTCATGGTTGTGACTTTTCCACAGTATTATACATGTATATATAATCAGCTTATTTGCAGATAAACTGTTCTTCCAACTTGAAAGAAAAGGTTCTCTGCAGTTTACAGTTTTTTTTGTTTTATGGGCACATTCTTTTCTTGTACCAATTGAATCCTGCCCACTGCAACTGATGATGTTGGGGAAATTGGCTTCTTTTCCCCTTTTGTAGCAATCAGTGGAATCTACCTCCAGTCCTGGCTGTGCATAAATTTTGATCCAGTTTGACAACTCAAGAAGATATGTGCCATATACATGCACTAATAGACATGTAACAGTAACTTAGTCATCAGAACTTACAGAACTCTGTTATTGGTGGTCCAAAAGCTTTAGGCATGTAAACCCCCCAAAAGAAAGGACGATAGGTGCAATCCCATCACATACAAACTTGATACTGAACCTAACACTCTCCAGTGACAGCATCAGCAACATGTGGCCAGTTAATCATTGATGATTTGCTCAGATATGAATAAATTTTCTTAATATATATTTTTTCTGTGGTTTCTTCTTTATATGTAGGTTATCACAAGGCATCAATTGAAGCTTTACCGTTTTCGTTTGTTTGGAGGTTGCGGTTTACGTGTATATATTAGTCCACCAAGGCCTAGGGTACATTTTGTGCCATTTGCACTGAAGGGTACATTTTGTCTCAAAACAGCAATGTGTGAATAAATAATTTAAATAGCTTTGTGGTCATGATGAAAGAATAATTAAGTTTTTTAAAACTTAATGATGCCAATAATACATAGAACTGTACGGAAAACACTGCTGTGCTTTCACATAAATGGACCTGGGCATTACAGCACTCTCCATAATTTTCTGCTGTTGAATTGGCCAAACAAAAGTACAAAAAAATGTTAGCGACTTCTTCTGAAAATGTAAATCAAACAACTTTTTCTGATAATGGAAATCAAACAAAATCTTCCTATACATCTTTTAGAGTTGATGATAAGCCATCAGGCCTATGTAACTAACATATAACCTTTATGTAAAAAAATGATGAATTACCTATTACTGGTAATTTTTATTGGTATTTGCTGTACCTATTATTCACATTACTAACTATATTTCATACAACATTACCAATACCTGATCTCAAACTGACCATTACATGACTCAAGTGAAAGAGAATGATTTCTTTCCCTTTTCTCTGTCTCTCATTTGCATGGTGCTGAGGTATTACATGTCCATACCACTTTAAGAACAGTATGCCATCACTGTGCAAACAAATCCTGCATATATATATATATATTATATATATATATATATTATATATATATATATATATATATATATATATATATATATATATATAATGGAACATCATTTCTCCTTTCATTCAATATTTGAACATATCATTAAATATTTGATGATCACATCAAATTTATGCTATTATTAAATGCATTTAGTGTTATCGTCAATTGCATTTAATGATATCATCAAAATGATTTCATAATAAGTCTAAACGGGAAATTATTTAGACACAAGTAAAATTCTATTTGATGATAACATTATATCAATTTATTGATATGATTAAATAGACATTATTTGGACTTTTGTTGAAATCCATTTAGTGTTTTCTGTGCATGGAAAAGGCAGAATGGGTCAGCCTAATGGAAATGCTCCATGGTCTGCGTGCCTCGTCCATTTTAATAAAACATACATGCCATACAGCATGACAAATATGACTTATTTGTTTGTCTTGAGTCGGTAAATAAAAAAAGTAACATTAAAGTTAACCAGTTACTTGTTTGATTTTCGGAGACTGCCGCTACCATTCCATGTCTTCAAAGGTTTTATGGTTTAAGATCCATTGATTGGGGAAGCATTTACTATCTTGCTGTGGCACAGGTCGCATTTTAACATAACATGAAACTGAATTGAAAATATCATTAATTCAATTCTCAGATTAATTATGGATATTTCAACATATGACCACATTGATTTGATGATATGAGTAAATACATTTAAGCATGTGTTTAAACATACCATATTTATTCATAACAATAAATCGATTTAGTGATATTAAAATGCAATTGATGATATCAGTAAATGAATTTTGTCTTATGATCAAATGAAAGAAAGCTTTTACAGAATTAAATATATCTTCACATACATTTCATGATAAGATTAAATTGAATTAATGTTATCTTTAAATATTAGATGACATCTTTAAATAATTAGTGTTATGATCAAATATTTAATAACATTAAATAGAATTAATCATATCATTAAATATTTGATATGTTCAAGTAATGAATAAAAGGATACATATATGTATTCTTTTTACCAACATTGAACTTGTAAGACAAAAACTACTGGTTACTAACTCTACTATTATTTACATAAAATTTACCACAAATAAGCTTAAACTGTACACGTGGCAAAAGCACTTTCACTACCATTAACTTTTCATATAAATTATTTATAAATAGTCTGCCTGAGTGTGATGTAGTCAAATGTTAACGATGGGGTGCTGTGATATGTACATATGTATTCAGCAAGTTATGGTGTGACTTAATTACCCACAAAAATGAAGGTAACTTAAAATTCTGGATCTGAGCCATTGTCTGAGTCCCAGTCACATGACTCAATAGCACCACCTTCAAAGTCAACTTCCACATCATACTGGTATCCCACATCTCCCGGCTTCTTCCTATTTTTTTCAAATGTATCATCCATAATAGCCTTCTTCTTTTTCAGTGTCTCTTCACTAACTTTGTTCAGGTCTTCCTCTGGGTCAACGGTGTCAAGACCTTTGTTTTTCTTGAGACTTTCATCCAGTGTTAACCCATTCAGTTTGTCTCTGATGATAGTGATCAACTTCTCGAGCTGGTGTGCTGGTAGTTGATCCAAGTACTTTTTATGTCTCATGTTATTCTTTAATTCTTCGGCAGCTCGTTCAACCCCTGATCGCTTCGTGAAATGTCTTAACGGCATAGTTCGCCGGTGAATTTTACCTGTTGCCTTGACAACGTAATTAATAACTATTGCTGGTGGGTCAAAACGAACTCCGCAGCGCTTCAAGGTGAAGGTTGAAGCCATGATGTTCAGACGCGTCCAGCTCTGCTCTGCAATTGTACACGAATCAAAATGAAAACAGTGTTCCTGACAACATCCGTTCGCTAAGCATACCTACAGCACACTATAAAAGTGAGCAAATATTAGCCGTAACAAGTCAGTGCATGCTGAACTGCTGCCGCAAAATTCGGTGTATAGCTGGCCCTGCTTTGGGTCATGATAACTTGGAATTGAAACTTGATGGTGATCATTCTCAGTTAAATCCAGAGCGTATTTGTTCAATTTCTTCATTCTTAGCTAATGGAGACATCACAAAAGTTAACTTTTGTACGCGACCGACATACTTTTATAGTCAATGATGGATAAAACTTACGTTTTTGGTTGAAATTTGTACCAAATTAATCCACCAGCACGCGTCTCGATGTCCTCACAAAACCATTTCGATTTGTTTGACCTGTTGCCTTGACCTATATCGGTATGGTGTTGTCTTCATTTCTCAAATAAATAGGGGACGTCAATGGGCTTGACGACTTTCACCCAATAGCAATACAATGTATCGCCGGAGATGGACAAAAAAAAAAAAAAAAAAAAAAAAAAAAAAAAACCATTGAATATACATTGCGTGGGAAATGGAAATGTATTCCGTCTTTATTTATCTGAAAACACACCTTGTATTCTCTCTCTCTCTCTCTCTCTCTCTCTCTCTCTCTCTCTCTCTCTCTCTCTCTCTCTCTCTCTCTCTCTTCAGGATTGTTCAAGGACTCATGCAAGGACTCAAATGGCTTTATTTGACAACTGTATGATATAGAACAAATCAGACAGAATGTTATTATAGTTAAATAAAAATACACCGACAACAATAGTCACAGTACACAAAATAACATTCAAATACATATACTGTCGGGATAACTCCAGTTAAGGAATCATTAATTCCGCTATCACTGGAGCTACCTAGAGAACATAACATCACAACATTAGCACCTGGTTGTGTATAATATAAACACTAGTTATCTGGGACTGAGGAAAAAAGTAATTCAGGCCATGGTGGGGCTGAAAAACAAAAACATAAATGAAATTAAAAATGTGCCATATCAAACTTTCGATTAATTTCTGTCACATATATTTGACAACTTACAACTGAATATATTTCGGAGTATTCATTGATGAACTGCAATTTTACATACTTTGAAAATCCAGTGTAAGAGTGAGACTTTGTCTGTTATATTTGAAGAAGTTGCTTTCATCAAATTAGGGATATAGAAACGTATTGAATTTTGTGTGTAACTTCTGACAGGGATAGCTTGTCCAGAAACATCTCTGTATCTGATGTTATGTGAGTGTGTAGCAGTTTGAGTCAAAAACATGTTGTCAAAGTAGAGGGGATGTTGGTTGTTGCGATACCAAAAGTAAAATTTAAGGGCTTTGATACGTAATATATCTTTCAGTTTAAGGGTATTCAAGATTTTGAACAGAAGTTCAGCATGTGAAATAAAATTGGTGTTGCATACACATCTTATTGCTTTTTTTCTGTAATGTAGAAATTCTGTCAGAAGAATGACCCCGATCTAAAAGAGAGTAATTGAGATGTGACATGAAGAGAGAATTATATATAAGAAGCACCGAAGCTGGTAGATAGGAACATAGTCTCCTGAGAGTATCAATGACTCTGGAGAGTTGATTGCTTATTTTATTTATATGTAGTGTCTATGAAAGATGTTTATGAATCTGCAGGCCTAAAAAATTAAATCCATCCACCGTTTCAATTTTTGTATCCTTGATTTTGAGGTCTAAATCTAGCAACACTTTTCTTTGAGGAAAATGGAAGATCATATACTTAGTTTTTGAGATATTTAACGATAATCTGTTTGCGGCTAACCACTCATATACCCTCTGTAATTCGGAATGTATATTTTTGGAAAGATCGATTTTGGTCCGTTGACCCAGTAGAGAAGTTGAAAGAAGAGAGAGACGTCAGTAACGTTGTGTTATCTGCATAGAGAATTGACTCAAAGTTGTCAAAAGCTGAGTGCATATCATCTATGTAGATGAGAAACAAAAGGGTTCAAGGATGGACCCTTGCGGTACCCCGGTAGTAATAGGTAAACTAATGTAGTGGAGCATATACCATCATAATCGACAAATTGAATTTGATCAGAAAGATAACTTTGACACCAGTATAATGGAATACCTTTTGTACCATAGTAATCCAGCTTTTTTAGAAGAATGGTATGATCTAACGTGTCAAATGCTTTCGACAGGTCTAAGGTGTTTCACCAGCATCAAGATTATTATGAATTCGGTCAAGAAATGCCAATGTAGCTGTTTGGGTTGAATGTAATTTTTGGAACCCAAACTGACTTCTGTAAAGTAAGAGAGTAGATTTAAGATAATCATAAAGTTGGCTGTATACAACTTTTTCAGAAACTTTTGACATAACAGGGAGAAGGGAGATGGGTTGTTGATTATCTATTTAGGGTGCTGTCATTTTTTTATATATGGGTACAACTTTTGCTATTTTCAATTTGTCAGGGAAAATACCAGTACTGACAGACTGATTTACAATTAAGAAGAAGGGTTTTGCTACTGAAGCACTTGCGCCGTTAATAAATTTCATAGTTTAATGATCGTGCTTACAGCTAGTCTTTCTTTGAAATTATTTATATGCTCAGGACGTTAGTTTCTGTAATATGTGTAAAGGAAAACGAGTGTACAATAGTATCTTTAAGAAAAGTTGAGAAATGAGGTAGGTTAGGCACCTGTGTTTGCCTAGCCAGTTTAGGACCTATATTGCTGAAAAATGAACTGAAACGTTCAGCAACTTCTTGTTTGTTGGCCACTTTTATGTCTTCGATTTTAAAGAAAGAAGGGAAATCTTTCTCACTCTTTTTAATATGTAAAACTGACTTTATAGTCTCCCAAGTCTTCTTTAAGTCATTTGAATTTTGAAAATTGGTGATCGTAAAACTCCTGTTTCAGATGTCGAATTAATTTGTCAAGAATTTTATTTTAAACATTAAGATTTTGTTTTGTGGTATTATAAACAACGGTATCTTATGGCGTAGTTTTCAATATTTTGTAAAGAGAGCCACGAAATTTCATACCATTTGTCATCCAAGGGGAATGCTTAGGCTTATATTTGTTGAATTTGACAGTTTTAACAGGTAAATGTTTATCTTTGGCCTGGCAAGCAATGCATTAACTATACATTTAATTTACATTGGGATCTTGAGAAGGATCAATAATTAAAAAATGCACAATATCAAAATTGCTAATTCAGAGTAAAAGTTATTCAAAGATTGGTTATCTCTCTTTTTCAATACTGATGAATTTAGGAGGGCCGGGTAAGTTCAAGTTTTGATTTAAACAAGTGAAGTAGGGGAAATGATCTGAAAGTGTGGTGAAAATGATGCCTGAGTAGCAGGACTTTTTAGAATGAGATGTGCCACTGAAAATGTTAACAATTAAAGTAACACGTCTTTCAGATAGACATGTTGGCAAAGTAATTTTGGGTACAAAACTTTTGTTAAGTATGACATCCTGGTACTCCGAAAACTTTTCCCTCAAATTTACCTGTAATAAATCAATGTTAAAATCTCCAACAGTAAATTTGTCAGATTTTTTTTTAGAAAATGCCTCGATAATCGGAGTAATCTCAGAAATAAATAAGTCTAGGTCATCATTACGGTCCCTTGGGGGTCTATAAATATTACCTAATATGACTGGTTGTTTTAAACCATGATCCATAATGCTCATAAATTGACCCTCCCATATTCTGTTTGGAGAGTAGCAATCACGGATAGTATATCGAAAATTCTTATCCAAGTAAATCATTAGACCATGCACTATATGTGGGATGCACATGTAGCACAAAGAGGTATAGACACATAATTTTCTATCTCACATAAAGAAACGTCGGGCTCATCACCTACAATCCACGTTTCCTGAATACAAATAGCATAAAAAGTGAGATCGTTTTCAGCAGTGTTATACAACACCCATGCAACGCAGCTTGCACAATAAAGTTGTAAATCTAATATGTGTATTAAAATACAGAGGTTCTCATTTCAAGGGCTGAAGTGAAATTTCCAGCTAGAAGGTAAACAAAAATAACGGGGAACCAAATACCTTCCCATTTTTGACATTTGGGCACACTTAACTTTCTGCTCATGGCAGATTTCTCTATCATCTCTTGTAAAATGTGTGTGCGTTCGCAATCCAAAAAGCTTGATTTGACAAGGAACACACGCCAACAATCCACAGTGTTTGGTCTTTTCAGTGGCACCTGCAAACAACATCAGTACGGTAAATGTAATTTAATTTTCGGCTTCGCATGAACGCAAACTAGTGCTTAGTTGTCCCACAATTGGGCATCCCAGTATGCCTGCACAATTTTTGGCGGGATACAGTTGTTGTTTAAGTAAATTTGAAGAAAGAAATTTTCCTAAATGTGTTTTGAATCTTGTATGTTTCAAAATTTAGTGAATGGCTATTCATAAACTTTTGGTGTTTGAGGTCGTTTCTTCTGTGACAATGATTCCTATGACAATACTTGGGTGCACCTTAGCTGACATGTAAGTCTAAATGTTTAACATCACTTGAACATGTGTATATATACAAACCTGACACATTACGTTGAAACATTGACTCAGGGTTGGCGCGGTGAGATACAGCTTAATTGTTTGGAAACTTTCAAAGTGAGGGGTAGATGTCATCGAGGAGTTTGTTTTACATTTCTAGTGCAGGATGTCCACTGTTGCAGTACTTGTTAGGATTTCCGTTGGTTTGTACAGGTGCCATAGATGCAACTGTTTATTTTACAATCACTGGGACTGAATATAAGGCCCCAGCTTGTTTCTACTTCAGTTATACACTGGCAGGTGGTTTAACTAGGCTAAGCTATCCATCTAGAAAGGGTACATACTGGTTCAGGGGTAAGTCAAATTGTTCTTATCTGAACCTGTACTATACAAATTTAGTAATTATGTTTTGCTTGACAGCTTTTCTTCTTTAATAATCAAGCTCTGCATTTATAAGCAAAACTTCGCGTACCAGGTATTCAGCTTATTCATCATTTGCCACGTTCATATTTATTCATTACTATGTGGGTTGTCTTTGCTGAATATTTAGCTTAGACAAGGAGCAACTACGCAGAGGGACATGTACGGGAAAAAGCTCCAAAACATGTTCTGAGTAGGTACCCGCTGAAGACCCTTTAATTTATTTTGGCTAATACAGCCTATTATATGTTAAGTTCTTGAATTCTCACTTCAGGTGCAATTTTTCCATTGTCTTGGATTTGTAATGATAGAGTGGTCCACTGTGGAAATAAGCTAGAATCTATAGATTCTGGCTTTTTAGTGCTCCCATTACATGGGTACATGGTTCATGACAGTCCGGACTTAATAGTCCTATCAATGTGATAAACTTGCAATATATGTTCTATTTGTATTTTATGAACACTAAGTCCTTTTTGCATTATATATATATATATATATATATATATATATATATATATATATATATATATATATATATATATATATATATATATATATATATATATATATATATATATTTCTGCATACCATGTATCGGTAAACAAAATCAAATCAAATCATGTCAAAATTCTACAGAGGAACGTGGGCAATATGGCCAATAGTACTTCCATATGTATATAGGTTAGACAATGACAGGTTAGCTTATGGAGAGTAAAGAGTTCGGACTGCGGAATAGGGTAATGACTACTAGGAAGTGGTTTTGGACAAAAAGGCAAATACAATACTTGTCCTCTCTTTTAGCTGTTGTTTTTTCCTTTTCTTTCTTTCTTTTTTTCTTTTTGTTTTTGCTATTTTCTGTAGGAGTATGAATGCATGTATCACTGTGTAATGGTCAACAGTCTATACCTGTAATAAGGTTTAGGCCTATGTCATTTAAGTTATGTAGCCATAGGCCTACCAACGATCTATCTACAGTCCCTGAATTTCCTTCTGTCATGTTTGCAGATGACACAAAGTCCCTGCCAAGCTGTAAGAGAAAACTGAGATCCCTGCCCAAGAGAAGAGGGATAAACCAATCAAGTAAAAATGTAACAATGGCATAGTATCAGCCCACTCCACCCATTCGAAATGAAAATAATTTAAGAAGTTGTGACATGAACGACATGTCAAAAATTGAGTGTCGCTAAATACCGAAAACAAGCGGAACGTTGCGAACATAACCTGCTTACGTTCATTTAAACAAAGTGCATAGGCTCCCCCTCCGTAGGTTTATTAATTTTTGTATGTGGGATTTAATTTTACTTTGGTCTGTGTGGCCGTGTATTACCGTAAAACCTCTTTTTGCTTGATTTCTCATGTTTCTAGTTGGTTTCGCCTGTTTCCGGTATTTAGTGTAACCTGACAAAAATCACGCAAGCGCATTCGTATACCCGCCATTTTGCGATTCAAGATGGAGGACATCATCGACATCTTTGTGCAAAGTGGAATTTGAATACATTTATTTCTCGACAGTGAAAGAAAATAGAGGAGTAAGTTATTTACAATTGGCTGGATCGTGTAGCGTATGATATTTTTCATGATAGGATGCCCGTTCATGAAGATTGCTTTTTTATAAGACCCATTAAAACTGGAAGAAACGCTCACGTTTGGTGCAGTCTAACTTTGAGCCTTTGTGCCGATGTTGCCATCGGGGAGGTGTTACACGAACTGAGACTGAGGGCCAGTTACTGACTTTCTGAGGAAAATCCCTCCAACTCCACTTGCACGTTTATAAATGGAGCACGAAGAAAAAAGCGAGCCAATACAGGATTCATACAGTGTTGAGAATCTCTGTATGGCCTACCAGTCACACTCCGCTTCTCTGCCGCGGTCGTGACTAGCTTAGTAGCTATAGTCTATCAACCTTGCTGTACGGAAACGGATTTTGTGAATATTACAACAATGGATTATTACTTGCCGACATATCTAATGCATAACCTTTTTTCATCAATATACCCTACTTTTGAGGCATATGTGGTAGCTATATGCACTTTGTATTTCTTTTTAGCCGCATTTTGGGGCATTTATGCGGTCGCAAGCAAAAGTTAGCGCAATCCATATCGTCCGAGAAATGATAAGTGCGCGTGCGCACATGTGATTAACAGATCCTTTTAAACTGCCGGCACCATCCGTGAGAAGACCGCAAAAACGCTAAAATTGCTGGTTACAGAAATAAATACAAACCACACTGCAAACAAATTTCTTTGAAGAGTTAGGTAAACTGCTCAGATTTGGTTATGTATGAAATACATGGTCATTTTGCCTGCTGTTTACGAAATATTCGAAAAATTCCCTTCCGTAACTCAGGGTTGACAGACTATAGTCAGGTAGCCTTTGGTACCAAAAAAAAAAAAAACACTCAGCCCTATCCCACTGTCTTAACTTTGCGCTTGGCATGCTCACAGCCCCTGCTGATGATGTCACCTGGCAGGGTAATGGAAGCCCCAATAGGCAATAAGGGCTACCTTCTCCCTATAATAATAATTCTTTGGTCAACCGCTTTTGTGCCGCAGTCCTGTTGGCACAGGAGACCTGAAAAGAAGAAAAAGAAATATGTTAGGACACAAAAATCTTACTTTCCCTCATTTCCCATCCCACATGATCCCGCCTCTAAGGCAAAGGCACTTCCCTTGGCATGTTCCTGCACTGACGAACAGTCTACAGACGAACAGCCAAGGGAGCCCTTAAAAGGGCTACCAACTTTCCCTTCCAGTCCCACATTCCAATCGTCTACTGTATTGAATTACCTCCTACCTCATTACGTCTTTTCCTTGCTTCCCAGCATCCTACCAGGTAGTCCTGAACTAATTTAATACCCCTCCTGTTCCCCGGAAGATCACCCTTTAAGCCTAAAAACCATGCAACCCTTTCGCTCTCCTCCCATTGTTTAATTTGTTCCAAGCTCTTACAATTTTGGTCTTCCCACTTCTGTTCTCTGAAAATTTTGTCTCTCCTTTCACTATATGCTGTACACCAAAATAGCCAGTGATCTATAGTTTCGTCCGCCCCCTGTGTGCATGCTTTACATTTACCGTCACTTCCTGCTGTCCATTTTTGTTGTCTCTTTTCAAGATTAATTACCCCCGCCCTACATTGAAATAATAGTTTAGATCCTTTACTACCATCCCAACACGTACTCTTCTTTGGTTTTTCCATCACTTTATATGCTTTTAATGTACTTTTCTCTCTAACTCCCCGTTTCCAGTCATCTGTCCACCCTTGCATTATTGTCTTCCAAACATAAACTTTCCAGTCCTCAACTTCATCCCGTCCTTTTAGGTCATATTTCTCTGCAATTTCATCTATGTCTCTGATCCATTTTGTTTGTTCTTTAACAGACTCCAAGTAGACTTTCCTGCACCGTCTATTGTCATCTATCTCTTGCAGATATCCCCAATAATTTAATTTTGATTTTGCTATCCTGTCATTTATGCTTAGCCAGCCTAGTTCCCCAAGGACTGCCTCAGAGGCAGTACATGGCGGTGCCCCCAGAATCCATTTTCCCATTTCATTTTGTACTTTTTCAAACTCTTTTATGTCTCCTGCATTGATTGAAATTACATCCAGGCCAAAGAGCATACCTGGTATTGCTACTCTATCCCATAACACCCTCGCTGTGAAGGCCCTATTAAAACTGTTGTTAGCTGTAGCTTTGATCATACCCTTTGTGCGGTTGACTTTTTGCTGAATTTTCTGTACGTGATACCTGAACATGCCCCTACCCGTTGTTTTGATTTTTATCCCAAGTTACTCATAAGCATCTACTTCCCCAATTTCAATCAGCTTTTCCTCTCCTTCTGGAATCTGAAATTTACCAATGTGCCATTTCCTATTCTCCCTGCCCGTCTAAGTTCTAAGTTTGCCATCTGTTCTCTTCAGTGACTAATCCTAAGATATTATTCCTACTCTCCCAGCAATGCACCAAAATGCCTTTCACTGGCTCTAAACCAACTCTACTTCCTGGAAAATCACCTTTCAGTCCTAGTATCCATGCTAACCTATCATTCAACCTATGTACTCAGCTACTCTTTAATAATAGCGAGCAGAGCGAGCTCTATATATATAACACATGAATTTTTTTAAAAGGTAAAGTAATTCATCAATCCAAACCTACAGTCTATGCAACTTGAAAAACGTGGTCACATCCAAATTATCATCCTTATCAACGTTCTGTAGCTCCCCAGCGCAGTGTTTGGGAACCCATTCACGTGGATCATTGATTCACATTCAGTTCTCTTATTCGCTGTATTTGGCATAACTAGTTTTCCCAGATTTAACATCCTTTGGGTGAATTTTTGTTCATCAGAGGTCACAATTTTCTCCGATTATCGCCATTTTTTTCCTCCATGGAATTTGAAAATTCCGGTTAGCCTGCGCATGGCAGAAGTTTCAGAATGCCAATCACTGTGTGACATAGCTATCTAGGGGTTGCTTTTTTTGCATGCAGGTGTTGTTGCGCGAAATTCCAACACTCTTTGTACCCACTATGTCTCTGTCACATCTTACAAAACTATGTCAATGGGGATATAGGGATCTTGGGCACAGTCCTTAAATTTGTGGAACAGTTTCTAACAAAAAGAAAGGCTATACTACAGATTGGTTCTTTCAGCTGCCCAAGGTACAACAGCCGTGCCTCTCTAGACTGGTTTAGTGAATGGCTGCTAGAGGGACCTAGCGACCAGGTGCTCCTGCCTGGTCCACCGATGTTATTATCGATACTTCGCAATGCTGATGCTCGCCTCTTAGGCGAGCAACATATTTAGTATAAATGCTCCGCTCGCTACTAGGTTCAACCTGCTTCCATATTAATAGTACTGTGGCTCTCCGCTTTTATGGGTGATATCAGGCCATTTTTCAAAAAACAATGTTTTTTTATCATATCATATATCATTGTAAAGTCATAGTAACCTGTTCATGCCAATGTTTTTTTCTCAAATACATGGTGTGTAGCAGTAATTGTGGACCTTTAAAAATGTCAATTTTGTCCATTTTCCACATTTTTTCTGCTGTTTCAGTACTAGGTTATATATACCAAATAAATCTGCTGTAGACATGATGTTTCAATATTTTATGAAAGAAATGTAACATGTTGTTCATCCACGTGCATAACAATTTAAACTAAAATATGCAAGTTGTTGACTGCCATATCCTCTCCCAGCTTGTGTGTATATATCCCATACAGGACTGAATCAGTCTTCAGAAGAAAGACTCAAAGTGTACTCATTACTGTCTACACTGAATGAAAGAAAACTAATGCAGCCCCTGCCCCTGGAGCACTATGGGCACACTGCTGGGGTACCATGCCCATGTAGGACCAATGATTTTCCGTCTTTTCTGAAACCGAAGTGGAATTGTGCGGTTTTTTTCATCCTTAAACAGAATTTGATATTTTTTCTTATATGAATTATATATAAATATATAGCAGTGAAACAGAATTTGAAAAATTTTTGCTGATGGAGCGGAATTCCTCTTTTTTTTGAAACAGAAAATCAATGGCCCTACCCATGGTCATGGGCATTAATGTGGAAAAAATATTTATCAACAGTCATCTGGGTGAAATATATTTGTCTTGCCATCACCTTGTGCAATATCTCACATTTCGGCAGCAAACCACATTGACCAGATTTCCTGTGTGTTGAATAAAAAAACTCATTATTTCGGAATATAAAAAACCTTCAACGCATGTGAGCTCTTTCTTCGCTACTATTTCAGGTCGCCCCTTTCCCCATTTCTAGTTAATTTTTCCATCAAAACTACTCTACTCATGTATCTAATACAAAAAAACTGAGTTATGCACCAAAGTATCTTATACTCCTATGTTCCACACCATGTTAGAATCTGCGCCGTTTCCAAAACAGCGCACCCAAATTAGAATCTTGCCAGATGCGACCCCTGCCATGATCCTGCTTCCATAGTGGAATTCCTATTTAGTCCTGGACAGTACCATATAAATTTGATAAACTTCTGATTTTATTCACACACAAGGAATTTTTTTTTTTTTAAATCAGGTATGGTCTTGGACCATATTGGACTACCTGTACGGTCCTGACAATTAAAGAGCCCCAGGGCTCAGGCCAGTGCTACCTGTCAGTAATTCAGGTTATGACCCATTGGTAATGACAGCTTAACAAAATGGGGGTTGAGGCCTCTTTAAATTGCACAAAACTGAGCCTGGACACTGTTATTTTGATGTTTGAGTAGAAACAAGAAATGAATAATGGACAACTACTGATCGTTTTGATTTTTGGCGCCGAAGATGATTTCAGTATGGCCGCACATTATGGGAATATTTTCATTTGGCCCAGATTCTGATACAGTGCACGATATATATATATATATATATATATATATATTGTATTTGTGTCTTTTTGTCCAGAACCACTTCCTAGTAGTTATTACCCTATTCAGCAGTCCCAAACTCTTGACTCTCCATGAGCTTACCTGTTCCTGTCTAACCTGTATACACATGGAAGTACTGAACATTGCCCATAATGTTTGTAACATGTACCCACATTGCTTGTTATTGGTGTCATGACCCGGTACTTATGAATAGCAACTAGGTTATTGTGGAATTTATGCAACAGGCAAAGTCTTTGGTTTCAAGTTTGAATTGACAGGATTCTTGTCAAATTTATTTAGTCAAGCAATGAAGATTTTCTTTCAACAGTAAATTTCTTTAAACAAGTGTTAAATTTGATCAAACTGTATCTGTTCCTCCTTATTTCAAATTCTCACGAGCATAGGATCTTTCCATTTATTTACATTTTTACAATGGCGGTGAATGTGGCATACTCCACATGTATCGGGCTTCTCCATAACAGATCTCCGAGGTTTTGACCACCATTTTTCTCTCCCTGTATGCTGGGATATTACAGATTGCTTTCTGAACTTAACTTCATAATGATCGGCAGAAATTTACTTGTGATAGGAACTTTATTACTCCCACTCATGATCATTCTGATTCATGTCATTCATCATGAATTGCTTCAAATCCAAATGCATGATGAAGGTTGCCTAAGCTCTCCAGAAACGTCCTGAACAATCTTCATTGTTTCCTGGAGATTGTTGACCCATATGGTCCTCCATTTTTTGCATGCAAAACCTAACCTAACCATGGTAGATAAGTGGAAAGCCGCAGAAATATTAGTATTTAATATCTTTTGTCGTAGAATATTCTTAAAAATAAACGATGATAACTTTCACTAGATCAAAATCACATGGATCCCCAATCAAACAAGTGCTTGCCTGCTTGAGTGTGCAACAGACACTGACGAAGCGGCCTGATTAATTTTTCCTATGGTTCAGAGAGAGGTAAACATGGTGCCAAAACACACGTGGTGACAGTGGGAAAATGCCGAGTCTTATTTTGATCCATAACTTATGAATTACGGTGAGTTTGGTTCTACCGAATGAGTAGAGTAATGTTAAGACAGCAAGTTATGTCATCAAAACAATTTTGTGACAGTTTAAGCTGATTACTTCGCAAGCGAAGGCTCCATACCGAGTGATGCATCAGGCCTATTGAGCGTGATGGGAAAATGACAAAACTTAAGACCGGCAAATATTTTCAAGTTGCGAAACACATCTTTCAGCACCCAGACGAGTTCTTTATTGAAATAAAGGTTTTAAGTGTTGTAATTGTCATATTTTATAAATGAAAAACTTTTTTCAAAGCATATCGATAATGATATTTAGCAAGATATGGCCTTTTGAATTATGGCACAGAAAAAGCAGTCGTTTTTATGGTTAGACCCCCCCCCCCTCCAGACCTCATAAAAAAATAAACTAATGATGCCAATAAAGTGCAAATTTGAAATTTTAAGCTAATGGCCCAGTCTAACATCCATACCAAAAATGAAGAAAATCTTAAGTATCATGGTGGCAAATTTTCGTGAAATTTGATGATCTGATGTGGAATGACCCTGTTCATGAAATGTAGAGCCCTAATGTAGAGAGGGCTTTACTTTAGCAAATACATTCTTTGGCATTTGGTACTAAAATGAAGAGTTTGTGGGCTTTTTCTGGAAAGCAAGCTTCACAAGCATCTACTAAAATGTAAAATTACAGTAGGATTGGCAGTGTTTAGTGCACTTGACAGGAAGTGCTGATCTCCTTACCAATGGGATAAATGGCTTCTTAAACATTGTGACTGTTATACTTCATTAAAAACCAAAAATATCTCACTACAGTGGTACCTCTTTTGAGAGACCATCCCTACGGCGGGTCAAAATGCGGTCTCTCAAAACAGGTGGTCTTTCATTAGAGGTACAACAACATGGAAAAGATAGCACAGTGTTTTGAGAGAGCGGTCTTAAAAAGATATGCGGTCTCTCATTAGAGGGGTCTCTCAAGAGAGGTACCACTGTATATGAATTTGATAAATTTCAAGTGCATAAATGTTGTTAATAAATGATTCATGCTTTAGAAAAAAAAACAAACAAAAAAAGAGATCTTTGTACGCTCCAGCAGAAATGGCAAGTCAGAACAATGGAAGATTTAAAAACATTAATTTATTTTCTTCCCTTAAATACAAAAATTACCTTATACAATTCTTTGATATTACCTCTTATAAACTATGGCATACTTACCTGGAGATTCAAACATAATAAAATAACAAAACTTCAGAAGAAGGCAGTGCATTGTATATCTTGTAGCAAGTATAATGCACATAGTGAACCAATTTTAAAATGTTTGAACCTATTGAAGGTAGAAGATTTGTTTACTTTAGCCAAACTTAAGTTTTATTACAAATTTGTGCATGAAATACTTCCGACAAGACTGCTTTCATTACCATATATATCTTATAGACATATACATAATCACGATACTAGAAGTATAAGAAACGTTGGGTTATTTATCAATCAAGTTGATTACAAATTTGCACAGGAAAGTACATGTATCTTTTTTTATATTTCATAAACTCGACTGATGACAACATATTAAATGAAATCTATTCTCATAGCCTAAAAGGTTTTTTAAACTATGTGAAAACTTTTTTTGGAACAAATACAACCATGAATGCACTGTGTATGATTGTTACATTTGTCAAAAAATTATCAATATAAAGGCTTTTGTACACCATAGCATTTTAAGATAGTTACAAGAATTTATTAGTCATCCTCAAAAAATCGTCATGTTCACAACCACAATTCTTGTTACAAGGCTGGCTCTTGCGACAGCAACATGCATTATGTTATAGCAAGAGTCTCCCTTGACCAACTTAGACAGTTCCTTGTGGTATCAATATTTATGTGTAACAGTGGCACCTGATGTATGCAACCACTGCCGTGAGCAGCCACACTGCTTTTTGTGGTCACCTTGCTGGGACACAAGAATCATTTTCTTTGTAAAGCTACCTGCAGTGACAGGTCACCTGCTGTATGTGGCCATTTTTTATTGGCAGAAGGGGTGGCCACATACAGCAGGTACCACTGTATACCATTTGTTGGTCATAAATAAAAGTTCTGAGTTCATTAAATGAAGTGATTGCTACCACAGTTTGAATCCAGCTGATCATATGCCCAATGAGTTTTTATCTTTGTTTTATACAGGTATGTTTCTTCAAATTTGAAGGTCTTTGAGAGTTTGGACTTCAGTTTCGGTTTTTGAATTTCCTTTGTAGATAGAAATCCTGCACTGTTATGTGGCCCACCTTGCTGGATCTCACTCGAGATGAGTGCAAACGCATTCTTCGCAGGCTGGAACTGGATGCCTACTCTACAGTACTGTCTGCCTTGCGGGCTCAGGGAGACCTTACAAAGGACAAGAAAAAGATTCTCCAAGATCTACAGCGTCTGCTCAGGTTTGTGATTAGTTGAAATGTGTGGTTGACTCCTGAATAAAATGATATATATATATATAAACATTTACTCATCAAACACTGGTTTATTGTAATGAAAGGATAATGCAGGTCTTTGCTGCTACAGTAGTCACAATACAGTGGTCCACTTGTAAGGTCTGTCTCACCAAAGGCCACCCCCTCTACAGATTTTCACATTGTCTCCCTCAAGAAATGCCCCTTCTGTTATAATATAAGGCCACATTTTCAATGCATTTGGGATGGCCAAATAAGAAAGGTACTACTGTATATTGCCTATCAAAACATGCCCGTGTACTGATTATACTGTCATTGATATGGTTTATAAGTTTGTGCAATACTATTTTGTATATTAATAAAGAACAACAAAAAATGCCAGAAAAGTTGGCATGCTAGCTGTAAGGATTTTTTGGAATGCATTTTGTCCTACGTCAAACTCACCAGACACATCCTTCAACTGTGCAAGTTCCAACAGAAAAGCTTTTTCATAAGGCGAGGTAATGTCTGTAGTCCAGTAAGTTGACAACATTTGCATGATGTGGCTGTTTGATCCTTGCACTTGATTTGAGCTGGCTGCTTGACTGTATCCAGTGTATGTCTTACAATGTTTGGGCATTCAACATTGTGCATACCTTTATCTAACTGAGCATCAGTTCACTGGGATACTATTTGTTCAGTTCCTTTGGAATAATAGTAAATATGGAATTTTGGCGTCAGATAACAAATGTTGTATGCAGCTTTTTCTTTTACATCCTGAAGCATTTGTGCTCAAGAACTTAAGAGATTTGTTGAGGGGCAGAGAGGCTGACAATAGCTGAAGCCTTAGACTGGGCAAGTTAGTCTCTCCAACACTAACTACATCTGCTGCAAGGCAGAATGGTTAGTATTGTGAAAGAGTGGTTACTGATGCAAAAGATGTGATCCAGATTATAATGGTACCTGCTATATTGCTCTTACTATTATGTTGTTGTCAGTTTGTTTTTCTTTCTTCCTTTTTTTCTTCACCTAGAAACACACACACACACACAAAACACATTACCACATTCTTTAAACATGGTTCTACAGAGATGAAACCACAAATTATATGTACCTTAGATTTCAGTTGTTGAAATAAACTCAAGAAAATCAATCAATCCATAGGACTGACACTTTTTGATATTTATCAGTCCCTTCTGGTCAATAAATTCATGACCTTGTGTTGTTTAAAACCCCAAATGAAATGCCATTTTCCATGCCTGTGTTTACTCTATAGTTTTTTGCCAAATTGAAAGTATTGGAAGTGTGAAACACTGATGAAAGCTGAAACAATTACCACTGTCATCAGATTCAATCTTGTGTCAAAATGTTTCCCAATCAGTCAACAGGACTCAGATCACACAAATTGTCAGTCCTGGCAGAAGATGGTCAGTTCTGGTCTGAAGGACTGGCATTATTTCAAGCCCCTGTGTTTTCATATCAGCATAAAGACCTGTTTGTCATAATTGGAGTGGAAATTTTAAAAAATCTCTTTGCCACGACAGAGGGCCATGTTTTTCTAAGTCTGTTGATTTAGATAGTCAGGCCAATGTTATGTGTCAACCTGAGCAACACGCTTACAGAGTTAAATTTATTGGTGTCATGTCATAACACGAGGCTGTGTGATGTTTTCCAGGCCATACAAATTCATCAGGACTTATATGCATATGCAATGAAACAATACTAATAGACTGATAATTTCTGCTGATGTGCTGAGATCACTCAGCAAGTTGTAGACAGTGTGCAGTGAAGAACTACATGCTCTGGTAGTCTGTATCTACTTGTCTTAATGGTGGCATCATAAGGTCTGGATTGTGCAGGCCCATTGCATGTATTGTGTGCTTATGCTTTTGGCAGATGGAAGCTTATGTTATTGGTAGATGAAGGCTTATATTATTGGCAGATGACAGCTTATGTTATTGGTAGATGAAGGCTTATGTTATTGGCAGATGAAGGCTTATGTTATTGGTAGATGAAGGCTTATGTTATTGGTAGATGAAGGCTTATGTTATTGGCAGATGGAAGCTTATGTTATTGGTAGATGAAGGCTTATGTTATTGGCAGATGAAGGCTTATGTTATTGGCAGATGAAGGCTTATGTTATTGGTAGATGAAGGCTTATGTTATTGGCAGATGAAGGCTTATGTTATTGGTAGATGAAGGCTTATGTTATTGGCAGATGAAGGCTTATGTTATTGGCAGATGAAGGCTTGTGGATGGTCTCCTTGGAACAGCTATGGTCCATGTCGCCTTCTTCATTATGCATCCAGCATTCTGTACATATCAAACTTGCTGGGGTTTTAACCCCTCAGCTCTATGGGTGAAGGAGTGTTGTTGAACATCAAGTAAAGTTGCCCTGTGTTTGTCAACTGGTCTGTCCATCCATACTTTGTTACCACTTTCATTCTGGACAGATTGAAGTCTTGGTCACCAAATGTGTACCAGCTATGCTTCTTTAGGGGCTTCAGAAGCTCATTGAAGATGGATAGCCTTGATCTATTCCTCCACCTATTTATAAGGGTAAAGTGCAAAACATAACATTACTGCTCAAACTCTTGACAGAATCAAACCAAGTTCACCAAATTTACGCCAGACTTGCTTCTTATGAAGATTAAGAATCCTATTGGAAATGGATGACCTTGACCTATTTTTAACCTACTTTGACAAGTTCTATATGTTGAGGACTCAAGCATGTTTACTGTAAAATGATATTCATGGCCAAGAGCCAAACCATGCTCAACAAGTTGATACCAGGCATGCATCTTACAAAATATCAGAAGTCTGCTGAAGTGGATAACCTTGACCTTGTAAGGTCAGACAGGTCTGCACATTGACATTTTGTTGATCCTTATTTATAAAAAAATTGATCCCCCACCCCACCCCTAACCCCAACTTGAGTTTTTTTTCTCCCCCTCTCCCCCCTCCACACTTGAGTTTTTAAGACAGGTGTTAGTGCATGGAAAGATCTTTCAGCTTATTGGACTGTGCAGTGACACCTGCCAGTAACATACACTTGAACAGATGCACATAATGAACAAAGTACATATCAATTATAGAATCACATTTAAATTTAATAAAGGAAAATTGTGTTTAAAAGTACACATTTTCTCTGTTAAAGAAAGTGAATGAAGCATTCTGAGGTACATGTACTTCTAAAACATTGCTTGTTAGCATGAAGGTACGACTGATGTTTACCCTTTCATGCTGAAAATTTTTTCATGGGCCAAATAATTTTGTAGGAGTGAGTTGGGTGCATAATGGAAATGTGTATGTGGGCATACAATACTGGTCAATGTTATCAACAGTTGCTGGACTCACGCTAGCCATTCGCCCCTGGCGAAAAAAATAGTTGATCAGGCGAAAGAAAATTCAAATAACTTCGCCAATTTGGCGAAGATGAAATTTTCCAGGACAGGTTTTGTTCTGGGATATTCTGATAAAAAAAACGGACATACATTGTGGAAATAATGGAAAGAATACTTTATTCAACTTCAAAGTGGACTTCAGAGAATAAGAAAATGCATTCAGAGACATATAATATTACATCTATTTGCTTCGCTCAGGCATAAATCAATCAATGTTCTTCTCTGTCAATCTCAAAATGGCTTTTAGACTCGGCACGCGTAAACAAGCTGTCCAAAATACCTACTTGATCAAAGTCATATCGTGACTTCCAGCTCTCAGTTTAGGTCTTCATATTGTAGGATTCCTTGTCAAAACATTGTATCTATCCACTAATGACCACAGACAGAGTTGTCATGATTCATAAATGCCTTGTAGTGAAGAAATTCATTGAAATAAACAAGTGAAAAATTCACGGGTGCCATGCTCTTTTTGATTGACCTTGACATTGGCACATGTGTAGTAGTCCTGCCAGCTATTGACCAAAATGAAAAACGCTTGTGTTCCTTCAGATATGGGCTGCAAATTTGGTACATGTATTTTTATCTTTTACAGATTTTTAATTAACAAGCATTTGTTTGTTTTTGTTTGTTTGTTTTTTTTTAAATCAGAAGTTTGATACTTGAAGTTTATTTCTGCTAACATTGACTTAAAGGAAGTAATAATATTGATTCAAGCAGCCAAGATTTTCAAAACTGTATAATATCTGCAGATTCTCAATAGATATTAGGCCTACCCATTGACAGGCCTGTGTAATGGTTTAGTACACCTACACAGTATTTTGTCTGTTGTCAAGGTGAACATAATGCAATATACACATATTTTCTTACTTTTTTATATCTAGTGTTTTAACTTTGTTCATATTTTAATAACCCTTTACAACAAGCATTATTTACCACTGTCAACTCCAGTTATTTAAAAAAAAAGAAAAAAAAAGAGGAAAGAAAAAGAAAAGAAAAAACTATTCTGGAATGAGCTGATATGTTTCTTCCAAAAGAAAATTATTAAAAGCTATCTTGAAAATTAATGTTTCCTTTTAATATTTTATCTCTAAACTTAGCTATGATAAATATACCAGCAGTGATTTAAATATATTTCTGTTGATTTAATTACTGATGATAATCAAAGTATCTTAACCATTATCTGAACAAATTTTCATAAAATTGCCGCAAAAAGTACAATCTTTTCAAAACCAGGATTATAAATTAAAATCATAATATAATTAAGTTCTGACATGTCTTGGTCACTAACCTTATCATATGTCCAAGTTTCATAACTTGAAACTTTATTTTAGAAGAAAAAATGTAAATGAAGAAAAGAAAAGAAAATTTACTTATTTTGATAACAATGTGTATGGTTGTGGTGTTTGACAAAATATTTTTGAGGCATTTTAGTAGGGCGGGCTGGGGGGGCGTGCGTTTTGACTTTATATGTGTCAGATTTATTGGACTAAAATTTGGATAAAGAAAATTCCATTTGGCTAAAAGAAATTTGTAGTTTTAGCCAAATTGACTAAGGGGTAAAAATTCCTAGCGCTGGCCCAGAGTTGTGACTGTTTTCTGGTCCTGAGGAGAAATTGAATCAGTAAAAAGACTGAAGCAGATGGTACCAGACATTGGAGTGCTTCAGGTCACATCAATGGAAAAGGCTTTAAAACTGGGTCAAGCATTATGTACTGTCTTGCAAGGTTGTTCTGTATTTGTTTTGAACTTTTGTCATTGACAAGGAGGGAGTTTTGTTAGAAGCAAAGCAATACCATTATATCATGTGTATGTATATATATATATATATATATATATATATATATATATATATATATATATATATATATATATATATATATATATATATATATATGACATTTTAAATCAATAAGAAAATTTATATTTGCTGGCCAGTTTGTACCTATCAAAAAAATGCCAATAAATCATAACCAATACATGACAGCATTTGCTCATGCAAAGACATTTTATGTTGTAAAATGTTTGTTGTAAGGCAGAAAACATGACGTGATAGTTCTATTTTTGGAGTGTCATTTGTAATGGAAGCACTTTATGGACTTAGTGAAAGCTTTGATTGTATTGTTGATATTTTCCAGCATATCCACTGAGCGGCATAGGGCAGAAGTGCGCCGAGCTGTCAATGATGAGAGACTGGCCACCATAGCAGACACGTAAGCTTGACACAAACTCTTGCTTTCTCAAACTGATAATGTTTTAAAGTTTCAAAATTGTCAAGTGAGGCAGTTGATGGTCTCCAAAATAGTTCAAGTGACACCATGTATACAAGAAAACCTGGCTACTGTGGACACAATTTGTTCTGACTAAAGTATCCCTCATACACAGCTTGTAGGCCAGCAGAACTTTCATTAACTGTTGTTTGCAAATCAGAATTTACCAAATTTTGTTTGAATGTTATCATTGAGATCCACTTGAACTAATGTCATCAAACCTCTGTTTAAACTGGAGGTTGTCAAGAGCAATGTTGGCTACCAGAGCAGCAGCAGTTGCAATAGCCTTTTACATGAAATAACAAGTGCTCCCACCCTAAATGTATTATGTCTCCTTTGTACAGCAGAGAGACATGTTGTTTTTGTGTCCATTTCATCCACTTGTTACCACTTCTTCTCCTCGTCATGATCACTCTTGAGGGATGTCAACAAACTTGGTAGGATTATGTAACTAAGTAAGACCTAGTTTGGGGTTGTAACTGTGTGACCTTGACCTAATTTTCAAGGTCACAGAGCCATATATAGGAATTTCCTTTTGGTGCAATAACTCCTGAAGGATGTTACAAAACATGATGAAATTCGGAAGGACAAAGGCTGACTTTGTGTGTATTTGGGTGACCTTGACCAAATTCTCAAGGTACAAAATGGTTATAAGGTTGCCATGCAGTGAGTCTTGAATTTTTTCACAAAACTTAGTGAAATTTGGTAGGATTATGTAATATAACTAGCTATAGGTAGTACTTAGATTGGGGTTGTATTCAGATAATTTTGACTTCATCTGTAAGGTGACAGGTTAGCTTATGGAGTGTAGACAGTTCAGACTACAGAATAGGGTAATGACTACCAGGAAGTGAAGAAATAAAAGCAATTTACAGTAGCTTATTAAGGATATCACCAAGTTTACTGAAACTTGGTAGACTCATTGAACTAGGTAAGACCTGGCTTGGAATTGTATTTGGTTGACCTTGAACTAATGGTCAAGGTCATAACCATGAATGGTAATTTGGTTACCATGTGGTAACTAATAAATGATATGGCACAACTAAATATAACTTGGTAGGATTGTGAAACTAATTATAAAGTGGGTTTGAATTTATTTTGTTGACCATTACCTGATTCTCAGGGTGATAGAGCCATATATGGTCATTTTATTTGAAACTTGGTAGTATCATGTATTAGTAAGACCTAGTATGGGCTTGTATTTGGGTAAATTTCAGCTAATTCTCGAAGTTCCTGGAGCCAAATATAATATCATTTCCTTGCAATTTCTCTTCAATGATTTTAGTAAATATTAATAAAATTTGTTGGATTACATACAGTTGTAGGACAAAGAGGGATATTGCAAAGTCCTGTGTCATATTTTGATCATTACATCCTTTTAAGGTGGACACTGGGATTCTTTTGGAAACTCAGTCTGTTCTAATATAATTATTTTTGCCATTCAGCTGTCAGCTAAGTTTTGAGCTGTTGGTAGTCACCTTGTTTCTTACCACCAGTTTGGACTCTGGCCATAGCAGATCTGCTTTGTCATTTATGTATTTCATTTATAACTTGATGTTATGTTTCCTTTGTTGCTGTTCCTCTGTCTTTATCTAATTTCTATGTACCTTCATGTGTCTTGTTGTCACTGAGTTACTGTATCATGCAGGTGCTGCACTGGGCCAACCTCGCGGTAAAACTAAAAGAAGAAATGAATAAATGATAAATAAATCAATTGTCAGATTATCTCTTATGTGAAACATGTCACCAAAGCTCAACATTACATATTGTTATTTCAGGTCTGGTCAATGTATTTGTAAAAATCTTATTATATTTTATGTTCGGAACGAGCAGGACTCGAACATGCAACCTTTGGCACCAGTTGCCTAGCTGAAATGGGAAACGCACATATCCACTGGACCAAAGCCCCATTCTTATAAAAGATGTATTTATCTACATGTATTCAACATGTCACCAAAGCTCAGCATTACATATTATTATTTCAGGTCTGGTCAATGTATTTGTAAAAATCTTGTTATGTATTTATCTACATGTATTGAACAGTGCTGAAGCCAGCTATCCAATATTTGGGTGTGATTTGTGAAGCAAATGGCACATCAAAGCTCGTGTCCATATATTTCATCACTCATTTGTTGTACCTGTGTTTGCACTTTTAGGGACAGATCTGGACTTTGAAAGTCTTAGCAAAAATGGAAAATACACGCAACATTCATGTGAAGTTCTAACCTCAGGCTGGACTTTTTTAAATTTATTTTAAAACAATTCAGCCTTTTGCAAATTTCTTGAACCAAACTGAAGAAGCAGTAGCAATTGGCTAATGGTACCAGCAATCTCTGACTTAAACATGATAGTTTTTTCCTTAGACTTTTTAAAATTGTCAAAAGAAAGAGTGTTTGAATGATTGTGGAGGGAATTTGTAATAAGGAAAGATTCATGGACTCAGTGAATGAAGATATTTTATATTTGTAGCATGGCAGGGCCCAACGTGAGCTCAGAGTGGGTGATAGAGGGGCGTCGCCTGGTGCCTCTCATGCCAAGGCTTGTCCCACAGACTGCGTTCACTGTCACAGCAAACAGTGTGGCCAATATGCAGGCAGAGAAAAACCTCAGCATGGCGAGCCCGTCACAAACTGGCATGAAGGAGGGTAAGCTGTGTAGTGCTGCTGTAATCAGACCTGTTGTAAAACGTACAAGAAGGTGGCAGGATCAATGTGGGGTGGCAGGATCAATGGGAGGTGGCAGGATCAATGGGAGGGTGGCAGGATCAATGTGGGGTGTCAGGATCAATGGGAAGGTGGCAGGATCAATGTGTTGGTGTCAGGATCAATGTGGGGTGGCATGGAAGAAATGTTGAGTTTGAAAAATGTCAATTTTTATGAGAATTTTGAGCTTCAGAAATCATGATTTTTGGCCAAACACCCACATGGTTTTGAATTTAGAACAGAATGTAAATGAGCTGTCAATCAGACTTGGGTCTGCTGGGCAATGGGAAGTGATCAAGATGCTCATTGGTTGGGGAGAACAATGGGCCAGTGGGCTAGGGAGAGAACAATGGGGACTCTTAATCACAGTAATTTTAGCCAGTGAAACCAGTGACACTTCATTGGCTTTGAGAAAAACAAAACAAAGCACACACCCCCACCCCCGGGAAAACAAAAACAAAAAAAACGAACAAAGAAAAAAAACCCCACAGTATTAACTATGCATCTTGACACTACTACATTTGTATTGACCTTTAATAACGATGCATCTTGACACCACTACGTTTGTGTTGCCTTGTGAAAATGATGCATATTGACACTAGTACATTTGTATTGACTTGTAACAACAATGCATATTGACACTGCTTCATGTTGTGCTTCCAGTTGCCAGTTGCACAAGTACAACACCAACTTCAAGCATGGCGAGCAGTAAATTGAGCCGGCCTTCTAGTCCAGCCTCCAATGTGGTGGTCTTACCCAGTGGAATGTCCATACACATCAAAGGTAGGTACAGTAGTTCCTTCTTGAAGAGAATATCCCTGGGGCAGACCCAAAGGTGGTCACATAAAGCAGGTAGTCTCCCAGTGAGGCTCAAATAATATGCAAAAGATAAGCACTTACTATTGACAATGTGGTTTTAAAAGGCAGGTAGTCCACAGAGCTCTGCAATTTGGTTTTTTAGTAGCAGTCCTGAGTGCTACTAAGCCTGGTATGCAGCTGGCCCCTTGTGCAAGAACGCTTGTTCATCCATGGAAATATCGTTTAGAAAACCTAAAATTTGTGTTTGCCCCCAAAGTAGTGTTTTACAATTTTTTTTTTTACAACAGACATACAAATTCATGATCCCTGGTCTGTGAATGGAGTAATCTGTCAATGGAGGGGTCTGTCAATTAAGGGGTCTGTCAATGGAGTAATCTGTCAATGGAGGGGCTACTCTGGAACCACTGTGTTTTCAATTTTTAAGATTTTACATGGGCAAAAATTCACCTGTAAAAATACAAACCATGGAAACTTGATATTTGGCACAAGTGGGCCAGGTGAGTAACAGAGGAAAAAAATTGTCCTTAAAGCCAAAGCTATTACCTTAAAGTGATAGCTCTATATGGAAAAATAAGGACAGCAGTTTCAGGCCCTTAGAATGAGATTTGGGTTGTCATGATGGGTCTCCATTTGGCCCTGAAAACATCTCCATTGTGTGCTTGCAATTGTAAAATCTTTACCAAATATGAATAAAAAACATTTTATATAATAAAACATTTACAATGACAAAGCAAAGATACTGCTTGAAATTAAAATTTGTAAGATGGGAATGGACGGTGATGCAGTGGGAACTCTTTTTCAGGGGGTCTGAATACCGAGGAAGATGATGTGGGAACCAAGAAGCGTCGACGTAGTAGCTCGACAGAAAGTGTAGTGATTTCTCGAACGACCCCTTCATCGTCTGTGCCTACACCCAAGATCACATACACAACTACTGCATCTAACACCTTACAAGGAATCACCCCCATGAGAATCACCTTCACTAAGAGCCCGCAGAAAACTAACTCGACTGTGACGCCATCACAGAAGGTAAGGCAGTCCTGGCTGCTGTGTGTACAGGGAGACAAAGTTCAGTGTTTCCCAGCTGACGGTTCTCTTTTATTTTTGGTTCCATACTTTGGCAGAGTTGAAATAAAGGAGGTGAGAATATAATCCTTTACTTCCAAGTAAACTTGTGTGGAGACCAAACTATGAGAAGTGAATACTGACATGTCAAATACAAGAATCTGCATTGGTTACTTTCAGTTGCCACCAGATATTACCTGTTTAACTGTTTGCATCTAAATATGGTTGGAAATAGAGGAGGAAGTGATGTCCAACATGACTGATTCCCTGCACCAGTTAACTACTACAATCTACTGATTCCCTGCACCAGTTAACTACTACAATCCACTGACTCCCTGCAACAGTTAACTACTACAATCTACTGATTCCCTGCAACAGTTAACTACTACAATCTACTGATTCCCTGCACCAGTTAACTACTACAATCTACTGATTCCCTGCACCAGTTAACTACTACAATCTACTGATTCCCTGCACCAGTTAACTACTACAATCTACTGACTCCCTGCAACAGTTAACCACTACAATCTACTGATTCCCTGCACCAGTTAACCACGACAATGTACTCATATTAGTCTGCTTGCTAACTTAGATAATATTATGTACATGTGTGTGTTAAATACAAATTTATTATTTTAGGTGGGTAATGACAGCTATAGGAAATTGCTGTTTAATTGGTTGGATTTAGGGATAATGGGCAGTCTGTATGTTTGTCAATCCATTACATCCATTTGGATTAATATCTAATAAACTCTCGGATATAATGAAGACATTTTTACCATAGATGTTTCCTACACCGGGCATAACGTATAGCTTCATGTTGACCGTCATTTTTTTGCAAGGTCACATTGCCCCTGAATGTGAAAGGTCCATATGGCCTGATATCTAATGAACCACTTGCAACAGAATGATGCAATTTATACTATAGTGTATCCTACGATGGGCATGGGAAGTGTTGTTGACCTCTTTTCAAGGTCACAGTCGCTAAACTTGGCTCTTAAGGAAACAAAATTTGTACCTTATCATACATGCATCTTATGAAAGGCATGTGCAGCATTGCTCATGCAGTAGCAAGAACTTTTTTGTGCAACATGTCTTGTTTGATGATCTTGGCCATTATTAGCTCTGCTGGCCATAAGTCGCAGAGCTTATATGATCACGCATGTCTGTTTGTCTGTCATATGGTCCATCCATCTTTAAACCTTTTTTGGTAATCACAGTAGGGTCTACAATTTTTAAGTTAGCCCCTTGAATGTTTGTAAGATGGGATTGGGCCTATTGTGTGCGTAAAAATCTGGGTCCCTTTCATAATTGGTGTCCCCACCTGGTGGATTACGTAGTACAGGGGCCAAAAAGTGAAAAAAATTGGAAATGCTCCGGTGTGTTTAATTTTCAATGGATCCTTATGTAATTTGGTGAAAATATTCTGGAGGTGATGGTGTATAAGCTGAACAATACTAGTGGTGCCACCTGTAGGTGAACAGGAATTATGACTTATTATTGGTAAACTTATGAAATTCATTATCTTGAGAAACTATAGGGTTAATTTCACCAAATGTACAAGAAATGTGTATCTTGTGCGGAAGTTGAATATTACATAATATGGGTGACTTTGACCTACTTTCTCAAGGTCACAGAGGGAATACATTTCAGGAAACGACATTCTTGCAATGGTCATTACATCTGAATCTGTGGACACACATCCATATTCCAGTAAAGACAAAAGTCTATGAGATATGGAGTCCAGGTGGTGCAGCTGGTAGTAATCATTGGAGCTAACATCATAGGTATCAAAAACACATTCAATTCATTATTGTGGTAATAAGTTCAGAGAGAACTGCAAAATATGCATTAGACCAGTGGTCAAATTTTGTGAAATTTTGAGTGACCTTGACCCATTTTCATGGTCATTAAGGACTTGGTACACTAAATTTGGTATTTTGAGAAAGAATAAGGCTAATGATACCAAACATATCACAAATACATATCATATGTGGAAGGTTGATGATACATAATTTAGATGACCTTGACCTACTTTTTCAGGTCACAGAGGGAACATATTTTAAAAAGGAAATTTTTTGTGATGGTCATTAGATTTGAACTTGTGGACATACATCTATGTACCATTACAGGAACATTTTAGATGCAAGATTTTTATTTCATGTGAAGTGACAGTGATGCCAATGGTGGTACAAATTGGAACTACTATTTTGGTATCAAAAACACATTAAATTCATTTTTGTAATAAGTGAATTGAGATGAAACTACCAAATTTACTCCAATCATGCATTAGGTCAATAGTCAAAATTTACAAAATTATTAATGACCTTGACCTATTTTTCAAGGTCATTATACTCTGTAGAAAAGAACACTAAATTCAACATGTTGAGAAAGAATAAGCCTAAAACATCACCAAGTATGCCACAAGTGTTTATCATATGTGGAACTTTGATCTTGCATTATATGGATGACCTGGATGTACTTTTTCAAGGTCACAGAGGGCATGCATTTCACGAAATGATTTTTTTTGGGGGGGGGGGGTAGTCATTACCTCTCAGCATGTGTTCATACATCCATATACTATCATTAGAACATTGTACAGGCAAAAGTTTATGATATAAAAAGTCATGGTGGACCCACAGGTGGTAATGATTGGAACTAACCTCATAGGTTTCAAAGCACATTAAATGCATTATTGTGCTGATAAATTGAAATGTAAGTGCAAAATTTACACCAGACAAACATTAGACTTAAGGTCAAATTTTTTCATGCTGTGTGACCTTGATCTATTTTTTTCAAGATCATTAGCCACTAAAGAAAAGGACACTAAATGTAAATGTTGATAAGAACAAGATGAATGATACCAAATATACCACAAATGTGGACCTAGTGAATGTTTGACATTGCATAATAAGGACGACTTGACTAATTTCTGCAGGTCATAGAGGGAATGCATTTCAGGACACTATCATCATTTTTTTTTTTTTTTTGGTAACTGTTGTCAGCAGAGCATTAGGTCCATAGGGCTCTTGTTTCAAGGTTACCAGTACCAAGAAGTCACACAGCCATTAAATATGACTGGAGCATACACAATCTGTACTGTATTGTACATGAATCATATCAAAAGCATGTGCATCATCACTCATGCATTGACCAGACCTTTTTTGTGCAGTATGGCTTGTTTGTCAACCTTGACCTTTTTTCAATGTCAGCAGTACCAGAAACACATCTACATCAGCCATAAACTTATAAAACATTGATCTGGAGGCCATGTGCAATGTGCCCTCATATTACTTACCTATGCACATATAGTGCTTTCATGCTACTAAGGCATGTGCAGCATAGTACATTGTTGACCTTTGCCATGTGAAGTTTATATCATAGAATATCGTTTGAACAGTGATTATCCACTGAATTTTAAACCCATAAATGCAATGTTGCAGTCTTAACAAAATATGGCCTGGCAGTGAATCCTATGGATCATTGTGCTATTTTAATACTTCAAATGAGCAAAACATGTGTGTGGATTAACACTAAAGAAGTCAATGTAACTTTCCAGGTCATCCTAGTTTCCAGTCAGTCTGGTCAGGCTTCATCCTCACCCAACATTTTACACAAATCTATCACAGTGCCTGTCGTCAAGACCAGCACAGGTGCCCATAGTTCAGCTGTCACCACGACGACCAGCACTCTCACACACCCCAGGACCTCCATTGTGGTGCCTGCCTCCTCCTCCGCCTCCACTGCCAATGGGTCGCTAGGCAGCATAGCTACCGTGGCAACCAGTCACAGTGGCACTCCTGTCACCACAGGTAAGGGTTGCTAGGCAGCATAGATACCATGGCAACACAGTCACAGTGGCACTCCTGTCACCACAGGTAAGGGTTGCTAGGCAGCATAGATACCATGGCAACCAGTTACAGTTGCACTCCAGTCATTATGGGTAATGCTGTCACCTTGGTGATCAGCTCCTGTCCTTTGATTACAGTTAGCCAGACAATAGCACTCCAGGTCACTGTAATGTAGGCAGAGTAACCTGCAGCTTCAATCTGGTGTCCTGAATGGGAGCCATCTTGAGTCGGGAGCCAATCAGATGGCTCAAAGCAGTTGTTTTGTCAACATGCAAAGAATTGCATTTCCAGAGGTTTGGGCAATAGTTCGCACTGTAAATGTATGTAAATTGATTTGAAGTTGTGGCAAATGCTAAAATTAATATTTTTGGATCAAAATCGTGATCTAACTATGAATGATACCCAGATATTTTTTTTTTTAAATGTTGTATCTATGGCTCCAGTTAAAAGCAGACCAGGGCATTTATATATAGTAAATACAGATGGTTCATTCAAGGCTGAACATTCCAAGCACATGTGGTAACTATTACCGTCTCTCGCAGAAGTCCTAGTTCCCATGACCAGTCCTGCATGGGGACATGTGATATGACCTGATAGATTGGCCTGGCTTGGACCACCACTATGGGTTGTGGCCAAAAATTGGCAATCTTCATTTTAGCTTTCCACTATAATAGACCATACTGTGGTCATTGCCTGTGACAGCCTAGAGTAATTTATTATCTTTCATTTAACTCCAGATTTGTGGGCTAGCGATGGACCAATCACTTGGTGATATATTAATGTTTGGCAGGCCTGGTCATAGTTCTTGTGAAAAAGGAGGTGTGACTGAGATGCAGTTAAAGTTACTTTTTTACCTAAGTCCTGCTACCCCTGTCACTACCAAGTGGACAGTCTGGGCAAGCTATAAATGCGAATATGGGCAGGTTCCATTGATTGAAAAGGGTGTTCAAACTTATTTTATTTCTTGAAAGAAAAAATAATTGGGGAGCAGGCAATGCCTCTATGAACCCCTCTCGTGTTGCCAATAGGGTGTGATCATGATATTAAATAAGGGCATCTGTCACATGTTGAAGGGCAAAAATGGCCTGTGCATGCAATGCTTCATGTGTCTCCTATGGATCACATAAAACATGACTATGTGGAGTTTTTACCGAAGTAACTTATAGCATATGGACTTACAACCCACTGAGAGCTCATAAAGGTTAATATATTTTGACCTGTTTGCAGAGATTGATGTATCAACCTGGGGTACTTTTCATATGGGATATTTGTGGTTGATCTCAATCCCTTTATGCTATATATAGCTGTCAGCAATTCACATTTTCTCGTCATCTCAACAGCAGTCTGGTGGATTCACGTGAAACTTGGTGGAGATGTTCCTGGCATTGGTCTCTGCCATATTTGTTCAAATGATCATGCTCCAGCGATTTTTGGATTTTTGTAATCCGCCCCAGCCCATTGCCCATACAATCTTAGATTATATAGGACTTTCATTGTTGTATGGGGGGGGGGGGGGGGGGGGCGGCAGTCACAGAGTGTGGTATGATATTTCTGTGTGATAAGTATAAAAAGCTGGCCGCAGTAATATTCCATAGGGGTAATGACATGCAACCTTGTGGTGTAAAATGATTCGAGTGAATAAAGATGCAGAGATTTTGACATTTTCCACCTAGAAGAAAAATGACACCTCTACATGCCATTATACAGCTTACGTTGCAACTTTACACAACCATGGTCTGTGTGTATCTTCAGATTGTAGAACAGACTTCAATGTTACAATGGTTTGTATCTTCAGATTTTGCAAATATGGGGAAATATTCACCTGATATGTGTTTCATGTGTGTTGCATTTATATAAACAAACTGTGTAAGTGAAAAAAATTTTTGCATGTTCAGGTTATTTTTTACTTCTCCAAAACTGTCATTCAGATACAGTTTTAAAATGGGGGGGGGGGGGGGGGGTAGCTTGTTGGAGGGTTAAACAAAGTTGTTCCCCAGCTGGTGATACTCTGGATTCCTGTGTGTTAACAAAGTTGTTCCCCAGCTGGTGATACTCTGGATTCCTGTGTGTTAACAAAGTTGTTCCCCAGCTGGTGATACTCTGGATTCCTGTGTGTTAACAAAGTTGTTCCCCAGCTGGTGATACTCTGGATTCCTGTGTGTTAACAAAGTTGTTCCCCAGCTGGTGATACTCTGGATTCCTGTGTGTTAACAAAGTTGTTCCCCAGCTGGTGATACTCTGGATTCCTCTGTGTTAACAAATTTTACAATTTGGATACCTGTTGGTTAATGCATACATTCCTGTTGATTACCACGTGGGTCAATGGGGATTGCAATGGAAATTCACACGTTTTACTTCACCAAAGCCATCAACCAGAGTCACTTCAAACTTGGTAGAGCTGACCTTGGGTAGAACTCTACTTTGTGTGATCAAATAGTCTTGCTCCATTGATTTTGAGATTTTTTTGTGATTTATCTTGTTAATTTTTTGGGTAATATCTTAAAAAAACATCTTCTGGGAAAACACACATGCAATTGCTTTGAAATTGCATAGAGACACTTCTGGGTACCCCCAGACCTTAATTTTCTCAAGAGGTGGTGCTGTGATTTTGTTTTTTTGTTGTTTTTTTTTTTGTTTTTTTTTTGGGGGGGGGGGTATGAATTTCTGTGTTTTAAGGCTTTTTTGACTTTTTCTCCAAAACTGTCCTCAGATTGTTTTGAAACTGGTGGAAATGTAGCTTGTGGGAGGGTTAAACAAAAATGTTTCCCAGATAGTGGTTCTCTGGATTTTTCAGTTTGGATATTTGTTGGTTAATGCGTGCATTCCCATTGATTACCATGTAAGTCAGTGGAGATTGTTAGGGAAATTCACATTTACTTCCTCAGCAAAACCATCATGCCGTAGACCAGGGTGTGACTTATGGGTTGAATGTCAATTTTGAATATATTTCACCAAATTGGTTGTTGATTTTGCAGGGCTCACCAATTCTTTTTTTTAAACTCTGCTGACATAAGGTTACTGTAGGACTACTCATGTATGTCCATCTGTCTGTAAACCTGTGCTCGTTAGTGCGATATCTTCCACAGTTTTCAAATTAGCCCAATATAACTTTGAGGACTTATAGGGTTTCTGAAAGTCTAGGTCCCTTCGATATTAGTGGCACCACCTACAAGATTATGTTTAATAGGAGTCAAAAGATGAAAATCTTGTGAACACTGTAACATCTTTAATTTTTGGCAGATCTTCGCGAAAATAGGTTGGAATGTGGTTTAGGTCAAAGTCTAAGTTGCAAGTGATACAAGTGGCACCACCTATAATTTGACAGAAATTATGAACCAAATTGTGTTTTAAGATATAAAATTCCAAATCTAAAAAAGTAATTGGAGCAGACTTGCCAAATTTATAGGATATATAGATGATGTCTAGTGATAGAATGTTGTGTAATATCAGTGACCTTGACCTAATTTTGCGAGGTCACCATGCCTGTAAAGTTGAAAGAGGTGATTTTGTAATGGCAGTGGGTAGCTGGGACATCAATGGCAAAGAGAGTTGAGCATACAAATCAAAATTGTACTGATTACATTATACATAAAACTGTATTGTGACCTACTTTTTGGAGGTCACCGTGACTCAGTAATTATTGAGTTTGGAGGTTGTCCATATTTATTGGGTTTTTTTCAATAACTCAAAAATGTTATTACCTAATTTGAACAAACAGACAATGTATGGAAAGCTTAATGTGGGGTGCATATTTTGAACGATAATTTTTCAATCCGAGTTGAAGGTCATGGTCAAATGGCATGATGAAATGACGCCAATCTTTTCATTTTCTCTTAAAGGCAATTTTTAATGACCTCAAAGTATTGAAATAATGACATCGTGAGTTTGCAGCAGGAAGTAAGACTGACAGGGATGAGCATTAAATACTGTTATCATGTAAGCAGAGTGGTAGGCAATCAGAGGTCAGACTAGGAGAATGTCATGTGACCTGTCTTCATTGTGGTGATGTAGGTCCTGCATCATTTTGATATTGAGCAAGTGATGCATGCACATGCAACTGTAATGGTCAGGCTGAACTGGTCAGGCTAAACTGGTGCCAAGCCAGCAATTTGCATTCATCAACATTTGGATTACATATTGTGCTTCAATGTTGTGTTATCAGATGAAACTCGTCATAAGTGTATTAAAACATGACTGAACTTGACAGCATCGGCAGATAGAAGGAAGGGACGTTCAGTAAAGTGATGCTTCAACGAGTCCCGCACTGGGGCGGGGTGGGGGTGGAGACTGTCAGCTTGCCCCCTATACTGGGGCGGGGTGGGGGTGGACACTGTCAGCTTGCCCTTTATACTGGGGCAGGGTGGGGTGGAGACTGTCAGCTTGTCCCCTATACTGGGGCGGGGTGGGGGTGGACAC
Source organism: Hermodice carunculata (assembly GCA_964020975.1). Classification (NCBI taxonomy): domain Eukaryota; kingdom Metazoa; phylum Annelida; class Polychaeta; order Eunicida; family Amphinomidae; genus Hermodice; species Hermodice carunculata. The sequence goes on from CAXHWN010001661.1 coordinate 288,770, forward strand.
TGTCAGCTTGCACCCTATACTGGGGCGGGTGGGGGTGTAGACTGTCAGCTTGCACCCTAAACTGGGGCTGGGTAGGGGTGGAGACTGTCAGCTTTTCCCCTACACTGGGGCGGGGTGGGGGTGGAGGCTGTCAGCTTGCACGCTATACTGGGGCGGGGTAGGGGTGGAGACTGTCAGCTTGCCCCCATCCTTGTGTTGACCTAAAATTCAGTGGGGCACTGATGTAATTTCATGGTAACTTGGCCCTACAGTAAGAAGGTTGTTCAGTGGGGTTATACAATTTTAATGTAACCTTGCCTGTTAGTGAGAGGGGTGTTCAGTAAGGTGATGGTGTAATTTCAATGTAACTTTATGTTTCAGTGGGAGGAGTAAGCAACGTGGCTACAGCAACCACTGCCTTTCTTACCTCCACTCTCAACATGGCCAAGCCCAGACCCAAGACCATCAGCCGTCCTAAGGCTCCACAACAGGTAACATCCATTGTGTGCCCATGCCACCCCTCAGTCATGCTTTTAACATCCATTTTGGGCCCCTGTCACCCCTCAGTCTGGCCTTTAACATCCATGGCATACTGTACCCTCCCCCCCCCCCCCCATGCACCATGGCATACTGTACCCTCCCCCCCCCCATGCACCATGGCATAATGTCCATTCCCCCCCATGCACCATGGCATAATATCCACTCCCCCCCCCCCACATGCACCACGGCATAATGTACCCTCCCCTCCCCCCATGCACCATGGCATAATGTCCACTCCCCCCATGCACCATGGCATAATGTACCCTCCCCTCCCCCTCACACCATGGCATAATGTACCCTCCCCTCCTCCCACACAATGGCATAATGTCCACTCCCCCCATGCACCATGGCATAATGTACCCTCCCCTCCCACCTACACCATGGCATAATGTCTACTCCCTCGCCCACCCTCTAAAACATGGTATAAATATAGAATTCCACATGGCCGTGTCATGGGGAATGATTTTTAGACAGCACAAGTTTTATAACCGTTCACTGTGAGCCTTTGGCGAACAGTGAATGGTTTGAAACGATAAATCTTATGTTTTTGTCAAAGACCTACTTGGTTTAGCGTGCTTGCTGCAGCCGTTTCGACTCCATTTTGTTCAGTTTCAATATTGCGTTGCTAAGGTACGTTACTCAAAGAAAGATCTTTCAGTTACTCTTTTATATCTTACGTAATCTGATTGGCTTACAAAGAAAACAGTAACCAATATGGTTCTCTCTTTTATTTCGTTTAGGTCGTAAAATCGTTCCACACTTATGTTGGGAACGATTGTGTTTCCACATGGGAGAATTCTACTTCCTCCCCCACCCTCTAAAACATGGCATAATGTCTACTGCCCTCCCCCACCCTCTACACCATGGCATAATGTCTACTCCCTCCCCCACCCTCGCCACCATGGCATAATGTCTACTGCCCTCCCCCACCCTCTCCACCATGGCATAATGTCTACTCCCCTCCCCTACCCTCTCCACCGTGGCATAATGTCTACTCCCTCCCCCACCCTCTCCACCATGGCATAATGTCTACTCCCTCCCCCACCCTCGACACCATAGTATAATGTCTACTCATGTAATGATCTTGATTTTTGAGTAAAATTTGTAAATGTTTAGTTTAAAAGTGTACGAGCCCTGGTCAAGTTGATGTGTGCTGTCTATTACATATATTATATCCTTGACACTTTTTTTCTTTTAGACAACCATTACCAAGTCTGGAATAGTGATTCCTGTAGGTTCCCAGTCTGTACACCCTTCTCCAACTACCATCCAGGGCTTACAGCTGAAGGGCAGTGCCAAGCCTACCATACAGATCAAGCAAGAAGGCAGTAAGTGGGCGTCAGGAGGACCTCATGGCTGTAATGCACAAATCAGTTGTTTTGTTTAACCCTTAGATGATCAGACCAGTCGTTAACGACTGGTAATCATGTGATTTTATGCTGGGCGTACACTTGCTTAGCCTTGCTTGTGTAAACAACTCATAAACCATCACCAAACTTGACACAGACAGCTGTTGTGTTTCCCCCAAGAAACACATCGATCTATTGATGTATACCACCTCCTCTAGCATCTCTGCTTGTCATTCAGGGGATTCCCCGGTGATTCCCTTGAGGTGCGTGACGTCAAAAAGAGGGCAGCATCCAGCACCAGTTCAGCTGCAGGTGTCCATCAGTTATATACAATTAAAAGTGCCCAAGCTATTAATCTTATTCAGGAGTGGGCAGGGTGGGATTGTGCAGAGGAGAGGGACAGTGAAGTCGATGTTGGGTGTGAGGATGTAAGTATTTTGTTGATACTGAGGCTGGAGCCCACAGAGGTCAAGTGTATGAGTGGACCATGTATGGTCCATGTGGTTCCAAGCGTATGAGTGGACCATGTATGGTCCATGTGGTTCCACAGCGTATGAGTGGACCATGTATGGTCCATGTGGTTTGGAGCCCACAGAGGTCAAGCGTATGAGTGGACCATGTATGGTCCATGTGGTTCCAAGCGTATGAGTGGACCATGTATGGTCCATGTGGTTCCACAGCGTATGAGTGGACCATGTATGGTCCATGTGGTTCCACAGTGTATGAGTGGACCATGTATGGTCCATGTGGTTCCACAGTGTATGAGTGGACCATGTATGGTCCATGTGGTTCCACAGTGTATGAGTGGACCATGTATGGTCCATGTGGTTTGGAGCCCACAGAGGTCAAGTGTATGAGTGGACCATGTATGGTCCATGTGGTTCCAAGTGTATGAGTGGACCATGTATGGTCCATGTGGTTCCAAGTGTATGAGTGGACCATGTATGGTCCATGTGGTTCCAAGTGTATGAGTGGACCATGTATGGTCCATGTGGTTCCACAGTGTATGAGTGGACCATGTATGGTCCATGTGGTTCCACAGTGGGGCCCAAACTAAGGCATAGGCACAGACTGTCATTCAGCCTATCAGTTAATCAACCATTGAGTCAATGCCTGCACTTTCCAAGTATCCGCAAGTCTGTTTCCCTGTCAAACCTGTGTTTATCAATAAACTTTATGAACATGACCTTTTACCTTGGCCCAGTAATGGAACCATGCATTCAAACCTAAACCGTTTTTCCGCACTCAGTCAATTTACAGGGAAGGGGGGGGGGGGGGGGAGGTAAGGAGCAAGGTTGCAGACAGATACATGATAAATATTGTTGTCTGTTTTAGAGATTGTGATAGGCAGCCAATACCAAAGGCCTACTTTGCCTTTTGCATTGAAATAAATAACTCTATAATTACATGTACACTGTATGCATGCATGTCATCCACATTTGCAAACTAAATATCAGTATAAGGCATTGTATATATATTATTGTGAATCCAATCACACTTTGTTTCCATGGCAACATTCAAATGGGGAAAACACAATTTTTTCATAAAGATAAAGCCGTGTTATTTTATTATGACATTTCTTGCAGAATATATAACTTGAAACATAATCTATGAATACTTGTGGAGAGTATTATGTCTGTAATGCACAAATCAGTTGTTTTGTTTAAAAGTACATGTGTGCATGTTTCACTCTTCCTCTGTGGGGGCAGACTTAGAGCGAAAGGGTGAGGGTCTTCACCCGTAAGCAGCATAACCAGAGGGTTTTCACCCCTCAGTAGCATGTGCCAACACTTAGAGTACAATCCAGAGGGTGAACTGGGGACTCATCATCTGATGTACACTGTTATTTCTGTGATTAAGCAGCTGTGTTTTGTCATGAACATTTATGTTTTTAACCCTTTCCCACTTAAAGCATCATAATAAAATGTTGTTTACCTGTGAGTGGTTGCTACCATAGTAGGCACTAAGTGGCCAGTTAGTGCCAAGGGAAGTTGTCAACTCCAAGTTAACTCTTTCAGTGCCAAGGGAAATTGTAAAGTTAACTCTTTCAGTGCCAAGGGAAGTTGTAAAGTTAACTCTTTCAGTGCCAAGGGAAGTTGTAAAGTTAACTCTTTCAGTGCCAAGGGAAGTTGTAAAGCTAACTCTTTCAGTGCCAACTGCCACTAAAGTCCAAGTGCTGTGAATTATCATAAGGATGCTAGATTCATGTTCCTTGTAAAAATCCAGTTCATTCAAGTACCAGCATGCCTATTTATTTATATAGTAGCACAGAAAATAAAAGTCCAGGTCGGCAGCTTTCCTTGGTGTGTTTTGCATGCAATACACACATAGTAAACCAAGGAAAGTTGTTGACTCAGTCCACAATGTAGCAGCAAAAGCGGTGACAGAACTAAGATGGAGTTCAACCAGTAACAAGTTGACAGAACTAAGATGGGGTTAAACCAGTATTAAGCTGACAGTTGACAGAACTAAAACCAGTAACCAGCTGAAAGTTGACAAAACTAAGATGGGGTTGAACCAGTAACAAGCTGACAGTTGACAGAACTAAGACAGGGTTAAACCTGTCCAGTAACAAGTTGACAGAACTAAGATGGGGTTAAACCTGTCCAGTAACAAGTTGACAGAACTAAGATGGGGTTAAATCAATATTAAGCTGACAGTTGACAGAACTAAAACCAGTAACAAGCTGAAAGTTGACAAAACTAAGATGGGGTTAAACCGGTAACAAGCTGACAGTTGACAGAATTAAGAGAGGGTTAAACCAGTAACAAGCTGACAGTTGTTTCCAGCATAAATACTAAAACTCTTGGTCTGTGCTGAAAGAGGAAGTCTGCATCTGTTCTCACGTTTGTACTTGATATGTTGGACTTAAGACGGCAGTTGGTCAGGATCCATGTCCATATCAGAGTGTAGTGATCTGTCCAGCATATGCCTATGGAAGCAGCATGGTCCATACTGGTGCTAGAAAACCTGGAAAGAGGAAACTTTGCTTGTCAAAAATCAAGGTCTGGAAAGTCGTGGAATTTTTAAAATTCAACTGAAAGTCATGGAAAGAAATTAAATTTTGGCATTGTTAACTGTGAAATTGTATAATTGTACCTGTGAATTGCACCATTCCCATTGTTCATAGCATGTAGAATTATTTTTTGCTAGATCCTGCTTATATTCTGTTCCGTTATATATTCCATAACATTGCAGAATTTCTCCATAAAGACCCCCCCATTTGATGAATGGCATTATATTGCTGTGCGTTGTCTTTTCAATGAAAGTCATGAAATGGTTACAGAAAGTCCTGGACATAGGCAACAGATGAAAAGTATGGACCCTGTGTAGATTTTCTCTGGAAAAGTGCAGTTAGAGCAGTGCAGTGTGAAGTCTGTTGTCTTTTGCCTTTGGTCCAAACTAGGACAGTTGCTTCTGGGGACTGTTAGTAAATTGCATTCCCTGGAGAATATGCAAAAAGATAACTTTATGAGATATCAATTTATATTTCAGGCATGAAGATTATAACCCAAGGTACATCAGGCAACACAAGCAAGATTCTGCCCAAACCTGCATCAGGGACAGGTCCTCCAGTTGTCGTGGTTACCACCAGTGCTCCCACAAGTATCACCATGGTTGCTAGGACAACAAGCTCCCTGGGAGGTAAACTGTGTTCACTCTTTGAGGACAATACCATATGTCAACAGTTTGTAGTATAGGCCTCGTCACAAAATACTATCAACAGCCTATGCATGTAATTTGTTTACTTGCAAAAAGTTTTGTCTTTGACGTTTTTTCATCTGACTTGTAACTGTCCCGGAGTGCTGCCCGACAGATTGTACTCCGTCAATGCTTGTACATCGTAAACTCAAACTAACAGGATCATTAATATGACAGGGACGGAAGTGGTGCGGTGTTTAAACAGATCATGTGTCAAATAGAATAACTTCCTGTCAGATCCTAGAAGGCAGCAAATAGCAGAAAAAATCAGCACTTCTTTTCTGATAATCTGCGGTGTGTCTGAAAGTCATAGTGGGCTGGACAGTTAATGACACGATTATACCCCAGTAGCATCTCAAAATGCTGCTGGGGTATCTCATGTCCTAGCACCTAACAAGCCTTAAAGATTGAAAAGTTATAAATGTAAATATTATATTGAAGTATGTAATTATATTTTTAACTTGATGATGTAAAAATATTTTTGAATCTACAAAGCTTGGAATGTACTGGTTGTGAAAGAAATGCTTTTGATGTATCAGCTGTCCTTAACATAATTATTCGAAGATGCACACACTATATATGGTAACAAAAGAAATTGTGTTGTAAAGATACAGCAAGGAAGATGTCCACCGACTGGTATGTTACATTGTTATTCTTGCGTATCTAACTTGTGTAACACAGCAAGATACAGGCTGTGCCAAGTTGCACATTGAATTATCACGTAAATTTAAATTCTTTATAACTGTTGAGATACTCCTTTTCTTCTAGGTTCACTGATACCAGAGATAACACGGATGAAAAGTGAGTCTCATGTTTACATGAGCTTAAAAGTATATTTGGTAGGTGCTGGAAAATTAACGTGGAAGTCTAGGTCTTATAAAGGAATGGTTTTGTTTTCTGAGGGTGTGTTACTCTAAGCAGTTCTGGGGACAAAGTGTTTAAATTTTGTTCAGATAAACGGTAAAACTGTTGCTTACATTAACTTAGCACAAATGCAGGCCAGTTCTCAAAGATATGTGGTAGTGAGGAAGAAATGAAAGCACATGGTGTGGCCCCTTATGTCTTTGTTTATTGCCTGTAACATAACTTAGGTCTTATTCATTAATAATCTCTTATTATAATTGTTCCCATAGAGGCAAAAGTCAGTCTCTTTATGATTGGCCTTGACATGTGATTTGATAACATATGGTGTGTTTGGCCTTGACATGTGATTTAATAACATATGGTGTGTTTCTTTGCGCAAATAGTGTGCACTCTTCAACATATTATTGCTACACTTTTCAGTCTGACTTTCTTTCTGGTGGTAGTTGTCAGTTGTGATGGTAGCATAAAGTAAGTTGTTTTAACCCACAGGTGGACAGATGACGGCAGGCAAAGTGTTAAACATCACCACTCATGGTGGTAAAGTTATAGCCACGACCACCACCAGACCCTCAGGGGCCAATGTAGTGACAGTCAACCCAAAGACACTGCAGCTGACAGCAGTCAAGAGCAGTAGTGGGACCACAGGTGAGCCTAGTAAGTGTAGAGATTAACAAAGAGTCTGAAAGTTACATGGAGTACATACCATACCTGACAGCCAGTAGTGGGACCCCAGGTGAGCCTAGTAAGTGTAGAGATTAACAAAGAGTCTGAAAGTTACATGGAGTACATACCATACCTGACAGCCAGTAGTGGGACCACAGGTGAGCCTAGTAAGTGTAGAGATTAACAAAGAGTCTGAAAGTTACATGGACTACATACCATACCTGACAGCCAGTAGTGAGACCACAGGTGAGCCTAGTAAGTGTAGAAATTAACAAAGAGTCTGAAAGTTACATGGACTACATACCATACCTGACAGCCAGTAGTGGGACCACAGGTGAGCCTAGTAAGTGTAGAAATTAACAAAGAGTCTGAAAGTTACATGGACTACATACCATACCTGACAGCCAGTAGTGGGACCACAGGTGAGCCTAGTAAGTGTAGAGATTAACAAAGAGTCTGAAAGTTACATGGACTACATACCATACCTGACAGCCAGTAGTGAGACCACAGGTGAGCCTAGTAAGTGTAGAAATTAACAAAGAGTCTGAAAGTTACATGGACTACATACCATACCTGACAGCCAGTAGTGGGACCACAGGTGAGCCTAGTAAGTGTAGAGATTAACAAAGAGTCTGAAAGTTACATGGACTACATACCATACCTGACAGCCAGTAGTGAGACCACAGGTGAGCCTAGTAAGTGTAGAAATTAACAAAGAGTCTGAAAGTTACATGGACTACATACCATACCTGACAGCCAGTAGTGGGACCACAGGTGAGCCTAGTAAGTGTAGAAATTAACAAAGAGTCTGAAAGTTACATGGACTACATACCATACCTGACAGCCAGTAGTGGGACCACAGGTGAGCCTAGTAAGTGTAGAAATTAACAAAGAGTCTGAAAGTTACATGGACTACATACCATACCTGACAGCCAGTAGTGGGACCACAGGTTAGCCTAGTAAGTGTAGAGATTAACAAAGAGTCTGAATGTTACATGGACTACATACCATACCTGACAGCCAGTAGTGGGACCACAGGTGAGCCTAGTAAGTGTAGAAATTAACAAAGAGTCTGAAAGTTACATGGACTACATACCATACCTGACAGCCAGTAGTGGGACCACAGGTGAGCCTAGTAAGTGTAGAAAAAACTTTGGAGTGGCATTATTTCACTAACTGCTCTGGTTAGGACTTTCATACTTGGGTAAATGATTGATAGTGATGGTCACTACAGATTCATACCAGTACTGTCATATTTCATTGGTTACATCATACTTGAATGAGCATTTGTGAAAATAATTGGAGTGGCTTGAATTATGCTGGTGAGACATTCTTGCCCCCACCCACCCACCACCCCTGCACATGGCTCTGGTTGTAGTTTGTGGTTATTGACTTCAATAAGTTCAGGTGATGATATATATTTTTTAAACTTTGCACATAAAAGCTGGGGGGGGGGAGGTCATTGTCCTGTCTGTCTGTCTGTCAAGCTTGGGGATATTACAGTGACATCCAAAAGAATATGGATGATAGCTGTACCACATTGTAGTCCCAGGTGGCCTGAGGATGTAGCAGATGTCTGCAAAACCAGTGTTCTCCCTCCATTTTTGGATCTTGTATGAATTTTTAAAGATCATCTTTTTTTAAGCTCATCTGAGCTTCTCTCATTGCTTGGATATTTAACTTCAGAAGGAAATGAGAATGAGATCAGAACATGTGATTGCTGAGCACTGAGTTTTGAGACAATACAAAATGTGCTCAGTAAATGTGATCAAGTCATTATCCAGGAATGGTTCAATAATTTATCTACAGTCGGTTTTAATTCAATTTACTAAGGGATGGTTCAATAATTTGACAATAGTCTATTTGGATTCAATTGACTAAGGGATGGTTCTATGATTTAATGACAGTCTATTTGGATTCAATTTACTAAGGGATGGTTCAACATTTTCATTCTTTTTGAATTAGTACTTGCAGAACACAAGGGGGGAGGGGGTTAAATGGGTCTGTAGACTTTCACGAAATATGGAAAATGATGGTCAAATTTTGGCCTGTTTTGTGCAATTTTGCTAGGATTTTTTTGGAAAAGCATCAGTTTTAAAGTACTAATTTGGGAGAAAGGGAGGTGGGTCATGAAATTTAGTACCCTAAGTACTAATTCAAAATGATCATAATGTTGAGCCATCCCTTAATTAATGTTTGTTTTATTATCATCTGTTTGTAAATTCTATCATAATATTAACTCTTTTAGTGCCAAATGTTTTGACCGAGTCAACAGCTTTTCTCTGGAACTATAGACGTACTGGTACTATAGACATACTGGTACTATAGACGTACTGGTACTATAGACGTACTGGTACTTGAATGAAAGGTCTTTTTACCAGGAATACAAATGTGGGATCGTAATGATAATTCAGACTAGTTTGACTTAAGTAGATTGACTTAAGTCATGATTGGCACTAAAAGAGTTAATTAATTTACTCTGTGCACAGTGACGACTTGTCCCACAAGGCTTACAACTACATCAGGAACAAAGCCCAATGTCATTGTTGTCCAGAAGACTCCAGCCAAACGAGCCATTACGCCCACAGGCACCATGGCCGTCACCCACACTGTGCGAACCCCACCCACCTCAACATCGGTCATCAGTAGTCCATTTGAAAAGGTACACTGCTGTTTATTCATTTTACTGATTCTGCAATTTGAAAAAAAATGAATAAACACAAAGCTGAAAGAACAAAATTGAAACCTTTAGCATTAAAATTTGATGGTGACATTTGCAAAAGTCAGTACCCAAAGAACTTTGAAACAATGTCCTTGTTTAAGTTGTGTGTTTCTGAGGGTAAGGTCCAGTGATTGGACACAAATTGTTTCCCAGTTGCAAACAAAGCTGAGATTACATGTAAGTAGCTGATGCCGGTTTGGTCAAAATTAACATAGGAGTTCTACTGTTATGCATCATTCTGAAAGCAAACAACATGTAGACTATTTAACTACAAGGTGAAAAAAAATATCGTTTATTTGATTAGCTATGAACAAAAATGTTCAAATATCTTGTATTTGATTGGCCATGATCAAAAATGTTCAAATATCTTATATTTGATTGGCTATGAACAAAAATGTTCAAATATCTTTTATTTGATTAGCTATGAACAAAAATGTTCAAATATCTTGATTAGCTATGAACAAAAATGTTCTGCCAACCAAAGAAGCTTCAGTTGGGCTCCTGCTTTTAGGGTCCAGCTGAGCCCATTTTGATACAATTGGGTGTTGCTCATGTCAGAAAATTGACTGACATGATGTGTTTGAAAGAGCACAGTTCATTGCATGGTTTACATAAGATACAGTGAAACCTCATTATAAAGACACCATCTCTTCCCTGAAAATATGTCAGATAGATGAATTTGTCAACTAAATAAATCACATTACACAAAAAATGCACTTCTTGTCCCTAAGAAGGTGTATCCTTAAGTGACTATGTGGGCTATGTGAGGGCCATTATAATGAGTGGTCACTGTACATGTATTATACTGGAAAACCAGGTTCCTCATTTGCAGGAACTGGTGAGTTTTATTCAGCGTCAAGACACTCACAAGATTGTGCAAGGGCCACATAGGATCATTGAGAGGAAAGTGTTACCACGGCAACAAGTGGTGGAAGTCATAAAGAGGCCACAGGTGAGAACAAATCTATATTATCCCTTGTTACTATGTCTGACCCAGGTGAGAACAAACCTATCCCATGTTACTACATCTTGCCCACATGAGAACAAACATGTTACTAGTTTGGGCCCAGGTGAGAACAAACATATTATCTCATGTTACTACATCTAGCCCACATGAGAATAAATAATTATATTTATCTCCTGTTACTGCATCGGGCCCAGGTGAGAACAAATATATTTATCCCATGTTACTGCTCCCAGCTCATATGAGGACAAATGTTAACTGTAGTGTCGTTACAGCCCTTGGCACAGGTGAGAGCAAATGTGTCACAGACCGTGCCTTATTGCCAACCCTGGCCCTCAGGTGGTGCCAGTCACTGTCGCTTCAATGAAGAAACAAACAAAAAAACAGTCAATTTTCTAAATATTTTAATGCAGTTTTCTATTTTTTATAGCAGTTGAGCTATATTTTGAAAAATAGGTCCAGAACAGAGGCTCATTTGACATAAGTTTGCTGTGCCTATAGCTGTGATATATGGTGACCACATTCTAACAACTCACTATGAAGTGATTTGTGGTTCCAACCCACAGTGTACACAGATAGAAAACCTCATGGTTCTGTCCCCAGGTATCAAGTTCTTGATCTTTTGAGTTTCCATTCAGGTCACCATGAAAATTATTAAGTTGAAAGAACTCGAAGGCCTTTATTTGAGCCATGTGTCATCTGGTGTGTAGGCTTTGTTGTCTATTATGATAAACTTACGTTGTAACAACATTTTAATTTTAATTTTTTTTCATCATGTAACCAACAAACATTACATTACGTGGATAACAGTACCACGCTGCAGCCATTGAAATGCTCAGTTCCTGGTGAGCCACACTGCTGGCGAAACCGGTCAAACATTTACGGCACCAAAGGGAAGCCATACCTTTGCTTCGTCTCTTTAACATTTTAATTTACCTGTGCCATTTTCAGCAGATAATTAGGCAGAAGTCTGAACCAGTGGTGGGAGAGCAGAAGTCGTCGTTGCTGGCAGAGCTGATACAAGCTGTTGGGATTGTGCCAGAATCTAGTTCTGGCTCTACCTCTGGACAGGAATCCCCTTCAGTGCAGGAGGAACCACTAGCGCCAGCTGTGGTCCTTGCCCAAACTTCTACAGCAGACAGCACAGCTACAGGCCATTCAAAGGGTAGGTTAACAGGCAACAACCAAAGTGGAGGGCTCTTGTGCCAATGATGTAGGACTTCAGCTGCAAAAATAAACTGGTCGTCAAAGGTTACTCTTAGGTGATATGACCCAATAAGAATACACACCTCTAATACACACCTAGCCAACAGAAGTGTTGTGTGTTTACCTGAATATACATAAAATTGCTAAGATTGGTGTCTTGTTCAAGCACTTTTAGCTGTGGGGACTCATAGAGTCCTAAAGCTTATCAAATAGTGGTCGCAGAGGGCTGATTTTAAGACTTACAAGACATGTTGGCACTTCTCAAAAGCAGACATGTCCAGGCATTGTACATGTGGCTGGAAGGAAGGCTCTGCATGCCACTAGAACTTAGGTATTTCAGGTTTCGGATAGAAGTAACAGATTATTTTTTTTAAACACTGTTTTATGTCGTGATGTGGTGTTTTGATGGTTGTTCCGGTGCCAAGAGGCATTATGTTGTGATGTGGTGTTTTGATGGCTGTTCCTGTGCCATTATGCTCCTATTTTCATTGCAGGGCTCAGCGGGGCAAGTTTGTGAAGGATTGTAAATATTCCAGTTGCTAGTTGTAATAAGTGACTATTTATTCATCATGAGAACAGTCAATAGATAAAAGGAAGGTTTTTAGTTTTGAAATTCATAGAAAGTGGGTTTACTCCGTTTACTTTCTGTATGCAAAAAATTAAAATTGGTGACTGAGCACTCAATCTGACAGAGATGGCCTTGGGAGTCGGGTCTGTTTTTAGGGGTGACAAGTGACATTGTCATTCCAATGACTTTCCTTGGTACATCTCTGTCCTTCTTACCAACCACAAGCTACTTTTAAATTAACAGGAAATCTACATTAAGTGTACTTTTATTACATAGTTAAGTCAAAACAAAACACAACATTTTATATAAATTTATCTTGAAGGTTAGCATTGGCCAGTGAAATGGCATAACCACAGTTGTTGGGTGATGGTAATATGGCACTCAGTTGTAGGTGTTTGTTCTCGGAGTTACCAGTGAAAACAGTTGTTTCTTGCCCCCCATGAATTACTGGGGTTTTGGTCCAGTCTACTCCTCTAATTAATTCCTGATGTATAGTCAACAAGCCATGAATGCATCAAAGTAGTCGCAATTTGTCACGTGTAACTTGCGGTAATAAAGTGTTTGGTGAATACTTTAAGCATGCTGAATGGCTTTTGGATAACCATGACTGCACATTTAATACTACGCATTTACTTTGGCATCATTGGAAAGTACTTTGGGTTTCTTACAACAGTCTTTTGCCACTGCAGACTGTAACATCTGGTCCGAGGTCCACTGGCAAGTTCGGACTGACAGTGTGCTTTAACAATATCCTTATTTTTTCTGGCAGAAGCATGATGATATAACAACTGCTGGGGGTTTTTTTGGTGATAATTTGAATGGTACATGGCCTCCATTTACACGAAAACGCTACCCCTGGAATGCCATACTTTTCTCAATGATTGCCAGGGTAAAAGAACAGGATTTTGTCTCTTCATATTACAAGCTAATCGGTTATGAAAAAAACATCCCTAAGAAAACGTGGCCAAAAATAGCCTGCAATCTGAAGAAATGTCTTTACTAGGGCCTTATGGAGTATCCAGGTTCCTCATTGGTGGATTTGATCATGTCACTCAGTGTCCAATCAGATACATGCAATTCACTGTACACTCAATAAATTTGTTAGGTGCCTCAGCCAGAGGACAAGTATGACACATTCTACATTAATTTATTGGGCCTAGATACCAAATACTCAAGTCATAGTATCTCATGAAAATACTGCAGAGGAACAGATCTTGAACACAAAATAAATCATGAGTGAAAATAAGTGACAGAGGACAAAGGAATATACAGTGCATGATGCCAGGAAAGTATTTGTGTAAATAAATGCACATCGTTTTGTTGAGTTGTGTCAACAATAAAGATGAAATGGGACACATTACTGAATTCAAAGCTTTGAACTGAATTTTATCATCATAGTTAACATTAAAACGTACAAATAAAACAAATTCCTTACAGACAGTATCATGGAGTGAAATTCATTATGAAAGGCTGGAAAAAATATGTGGATTTTGTGGTAAATCTTGCCCATCACCATGATTATTATTGATGATATGCACGTTAAGTTCAATTGTGCGGCTCTAATCTGAAGATTCGTAACTGCAGTCAAAATTGGACTCTTTACTTGGGTTTCAAAGTTGGAAATAAATTGTAAAATCCACAGGAATATTATTGACAGGTAATTTATCACAGAATTTTTGATAACTTTGAATGAATCACATTAAATAATAAACAAAAAATAACAAAACCTATATCTTTCTTCTAGTTTCTTCCTTTCTCTTTTTCTTTGTACATGTTCAATGTTTATTTGTACGAAGTTTGAAGATTGTGACAGCTTGTTTTGTTTTGTTTTCAGAGGGACAATTTATGAATGTTTTTAGCAAATTTATGTAGTTGTTGTTTGTGTCAAAAGATTCGTGACCATGATCAAGATCTAACTCTTTACTTCTTGGGTTTCAAAGTTTAGGGATAAATTGACATAGAAACTACACACAATATAAGTGAAGTAATTTATGATGATAACCTTGACTGAATTGCTATTTTTAAGAAAATTAAAGTAAATAAATAGATAATCTTTTTCTTTCATATGCATATGTTGGCATGAATGATGTAAGCATTACTCTCCTTGAAGTGGGTGCTGAAGAAACAGTTAGGAATATTGACACATTGTTGGATGACAGTAAAATAGGTAACAGTTGAGTGTTAACAGTTGCTGCCGGTGAAGGTGAGAGACTGAAGGTCAGCAAAGCACAGGACCATCATGGACCTCTGGTTTATGCTTTTCATTCCTGATTGTTAGCCCATTAGAAATTGGAACCACTGGATTAAGAAAAAATATATTTAACTTTTTACTTTTTTTTTTTTTTGTGAATAGAAAAGGTTATGGGGGTAGTTGATGGACTTGTCAGATTAGCATCCCCTGTGATAGTAGAGCTGGGGTGTCAACCCAGTCTGCTGCCCACACCAATGACAGTTGATAACTCAGTCATATTGTAGCAGGCTGAGCAGGAAGCCCTAACATGTTGTACTTGTTACTGTTTACAGTAGAGACCCTGCCAGTCAACCAGTGGTTGGAGTATGACATAGCTGATGATCAAGTGCAGCAGTTCTCAGCCACAGAACCCACTGATGCCTCGGCTATCAAGGCCTTACTTGACCTCCAGTCCAACTCACAGGCAAAGGTCAAGGACATTGCCACCACCAGGTAACCTTTTGGGCAGTAGTTGTCTCAACCCTTTGGGCAGTGGTAGTCTTAACCCTTTGGGTAGAAGTTGTCTCAACCCTTTGGGCAGTGGTAATCTTAACCCTTTTTGTAGTAGTAGTCTCAACCCTTTGGGCAGCAGTAGTCTTAACCCTTTGGGTAGTGATAGTCTCAACCCTTTGTAGTCTTAACCCTTTGGGGAGTAGTAATCTTAACCCTTTGGGCAGTGGTAGTCTTAACCCTTTGGGTAGTAGTAGTCTCAACCCTTTAGGCAGTGGTAGTCTTAACCCTTTGGGTAGTAGTAGTCTCAACCCTTTGGGCAGTGGTAATCATAACCCTTTGGGTAGTAGTAGTCTCAACCGTTTGGGCAGTGGTAGTCTTAACCCTTTGGGTTGTAGTAGTCTCAACCCTTTTGGCAGTGGTAGTCCTAACCCTTTGGGCAGTGGTAGTCTTAGCCCTTTGAGGAGTAGTAATCTTAACCCTTTGGGCAGTGGTAGTCTCAACCCTTTTGGCAGTCACAGTCTTAACCCTTTGGGTAGTAGTAGTCTCAACCTTTTGGGCAGTGGTAGTCTTAACCCTGTGGGGAGTAGTAATCTTAACCCTTTGGGCAGCAGTAGTCTTGTACTCTTAGCTGCCTTGTACCAGAAACTGGCACTTAGTCTTTGTATGGATAATTTGAAGTAAAAATACAAACTTTAAGATGGTGGGATCTTTCGTTCAATTTTCGTGTCTGCCTTGTGCACCAGGAGACCTTAGTTGTTAGCTTTCCTGTCTGTGTGGCCAGGCTGTCACTGGAGGCTGCGACATCTGGACAGTCTGGTGACAGGTTAGTTGTATGTAGTCCCTAAGTACCTTCTGTGTCAAAGCTGAAAATATTGAAGATCGTCTTTATGCATAGATAACACAACAGATGCTTTGTAGGATTTAGTAATATTATAAATCAACTGACTGATTTGTAAAGTATTTGTTAATAGAAACAGATGTAGAATGTCATGATATGGCAATGTACAACTCTACTCACGTGTGGTTCAGAAGGCAGGATTTTCACGACTACATTTCTGTACTCGAGTAAAAAATGTTCAAATAAACCGTGGAGGCCTCCTGCACCCTGAGGAAGGGCTCCAGAGACCGCGGACATGTTGGTTGCAGGATTCTCTCCCTAAATAAACTTTCATTGAGTTCATCGTATTTATTAACTATCTCAGGAATCCTAGTAGATCCCAGATGCTGCCTACTTCCTAAAACAAGTCTTACCAGACTAGTGCCAGTAGCATGACCCTGTGTGTCCTTGGATCCACCTGGGAATCCCAGTACCACATTACGGCTGCCTTGTGTTGGCCATTCAGCTGAGCAACAAAGATAAAGAGTTCAGATTTCTGGATCATTACAACCAGGAGAGAAAGTATCAGTCAAACTGAGCCATTGTATGAAATCTGGTTTGAGACCATTATCATTGAGTTCACAGTATCACATTCCAACTTTTACTGAGGGGGATGGGGGGTGGGGGGGAGCACCTACTACTAGAGAGAACAGGACAAAAGTCAAGGAGATATTAACTTGTGGGGTGACATCATTTATTGTAATATTGAAACATGTAATTCTGTGCTGCTTGTCTTTCAGGCATTCCAGTGTTGACCTTGGCCAGCTGCCCAGTCCACTGGGCCTACAGCAATCAGACCTGTACGCCATAGGTAAGGCACAGGGATCTTATTATACACACACCAGCAACAGTGCCACATCTTCTCTCTAGTTCTTAACCCCCCAAAAAATCGCAATCCAGTCTCTGTACGCTATATAGCCGATCCAGTCTCTATGTTTAAACCTGTAATTAATTAACATAGTTTCACATTCGATCAAAAATTTAGAAAATCTTGGCTTCAACAGCCAAAGGAATTCATTAACAGATCATCAGCAGGAAACCATTTTTACATATGTGTGTTTTAGGTCATATGGATGTGGAAAAATGTTTAAAGCCAAAAAAAAGAGGCACTTTGGGGAAAACTGTACCGATTTGAAGTTTGATATTGTCTTTCCGCTGAGGTTATGTTTTGGTTAGGCATCCGTCATTAATCAATCTGTCCCGCTGGTGGTATCCATAATTTACATTTTCAACCTCAAACACCATCAGCCAGATTTACTTCAAACTTAGTGGGAATGTACCTTGTGTGGGTCTTTACCAAGTTTGTTCAAATGTTCATGCCTCATTGATGTTTGCATTTTTAATAATTTTTTTGTTCACTTTTGAGCAAAATTTTAAAAAATCTCTGAAACCACCAAGCCAATTGCTTCAAAATTGCACAGGGACACTTCTTGGGGCCCCCAGCAATTCTCTGGTCAACAGGTGGCACTGCAGAATTTTTTTTTTTTTTAATTTTATGTGTTGGCTATTTTTGACTGCTACCGTAAAACAGTCACTCAGATTGTTCTGAGACTTTAAAATTGGAAATGTACTTTGTGGAAGGGTTAAACAAAATTGTTCACTGAGTGGTGAAACTCGGGATCCCTATTTCTAATAATTTTTTTTTTGCTCAGCTCACGTGTCAGTCAACTGAGCTAATGTTATGATTAGGCATCTATCATCCATGCATCTGTCATCCATCCATCTGTCATCCACCCATCTGTTGTCCACATCAAAATTTCACCTGAGTACAGTGTGCATAGAACTTTTTCTTGGTGACCTCCTTTTTGGGTAACCATGACCCAATGTTTATGGAGTTTGGAGCTTGTCTAAGTTTGTTGTTTTTCTTCAATAACTCTAAAAGTTATTACCCCATTTGAACAAACAGACCATGCATGGCAAGCTGGAAGTGCAGCACCCATTTTGAATCGTAACAATTTGTTATCCAAGTTAAAGGTCAGTTTGAATAAAGAGATCACAATGAAAACATCTTGTGAATGCTGTGCACCCCACAGTTTTTCAGTTAGGCCTATATTACTGTCAGGACTTAAAAAGTACATGAAAATCTACGCCGACTTCAGTGATGGGAGCGCCATCTGCCTCATCATGTAATATATCAGAAAAAATGTGAAACTTTTGTGACTAGTCCAGCATCCTTAATGTTTGTTAGATGTTCATGAATTAAGTGGGATTGTGGAGGAGGTCAAAATCTCAGGTGCTTGTGGTGCCACCTGTAGTTTTAGGGAAATTATGAGTTTAAAGGTCTTGAAACATGTAAAATTCCTCCTCTCCAAAAATAATTAAATTAGACATGCCAAATTTATAGGATCTATGAATCATGTCCAATGCTAGTATGTTACATAATGTTAGTGATCTTGACTTATTTATTCATGGGTCGCTAGACCTGTAAAGTTGGAAGAGATGATTTATTACTGGCAGGGTGTAGCTGGGACATCAGTGGCAAAGAGAATTGAGCTTGCGGATCAAAATTGCACCTGAATACATTGTGCATAAAACTCCACTTGGTGACCTGCTTTTGGGTCTCAGTGACCCAATGATAGTATGACCTTGACCTTTTTTTCAGGGTCATTAAAAGGATATTTAATTCAATATCTTGATAAAGAATAAGGCCAATGATACCAAATGTACCACAAATGTGTATCATATGGAAGTTTCATAATGCATATATGGATGACCTTGGAATAATTTCTCAAAAGTCATCAAAGAAATGCTTATCCGGGAAATGTTTGCTTTGTGATGGTCATCAGATTAGGCCTATCGACCTCTTGTGTTACATTTTTTCTTTTTAGTGTGTTTTTGTTATTTTCAACATCTGCTCTAAAACTGTCTCTCTGATTGTTCTGAAACTTGATGGAAATGTAGCTTGTGGTAGGCTTTAACCAAATTTATCACTAGGTGGTGATACTCTGGATCCCTGAATTTTAACGAATTATTCAATTTTGGTACTTCACGGTTAATGGATTCATTGCTATTGATTACCATGTAAATCGATGGGGATTGCAATGGAAAGTCACATTTTTACTTCCTCTTCAAAATCCTCATCCCTCATACCAGAGTGGGACATACTATGGGTTGAATGTGCACAAGACTGTCACGGTCCTCTTGTTTGATCCCATGATTTACTCAACCTTCTAGATGTTTACCAAAAAAAATTATTTTTTTCTTTCTTGGGTAGTAAAAGAACGCAGAGGCTGCAAGTAGCGCGACAGAGGGTGGAGTTAAAAATTGGTTTAAAAATCAGGGTCTTATCTGTTTAATACTGGGAGTTATGCTAAGAATTGGGACAGGAAATTCTAAGTGATTGCTATGACTAGGAAGGCAGGAAATACCCCTTTATACTGGGAGACGTGGATCCTCTGGAAACAGTTTAACCCATCAAGTGAAATTCTGCTATACATGTTTTCAAAAATTTAAAAAAGGCAAAAAAGGAAGAACAAAAGAAAAATGTAACAAATAAGAGTCATTGAATATATGGTGTGTTTGATTTTAGTGAAATTTGTATATAACTGGTATTTTAACTGGTATTTTGTAGAGCAAGCAGCCAGTATCCTTGGAAGCAGCACAACCAAAGATCCATCAGCATCAGATACACTTCAATATGTGCAGTCCCCAGGCCTTGTAGACAAGCCTCTGTCTACTCAGGTACTGTGCTCTTGTCTCTTTTGTCAAATACATATATCTGTGACTTGCAAACTATAACTTTAACCATTTTCATATTGTTATTTTTAGCTCAGGTGACTTGTCAGTCAGACAGCTGAGTTCATAGGATGGCCAGTTGTCAGTTAGCCGTCCATCCATCATTTTTGTTTTGATTGTCAGTCAACTGTTCATATTTACATTTTCAACTTCTTGTCCAAGACCAGTGGCTGGATCCTCATCAAACTTAGTGCAGATCTACTTTGGGCGGTTCTCTGCACAGTTCTTCAAATGGTCATCTGGTCATGCTCCAGTGAATTCTTTGGATTTTTAGCTCAGCTGAGTGACATGGCAGTTGAGCTGTGAAGATGTGTAGATGGTTGTCTGTTGTCTGTTGTCGGTTGTCTGTCCATGGTCCATTGTCCATTGTCCATCACCTGTCCACAATTAAATTTTTGACTCGGTGTCCAAAACCATTTGTCAGATACATTTTCAGACATAGTGGTAATGTTCCTTAGGTGGGTCTCTGTATAGTTTGTTTAAATGGTCATGCTCTAATGATTTGGGTATCTTTTTTGTGATTTATTTGTTCATTTTTTATTTTTTGCAGAATTTTAAGATCTTTATCCAAGAAACTGCTAAGCTAATTGCTTCAAAATTGCACACAGGCCCTTTTGTGGACCCTTAGACCCTAACTTGTTCAAGAGGTGGCGCTGCAATATGTTTTTCTAATCTTTTATGAATGTTAGTAAACTTAATCAATTTTTCACTTTTTCTCAGGAACACTTGAGCAGGAGTGTTCAGAATTATTCTCGATTATTCCAGAACTAAAACTACTCTTAGTTTGCAAATGTGACTGAGATATTGCAGATAGGATGTGATGTTACAGTTAGAAAAAATGCTTTTTTCTTTTCATTTCTTTTTCCTGCCTTCAATGACAAGTTTGTGTGTCTGCAGTTACATAGGTGCTAGAAATCAAGTACGAATATTTCCTTTCATTCTGATTAGTCTAACCCTGACCATATCCCTAGGGTGCAGCCATCCTAGATTCATAGGTTTGCTGGTGACCAATCAGAGCGAAGGAAAAATGTGAGTCCATGTACCAGGGTCACTTCCATTCAACAAAGATTGAATCATTTGGGATCAGGTGACTGTGCCAGGCACTAGGTGGCCAAACAGGGCTAACATACGTCACACAACTCATTATGCAGGGATCAAGAGAGGGGATTGTGACAAATCTTTGGTACAGTGAAAACTCATTATGATTACACCATCTGTTCCTTAGAAATGTGTCAGATAACTGAATATGTCAGATAAATGAAACAAACAACAAAGAAAATGGACTTTTTCCATTCAAAACTTGTGTCATTATAATGAATATGTTGGATATCTGAGTGTCGTTATAATGAGGTTTCAGTGTATAAAATTGGATAATATTTGTCGGGGCAGCAGAATGTGTTTAAAACAGGAAAGGGGCATGTGGGGCGCCCTGTTTTGTTTTCTCCCTTCAACTACTGATCAAGTATTTTCGGTAGACAGTGACTTTGGTGGTCAGTATCTATGGGTTCATATCTACCAGAGTATGAGGACAGCCATTCTGCTGGTTGCCCCTGTGTTTTAAGTCAAGGCCTCTGTATAATTTGTTCACAACATGTGTAGGGTACTGGCAATAGAAACTGTTCTGTTTCTAACAGGCCTATAATGGAATGTGGCGTCTCAGGCTGGATGTTTGTGGATGCAGGATGTAGCCTGTGGTCAACTGGGGACATCAAATGTTGCATAGCATCAATAGTAAGGTGTCTATAACAGACTAAAGTATCACTGTATTGTGTATACCTGGACCACAATGTAATGCAATGTGTACATGTATTGTTCACCAGCTGGTGTTATATGGATAACATCCCTGGGCAAGGTGGCCATTTTTTCGTGGTGTATTTTACTTTTGTCTACTCCATTGATACATGAAAATTTTCAAAGTTTAGGAAAGTGAGTTTGCATAAAACTTAGACTTCATGAGCATTTTCCGAACCAGAGTGCTCTAAGTTGGAAGGGAAAACTTGGGTGGTTAGGATTAAAATGGCCAGCGAGCCTGTCAAAACAGAAGAAACTGATGATTTAAAGGGAACAGCAGTGATAGTTTTTACTTTTTTGTGTCATTTATGGTCATTTTAGGTGTTCATTTGACAAATTTTCAACTTTTTTTCTGAAACAGGTATTTAGTTAGGGCTATTTTATACTTCCAGTAGGTGTTCTGATGTGTGATATTGCCTGGGCTACCCTCCATATGTAATATACAAACCTTGAGGGGGCACCAAGCTGACATACACAACATTAGCAGGCATATCATGATGACTTGTGTACTCTGTTAATCACCCTCTTTGATCTTATCAGTGTGGTATATTAGTTGACGCCTGCTTCAGTACTTGAATACACAACCACAGGAGCTGTTAGCTTGTGTATATCGATTTCTGCATTTATCTTTTATTATTAATCTTCATTAAATGAGTAAATATCTCCGTTTAGTAAATTTGATTATATCTATACACACTGCTTCATCCATAGTAAAAGTGGAATATGTGTACTTGGTCAGCTGTTCATGTTTTTGTCAGAGTTTCACTCCGCTGTCATTGCATTAGCTGTAGCAGTTAGTCCAGGTGACATCACAACCTCTCATTTGCATATCAGTGTTACATCATTTCTTATCTACATATGTATACATTTGTTAACATTCTGAATGTCCTTGTTAACAATCTGCATACTGAGTATACTCTAACATTTCGGCCACTTAGGTTGAAGGTTTTCCTCTCTCATGATAGATGGCAAAGTCACACCAGGCTTGGTTTAAAAGGTTGGGTATAGAAATTGTTTTAGTCATTTATGTCAAAAACAAACTCTTCCAAAGGGAGAATAAAAATTGATAGGAAACAAGCCATTGACTGACCTTATTTATTGTTTAGCTTCAGGGATCAATAGCAGTGTCATCTGCAGGGACAAGCATCCTCTCGCCTCAGTCTGGCACGAGAGAGGTTAGGCTACAGCTGGCTTCGACCGAGTCCTCCACACAGTTGCCAGCAGGTCTGACACAGGAGATGCTCGGGGAGCTGGACCCTCAGACTGGTGTGTTTTATACCACGTCCAGGTCCGATGTACCTAGGTCAACCTCATCAACAGCATCGCTGCAGGGGACACAGTCTATAAGGGAGGTAGAGATACAGGCAGCATCTGACCAGCCAGGACCTGGCCACACGCAGACAGTACAAGTCGTACAGCAGTCCAGCACACAGAAACCAGTTGTCGTGTCTTTATCTGTTCCAGCCACTGCTGATGCCAAAACAATAGACTTAGATTCCTCAGTGATAAAAGAACAGTTAAGCAAACCTGTGGATATTTTCTCCAGTGCGCTGGCTCAGGCCCAGATAGACCTGGATCCTTATCAGTTCATTGATGATGATGAACCAGCATTTCAGCAGAAGCTCCATACATCTGGAAGTGAAACAACACCACCTGGTAACACCACCTCTGGTACCCTGATGAGTATACTCAACCCTCCCCCAACAGTCTCCTTTAGCACAGCATCAGCTACACCAGACACAGGCACAACTAGTAAGTCATACAGTCCAGTCTCATTGGTACTACCAGTAAGTCGTACAGTCCTGTCTCATTGGTACTACCAGTAAGTCATGCAGTCCAGTCTCATTGGTACTACCAATAAGTCATGCAGTCCAGACTCATTGGTACTACTAGTAAGTCATGCAGTCCAGTCTCATTGGTACTACCAATAAGTCATGCAGTCCAGTCTAATTGGTACTACCAGTAAGTCATACAGTCCAGTCTCATTGGTACTACCAGTAAGTCATGCAGTCCAGTCTAATTGGTACTACCAGTAAGTCATACAGTCCAGTCTCATTGGTACTACCAGTAAGTCATGCAGTCCAGTCTCATTGGTACCACCAGTAAGTCATGCAGTCCAGTCTCATTGGTACTACCAGTAAGTCATACAGTCCAGTCTCATTGGTACTCCCAGTAAGTCATACAGTCCAGTCTCATTGGTACTACCAGTAAGTCATGCAGTCCAGACTCATTGGTACTACCAGTAAGTCATGCAGTCCAGACTCATTGGTACTACCAGTAAGTCATGCGGTCCAGTCTCATTGGTACTACCAGTAAGTCATACAGTCCAGTCTCATTGGTACTACCAGTAAGTCATACAGTCCAGACTCATTGGTATTACAAGTTAGTCATACATTCCAGTCTAGTTGGTACTACCAGTAAGTCATACAGTCCAGTCTAATTGGTACTACCAGTAAGTCATACAGTCCAGTCTCATTGGTACTAACAGTAAGTCATACAGTCCAGTCTCATTGGTACTGCCAGTAAGTCATACAGTCCAGTCTAATTGGTACTACCAGTAAGTCATCAAGTCCAGTCTAATTGGTACTACCAGTAAGTCATACAGTCCAGTCTGATTGGTACTACCAGTAAGTCATCAAGTCCAGTCTAATTGGTACTACCAGTAAGTCATACAGTCCAGTCTGATTTGTACTACCAATAAGTCATACAGTTGCCCTGGTGAGATTGAAAATATCACGGTTACACATGTACATATGCACATAGTTGACATATTCATGATTTGTGACTGAGAAGTTTGCCGTTGAGATGGAAACTTGTCTCATTTTGATTCATGTAACCCTCACAGGTTCAGCCCAGGAAGCCCTGACATCGCTGGAGTCACCGTTGTTAGGAGATGTAATGCTCACGCCATCAACATCACCATCCACTCAACTCATCACCACAACTGCCAAACCTAAAACTACATTTATCCCGCTCCAAGATGCAGCCAAAAAGTCCTTCACCACCACTCATATTAACGTCATCAGACAAACACCGGTAATGTCACCGTTTTATATCAGTCTGCATGATAAGTATTGCTTGTTTTGTTCATTATATCCCCACACAAAGTTTGGGGTAGAGTATTTTAGGCTGGTCGGACTGTCCAGCTGACCATCCATACAGCTTTCTGTCTAGAGTAGAATCCTTGGAAACAAAGTATTTCATGATTCACTGGCCACATCAAACTTCTATTGACCTCAGTTGTACCTTGGCACTACTTCTTGACCTAATATTCAAGGTCACAGGACCCACGTGTGTGTGTGTGAGGTATGCAGTCATTCACTGGCCACAGTGGCTGTTCTAGTTCATTAAAAAGTCAAGAGTAGCATTTTAAAGCAAGTTTGAATTGAAAATGAAGGAAAACCTAACAAGCCATGATGCTGGATGCTATCAGGTCCATGGCAAGTGAAGACAACCACTTCCTCATATTTTCTGTAAGGGCACCTTATATAGTAGCTCAATTTGACAGTGAAAACTTTTATATGGCTGCCTGTTTTTGTTCTTTTGACCTCAGAACCACTGGGTTATACTTATATTCCTGAAAATACAAGTTGAACCTCTATTATACTTATATTCCTGAAAATACAAGTTGAACCTCTATTATACTTATATTCCTGAAAATACAAGTTGAACCTCTATTATACTTATATTCTTGATAATACAAGTTGAACCTTCGTTATACTTATATTCCTTGGCTGTTCACTCGAACTTCAAATTAACTTCAAACTTTGGGTAAATGTGTGTTCAAAGTATATTGATGAAGTTTTGGCTGAGTACTTAGAAGTAATTAGTCAGTTTTTCCCCAATAATTGCATCATTATAAACTGGTAGAGGAACAGGGCTCAACCTGAAACTTGCCATATGTCTGCAGCCAGCATCAGTACAGGCAGTAAACACAACCAACGTGACTGTGGCTGTGGAACCCAGTGGACTGGACACCTCTCACATGAAGATGGAAGACTTCACCAGCCAGCGTCTGGAGGAGAGAGTGGATTATGGGCGTGACCTGTCTTATGGCGAGGAGGGCGGCCTCATCAGTAGTCCACCAGGTAAGCAACCAGAGTCTACGCTGCGTCAGCCAACATGGATGACAGACCTAAATACATATATGATAAATGCGTCATAGAAGTGAGATATTGTGTACAAAAAAGAATTAAATGAAAAAAAAACTGTCAAAAAAATGGGCAAGAAGCAGAACTGGGAATGGCCCCACTCTCCTCTCCAATCCAATGTCACCACTACCCAGGAATGTTGTCTTGGTCACCATGCTCCACCTTTTCTTACAAATAGGGATGAAAAATCATTTCCAGGTTGATGAGTGTACACAGTCATATTTTATTTAGCCATATTGAACTCCATATCTGTTCCAGGGATACTGTATTATAAGGGCACAAGGGCTCTGTGCACCTGTGCATGCAGGGCAGAATAAAGTATAGGCTTATAGTGCTTTATTCTGCTGTGCTACTTTCTTGTGCCCGTATAATACAGTATCGCCTTTGTTCCAAAGAATTTTTGGGATAAGTTTTCGCAAATGGCTCATCTTTCAGGTCCTATGTGTGAAGTGCCATGATTGTTGTATGTACGTCTATACAGTGGAATCTCTAATTAAACCTGTCTCCATCTCCAGGATAAAGAGTCCATTCTGTCTTAAGACCACTGATTTAGTCGTTTGTTATATTCCCTATTAAGATCACTACTTTTTAAGACAACATTTATTCAGTCCCTTAGGTAGTCCTGATGTGGACATTCCCTATATTTAGTTAACACATGACTGAAATTACAAGTTGTAAGCTTAAATTGTGTCTCAGAGCAGATGCAAAAGGCAGGTACCGCTGGCACCATTAGCCAATTAGCCAAATGCTAATGTTTTATTCATTTGGCTAAAGAAATTTGCAAATGGCTAATTTATCTTATATAAGAGTCAGTTTGAATTCTGCAGTGATTACTGTTTTATTTGCCAATTGGCTACAAATTTTGAAGACCCAGATATGTCCCTCAAAAGGTATTTAAATCAAATTTAAAACATAACAAATGTATGTAATCATTTACGGTTGTTAAGAAGATAAAAACCAGCTTGAGCATGGGCCTGATGGAAAAGCGTATGTGTGGAGTCTGTGCACACGTTTGTTAATACATTGCAACAAGGATCCAAAGTTTTTATATTTCTATTGTTTCTTTCCCTTTGGACCACCATGGAAATAAGTCAGTAGACTTTCTGGTGCCATCCTAGGTTCCCTACTGTATGTTATAGTTTTACTGTATATGAACCTGAATAAAGTCAATCAATCAATGTTATCCTGCAGGAAAGACTTATTTTCCCAACTGTTTCTTCTTTTTTGTCCCAGTTATTTGTGTTAAAAGTTGCCAACCAAAACATGCAAAATAGCAAGCGCCATCCAAAGTGTTCCTTCTGGAAAATACTGAAACCAGTAGCTTAAAAGTTTGAGAGTACATTATAAATTTGAAATGAGACGTACCCAAATGTGTTAGTGTAAAAAGGAGAAGTTTCTGTATGTCTTTTGTGACAAAGTTTATGCATGGTGGCAAGTTGCATAATTGTGTGCCATGCAGATTCAAAAGTGGCACATTAATGTGTTTTAATCATGCTGAAGGGCAAACAGATGACCTAATTGTGTGTTATACATGTTCAGGGACAAGCAGATAACATAATTGTGTGTTGTACATGTTCAGGGACAAGCAGGTGATCTAGTTGTGTGCTATACATGTTCAGGGACAAGCAGATGATCTAATTGTGTGTTATACATGTTCAGGGACAAGCAGATAACATAATTGTGTGTTATACATGTTCAGGGACAAGCAGCAGTTCAGACAGTCAGGGGGATACACACCCAACAAGGATCAGTAAGCGAAAACGAAAACCACCACCAGCTCCAGATGACAGTCCCCCACAGTCGACCATAGGAGGATGGATTCGGGCAGCCCTGGGGTGAGCTTGTGATTAGTTTATATGGGAAGAACCTACCAACCAATATATGGTACAATTCCTTATTTGGCTTGTGTTTTCATCATTTTAAATGTATGTTTCTAAATTGTTTATGTTGAAATTGTGAGATCAAGTTGATTGAAAGCAATATTGCGGTGGACAGCTAAACAAGCTTTTAGGCAAAAACGACTGAAATGAGCAGCTTTATCAACACAACAGCAAAGAGAAAAAAGATACTAGACCTTTGGTTTCCTCCTGAAGACATTTGAAATGGAACACAAAACTATACAGTAAAACCTTTTTTGAGAGACCCTTCCTTTGGGAGACCACCTGCCTTCTGTGACCACTTTTCTTGTGCAAAAACACATTCCAATGACAATTTATCTCTTTTGGGAGACCACCTGCAGAACCTGACCAGTGACCACCCAAAATAGCCCCAAGAGACCACTTATCCAGCCACAAATACCCCATTCAGATAAGTAAAATCCACCAATTTTGGCAAGATTACTAAAAGTGTTTTGATAAAATGAGTTTACAAAAACTAAATATGTTTATGATATCAACCGATAAATAAACATCTGACTGCCAGATGGAATTGGGTCTAATAAATGCAGAAACATGCATGCATGAATCTAAGTAGGATGTATTCATATCTAAATGTGGTCCTACTCTAACACCTATTGAGCAAAAGAGGATCAGAACCACCTGCATCAGGGCAGATCCATGTATTTGGCATGATCAAAAGTATTTTCTCAACAAAAGGAACAACACAAACACACAATACTCTTAAGAAAATGTATCAACATATATTTGAAACATAAAGGATGCCTAAATTGATTAGAAATGGGCTCTCTTTTGGTTGAAAAGGTGTTATTTATGGATGTTTATGTAGTATATAATTCAAATCTGCCCTGATCATGGTGGAAGCATCAGTCTGTTGCCCCGGCAACACAGGAAGTGAGCAGGATTGCAGTTAAATATGAATGTCTCCTATTATGGATGGAAATTTAAACTAGAAGTTAGTTGTTGGCCAGGTGGCACAACAACCAACCCACCTTTGAAAGACCACCTGCTTTATGTGACCACTTTTGGGTGTGTCCCAGAGGTGGTCTCTCAATACAAGTTTTACTGTACTAAAATTGTATGAAATTTATAATTCAGTATCATCTCAGTAGATATGTCCAGTCCTTAGAAGTGGGTAGTTTATCACAAGGTAGTTTTGTTAAATTCAGGCGATCTCTTATTTGTAGTTTGCTGCATCGCGTGTCTCGATTCCGAGGTGCTACCAAGGAGAAAGGAGAAATGAATGCAGCGTCATGGTTTACTCATCCAGGTAATACTTTGTACACAAAAATAGTCTGCATTGGTTTTCAACATATTCAATATGAATATATGATAAGCTGCTCTATTGTGTAGTCTATTTTAACGATTCCTGAACAAGGGACAAATTTAATGTGATACTTTTCAGTTTATTTTTGCATTGGCAAACTTTTCCGACCAAAGATGGCCTCCCATCACAATGAAAGTAAATCATCAGATGGATTTCTAAGTTACAGTTACATCCATTATATGTGAATAACACCTTTGGACAAAGAGCAATGGAAATTTTTGAAAAATTTGTCATTAGAAGGGTCTTCCACTTCAAGTCAAGAAGTACCGTATATTCAGAAATTTATTTTGTTGGAAGAATGGTGAATTACTGATACTTACATCTTTGTGTTATTTTGTAACATGTTTCAATTTATACCTGCATCCTTGAAATTCAGCTAAGTTAACAGCCATCATTGGCTCTAGAACTAAAAGCCCAACTCCAACCCAGGAAAACTGCTGACCAACGCTGTTCTACATGATAGATGTCATCCAGAATTCTCATTCAAACTGTTAATCTTAAACAAATAATTTGAGAAAACATTTTAAGTAGCTGATATTCAATCAATATCTGTTGGACCAGTTTAAGAGCAAGGAAGTTGTATTATTGCTTAAAAAACACCCAGAATTGTCAATTCCATTCAATACTGAAAATAAAGTTCAGCTGGTTTCCTGGACTGCATTGACAACTTTGTCTGCCTTATCCCAATCACATTTCAAGAACTTTGCACAAATTTGCCAAAATGGGTTAGCATTTATACCATCTGATGGTTTACCTACTATACTAGAATCCAGAACTCTGATGGTTTGCACACAGGAGTGCTTAGCTCTGATGGTTTGCCTACAGGAGTGCTTAGCTCTGATGGTTTGCCTACAGGAGTGCTTAGCTCTGATGGTTTGCCTACAGGAGTGCTTAGCTCTGATGGTTTGCCTACAGGAGTGCTTAGCTCTGATGGTTTGCACACAGGAGTGCTTAGCTCTGATGGTTTGCCTACAGGAGTGCTTAGGTCTGATGGTTTGCCTACAGGAGTGCTTAGCTCTGATGGTTTGCCTACAGGAGTGCTTAGCTCTGATGGCTTGCCTACAGGAGTGCTTAGCTCTGATGGTTTGCCTACAGGAGTGCTTAGCTCTGATGGTTTGCCTACAGGAGTGCTTAGCTCTGATGGTTTGCCTACAGGAGTGCTTAGCTCTGATGGCTTGCCTACAGGAGTGCTTAGCTCTGATGGTTTGCCTACAGGAGTGCTTAGCTCTGATGGTTTGCCTACAGGAGTGCTTAGCTCTGATGGTTTGCCTACAGGAGTGCTTAGCTCTGATGGCTTGCCTACAGGAGTGCTTAGCTCTGATGGCTTGCCTACAGGAGTGCTTAGCTCTGATGGTTTGCCTACAGGAGTGCTTAGCTCTGATGGTTGTCACACTACAATGCAGAGGGTGATGGTTTATACACTAGAATGTATAGGTGTGATGGTTTATACACTAGAATGTATAGGTGTGATGGTTTATACACTAGAATGTATAGGTGTGATGGTTTATACACTAGAATGTATAGGTGTGATGGTTTACTTACTAGAATGCAGATGATGGATGGATTACTGTCTTTTGAATATTTGACCTGAGGCAGTGACTGTGAGTTGACTGTCCCTCTAGAGGCAGTGTGAGTATTGACTGTCCCTCTAGAGGCAGTGTGAGTATTGGCTGTGCCTCTAATGGCCCTGTTCATTACACTGTGCAGTGTGAGTATTGACTGTCCCTCTAGAGGCAGTGTGAGTATTGACTGTCCCTCTAGAGGCAGTGTGAGTATTGGCTGTGCCTCTAGAGGCAGTGTGAGTATTGACTGTCCCTCTAGAGGCAGTGTGAGTATTGGCTGTGCCTCTAATGGCCCTGTTCATTACACTGTGCAGTGTGAGTATTGACTGTCCCTCTAGAGGCAGTGTGAGTATTGACTGTCCCTCTAGAGGCAGTGTGAGTATTGGCTGTGCCTCTAATGGCCCTGTTCATTACACTGTGCAGTGTGAGTATTGGCTGTGCCTCTAATGGCCCTGTACGTTACACTTGCAGTGTCACCTGAGGAAGCACCAGACTACTATAAAATCATCAAGACGCCCATGGACTTCAGTACTATTAAGAAAAAACTAGAGGTGAGCTTACACCAAACTTTGCTGGGTATGGTTGGCTGGTTGTGTGCATTAGAGGAATTTGAAATGAGTAAGGTACTGAAGGAGAAGTGAGGCACAGTACATTCAATGGGAAAATATTTGAATGAAGTTGACATCATGGGGTCAGTTTAATGCTCGTAACAAGTCTTAATATCATGCTTTGAATGTGCAGGTAATTTGTGAGACTTTCGTGCTTTACACACCTTTGGCATTGATTATCTCTGCAGCTTTTCAAGAAGGCATGACAAAATATCTGTGAGGAGATAGCAAGCAAAAACAACACCAAATGTAATGGAAATACCGAACGAGAGGATTTCTGTGCTAGAAAAGGGAAAGCTGTCAAAGCTTAACAAAAGTAAAGAGAACTTGCTGTCTGCATTGCTTTAAAGTTTTATCAAAATGCAGAGATGTATTTTAACCCTTTTCCCCTTGAATTAAGACTGAGTCAACAGCTTTCCTTGGCATGGGTTGGGCACTTAGTGCCCAACCCATGCCAAGGAAAGCTGTTGACCTGGGGCATGTGATCTTGATAAGTCTCATGTACATTTCTCAGTCAAATTGTTTTTCATAACTGTTGAAATTAGTAGAATACACTGAAGCAGACGACATTTGACCACCAGCCGGTTTTGGCCGGTTTGAGGGGGAAAGGGTTAAAGCAGATATCAAAAGATGTGTGGAGACAAAAAGAGAAGACAGGGAGCAAAATGAGAGACCGGGTAAATGTCTGCTCCATTTGGAGAACCTTGGGTAGTGCAATGAGTAGCCTTGGAAGCAAGAATAGGTAAGGTCAAGATCAGCTGGTTCAGGTGGGTTCTCAGTAGAGGGCTCTGTAGGCAGGCAGGCAGGCTAGGTATGTGTACTTCCATTAGTTTCCATTGTAATTTGCACCTATGTGACTTTAAAACTGTTCTACTTAAAAACACCAAATTTCTTGTGGTAAATGGCTGTATACAGTTAAAGTACACTTGTAAATTTGATAACTTTTGCTGCAAAACTGTTCAACATATTGAATGTTACTTTAACATAGAATCTTATGGGAATACACAGTTCTAGCTTGCAAGAATTATGTGTATTGAGTTA
This sequence comes from Hermodice carunculata, assembly GCA_964020975.1. Taxonomy (NCBI): domain Eukaryota; kingdom Metazoa; phylum Annelida; class Polychaeta; order Eunicida; family Amphinomidae; genus Hermodice; species Hermodice carunculata. The sequence goes on from CAXHWN010001661.1 coordinate 320,997, forward strand.
TGTATTAAGCCAAATACACATAAAAGTGCTAATTGCGACCTCTCCTATTAAAGTCATGACAGACATTCAACCTTTATCATGCTGAAAAGTGGGCAAGTTAAGTGTGCAGCCTGTGCCTTGTATTACTGTACAGGTACAATGTATGGGCATAGTACAGCTTCTTAGGTGATCATTTGGTCAGGTGGCAAAGGGGGTCTGTACATCTTCAGCTGGTCACGTTCTGTTCATACTCGACAAAGCTGTGCATCCTCATGTTTGTGTTTCACTGTTGTAGAACACGACATACCTGACATGGGAGGAGTTTCACACGGACATGATGCTAGTGCGTGATAACTGCCACAAGTACAATCCGCCTGGCCATGAGGTACGCAAAGACTGTGACGAGGTCTTTGCCTTCTACCAAATGGAATATGAAAAAATTATGGAGAAATGGCAGCAACGGGTGAGTGTATAACTGTTACAGCCGGACTGTGGTTTAATGTTAATCACCCCTGTTAATTTAAGAGAGACAGCTAGGGTTAGTTTTTTGCATTGAAAGAAGCCTACAGAGTATTAACTGGCTAGTCATCATAGGGCAGTGTAGTGCATGCCTAGCAAAATGGAGCCAATGGTGCTGATTTATTGAATAGAGGAAATAATGGGAAGAGAATTTTTTCAAGGAGAGAGTTTCTGATTACCAAAAGAAGCACTAAATAAATCATTGGAATTACAAGTGAAATCAGTAAATTTGACACTGTCCAACATGAAAGCTTATTTGGGGTTCTGTCCATGTGAATGGATTAACTCTTTCAGTCCCACATTTTAGACTAAGTCAACAGTTTTCCTTGGCACATTTTGGGCACTATGCAGCCAAAGTGTGTCAAGGAAAGCTGTTGACCTGGACTATTATATTGTATATAACTTCAGGCATGCTGGTACTTGAAAGAAATCGTTTTACAAGGAATGTGAATCCAGCACCTTGCTCTAATTCACAGCAGTGTTAACGAGGTTAGCGCTAGGATTTTAAAATTGGTAGCCAAACTTTCCCCTTTAGCAGAAAGACCTACACAGACTCTGGATTTGTTAAATTCCTGCATCAAAACAAATGAGTTTTTGGCAATTTTAGTTGCCATTTACTATCTGTAGTAGCCATTTTGGGGGTTTTGTAGCATTTTGCTATTTTGGCTAGTGCTAGCACTAACCTAGGTTAAAAGGTTTGACTTCGGTTGCAGTTGGCAATGAAGGAGTTAAGCTGACATGTATAGTGTAAGTACATTAATAGAGCAATGAAAGGGTTAAGCTGACCTGTATAGTGGAAGTACATTAATAGAGCAATGAAAGGGCTAAGCTGACCTGTGAGTGTAAGTACATTAATAGAGCAATGAAAGGGTTAAGCTGACCTGTGCAGTGTAAGTACATTAATAGAGCAATGAAAGGGTTAAGCTGACCTGTGAGTGTAAGTACATTAATAGAGCAATGAAAGGGTTAAGCTGACCTGTGCAGTGTAAGTACATTAATAGCACAATGAAAGGGTTAAGCTGACCTGTGTAGTGGAAGTACATTAATAGGGCAATGAAAGGGTTAAGCTGACCTGTGCAGTGGAAGTACATTAATAGAGCAATGAAAGGGTTAAGCTGACCTGTTCAGTGGAATACATTAATAGCACAATGAAAGGGTTAAGCTGACCTGTGTAGTGGAAGTACATTAAAAGAGCAATGAAAGGGTTAAGCTGACCTGTGTAGTGGAAGCACATTAATAGAGCAGTGAAAGGGTTAAGCTGACTTGTGTAGTGGAAGTACATTAATAGAGCAATGAAAGGGTTAAGCTGACTTGTATAGTGGAAGTACATTAATAGAGCAAGGAAAGTGTTAAGCTGACCTGTGCAGTGTAAGTACATTAATGGAGCAATGAAAGGGTTAAGCTGACCTGTGAGTGTAAGTACTTTAATAGAGCAGTGAAAGGGTTAAGCTGACCTGTGCAGTGTAAGTACATTAATAGAGAAATGAAAGGGTTAAGCTGACCTGTGCAGTGTAAGTACATTAATGGAGCAATGAAAGGGTTAAGCTGACCTGTGCAGTGGAAGTACATTAAGAGCAACGATAGGGTTAAACTGACCTGTGCAGTGTAAGTACATTAATAGAGCAATGAAAGGGTTAAGCTGACTTGTGCAGTGTAAGTACATTAATAGAGCACTGAACGGGTTAAACTGACCTGTGCAGTGGAAGTACATGAATGGAACAATGAAAGGGTTAAACTCACCTGTGTAATGTAAGTACATTAATAGAGCAATGAAAGGGTTAAGCTGACCTGTGCAGTGGAAGTACATTAATAGAGCAATGAAAGGGTTAAGCTGACCTGTGTAACGTAAGTACATTAATAGAGCAAATTGTTAATTCTGAACTGTTTTGTCTTTTTCAAGCAGACGCTGACATTGTCGCCATCAAGTAAGAAGATAATAAAATTGGACCGCAGTCCTGTGCGCTGCTGACAGTGCTATGTCAACAGAAGATGCCAATGACAGATAATTGATGTGACAGCAATGTATGGTGTGGGAGCCAGAAATCCTGAGGAGATGTTGGGTGAAGCAGTGGGATGTATTTACAGTGTACAGTACTCTGTATATCAAACAGACAGGACAGCTTTGCATTGTGCATCCACAGCAATCGGGATTATAAGATAACAGTCTCTTTCACAACAAAAGATGAGACAGTTCAATTTGACAGTCTATTATGTATAATGGCATGGACTGCCATTCAATTTTTGCAAAATGAGAACAAAGTCAAATAGTTACATGCCAACCCCGCAAAGATTGAGACTGGGAAGCTTTGGTATCCCATGATGCACCATGTGAGCTCTACTTTTTACCCCGAATGTGTACAAAGAGGAAACAGTACACTTCTGGTATGCAGTGGTACCCACTCTAAAGATCATCTCCATTAGGAGACCATTTATGTTTTAAGACCACTCTTTGAAGACCTTTTGTTGTATTTCTGTTAAATACACCAGTCCTTCATTTGAAAACCACTTTGTGCTGGAAGTAGGGGGCAGTGTACCACTGTATTAGCCAAATGTGTCACATTGGGCCACAACTTGTCATGTGATTGATGGAAAACACTTTTCAGTAACCTGGGTACACAGATGTGGAAGGCTAGCATGGAAGGCTGGTAGAATTCCTGTGAGCTGCCTGCAATCACAGACATGGAAGACTGGTAGAATTCTTGTGAGCTGTGTCCAATCACAGACATGGAAGGCTGGTAGAATTCTTGTGAGCTGCCTCCAATCACATTCATGGAAGGCGGATAGAATTCTTGTGATTTGCCTCCAATCACGGACATGGAAGGCTGATAGAATTCTAGTGAGCTGCCTGCAATCACAGAAGCATCTTTGTTGTAAATCCCTCAATAGCCCAGTAGAATTCTGAGGCAGCATTCAGTGTCTGCAAATTGCAGCTCCTGATTGAACCCCTTGTGCTATTATTGCTGATGGTATCTTTAAAGAAAGTGCATTGAGGCATCCTTGATGCGTCTGCATACAAAGACAGAGAGTAGGGTTTGCTGGGTAAAGGGCTGCCCCTTACATTATACAGTATGAGGTTCAGTAAACTTGTGCATTCTTTATGGACTTGGACTGCATCAGTTTTCCTCATGAAAGCAATGAAACCAGTTGACCAGGAGGCTGGCCGGAATTCATTGCTCTGTCCTGCCAGCCAGACTATCACATGACAGACTGAAGGAACTTTTAGCTGTCCACAGCAAAATGTATAAATTAATAGCTGTTCTTGTCACAGGTTGAGTGCCAAGCTTCCAACCTACATCCAGCAATAAACTTGCTACCAGGACATTCTAGTCTGAGGAGACACGTCTACAATCTGCTATCACAAGTTACTATTGAGAAGAAATTCCCGAGAAAATACTGAAAGTTGGAAGCATGTGACATTGACAATGAGGGCAGCTGTTTGTGTAGAAAAACTTAAACCGGCCAAAGCAAGTTTTTCACATGTAACAGTTTATTTTCTCAAAGTTAGAATTGTGTAATTATGGTATTATCAATTGACGTATAGTTGATCAAACTGCTAATTTTGCAAAAAAACTAATTCATCTAATAAATGCATTTACTAGGTACATATATTAGGGTAAGACATTGTCAGACTTTGATGTTATGGACATAATGGTCAGAGCCCTGATTACTGTGAGAGGGGGACTGGCAACTCACAGATCACTATAACAGATCCTGTGACATCCATAGTTGTTGTGCAGAGACATCGCCACATTCATGGTTAACATTCACATTGACACATCCCTGGCTGACAGTACTTTGTCATATTCACCATGTTACCAACCCTCCCGAATCATTCGGGAGTCTCTCAAAAATTCAGGCATGTGTTTTCTGCCCTCCTGACTCCTAAATTACCCCAAGAATCTCGCGAAAATTACCACAAATGTCATTCTAAAAAAAAGGTAAATTTAACAAATCCACTTTTCACATTGATATTTTTAAGACAAATTAAGCTTCTGTGCATCTTGCAGCATCTTAAGCACTCATGCCACCACTCAAACTTGAATTGAAGTACCCTCAAATGCCACAAAAATGCATATTTTGATGTCTATTTAAAAAAAAAAAACTCCGGTGGAGCATGCCCCCTAGGAGGACTTCGCGGCTCACACTGCTCACCATTTCATAATCTCTCAAAAATATATCTGCACGAAGTTGGCAACACTGTATTCATGGTAGCTGGGCAGGGATTTTGTTACATCTGTGGTTGATCGAGACAGTGTCTTATCCTTTGTTGTTGCAGAGGGACACTCACATCTGTGGTAGGAGGATGTCACAATCATGGCTGGTTGACAGACAGCTCACAGAGATAGTTGCTGTAAAGAGACAATGTTTCAGGCAGGGTTAGTGAGGGGGACATAGTAATATGCATAGTATGTGTATACTTTGGTTACAGCCATGGTTGATGGAGAGATATCCCATCCGTGTTTGCTGTGGAGAGACACCTAACCCATAATTGACTGCTGTATAGCCTCTGACATCCACGATTGACAGTGAATACATCATCACACCCACAGCTGCTGTGAAACAGTGTCACACTGGTAGTCTGAAAAGACCATGTCATAGCTGCTGGAGGAGCCGTCATCATGATCCTACTCTCTCCTGTGGTCTAGAAAGATATTTTTTTATAGCTGTGGAAGGAGCTATTATCATGATCATGCTCTCTCTCCTGTGGTCTAGAAAGATATTTTTATAGCTGTGGGAGGAGCAATTATCATGATCATGCTCTCTCCTGTGGTCTTGAAAGATATTTTTATGGCTGTGGGAGGAGCCATTATCATGAGCCTACTCTCTCCTGTGGTTGCAGTGGGAAACTGGGTCACTCTGAAAGGTGACAGAGAAGATATCCCTCATGTCCACATTTTGCTTCACCTGGTAATGTTGTGCCCTGAGGTGCTGTCAGGCACTTATTAACTGTGGTAACTGTGAGATGCCTTGCCCTGCTCAAGGTTGCTCTCAATGCAATACTGATGCATTATTCATTGTACAAATGTAAGTATCAGGAGTATAGACATAAAAGTGCTAATAAAATTTAGGGCATTGTTTGACTGCCCACTGATTGTGGGTCCTCAGTGATGACCCTATGTCAATGCTCAACTTGGATGCCAGTGATTTATTAAATGTGTACAAAATTTTCATGCATTTTTTGTTCTTGTGTTTTTTTGTGACTAAAAGCTGCAGTAAACCTGTACACGACTGAACCATTTGGTCTTGTGATGAACTCCTTGCCAAGTCTCATGCTAAATTTTCATGTTGTGAGTACATCTGTCATGTCACATTAAATCTTTCATTTATGAAAACATGATTTTTCATAAACCAGTAGTTTGTGAAAATCTTACTATCTGCCAAGAAAGGAAGCTATCATCAGATACAAATTCCACTTGATAATGATGTGACTCAGGGATAATGATGTGACTCAAGGCCTTTACTGCCAAAGGTCCCATAGGTAGAAGTCTCACTGTGGCCACTGGGCGTTATACTTAAAGTGTATCGCAGTTGAAAGGTACTGACAATGTAATTATGTCACAATTGACTATTATGTTGTCACCTTGCACCCTGTTTTTACTCCTCGGCCCACATAAGCCGGAAGGGTGTTGTCACCTACACGTCTGTCCGTCCGTTAATGCCATATCTCAAAAAATACCCACTTTACAGAGACTAAATTTTTATCACAGGGGGCCATTATGGTGTTTCAGGTGACTGTTGAAAAGTAGGTCACTAGGTCACAGTACTACATTGATGAAAAAAAACGGCATTAAACAATCCTTAAAAAAATACTGAATGTAGCTTTATCAATTATTTATGACAGATGGTCCTAAGGATGCCTCAGACACCCATCGAAAACTAGGTCACATATTTAGGTCACAATGCTGCATTGAAGAAAATGGCCGTACCATGGTATCTCCACATATTAAATTACTCATTGCAGCTGCAACAATTATTTATGAGAGTGTTGGTCCTAAGGGTATTATCATCACCTATGTGTCCGTCCTTCCATGCCTTGTTAACATCATATCTCCAAAAATACGTTATAGAGACCAAATTTTTATCACGGGGGGGGGGGGGGGGGGGGGGGGCATTGAGGTGTTTCAGGTGCCTATCGAAAAGTTGGTCACTAGGTCATATTTAGGTCACAGTACTACATTGAAGAAAAAAAGGTGTTAATACTTAAAAAATATTGAATGTAGCTTCATTATTTATGACATATGGTTCTAAGGATGCCTCAGACACCTATCAAAAACTAGATCACTAGGTCACATATTTAGGTCACAATGTTGCATTGAAGAAAAATGGCCTTACCATGATATATCCAAATATTAAATTACTTGTAGCTGTACCAATTGGTTATGACAGTTGATCCTAAGGATGCCTCAGACATCTAATGAAAACTAGGTCACTGGGTCACATATTTAGGTCACAGTGCCGCATTTAAGAAAAATGGCCTTCCCATGATATCTCTGCTCATTGCATTTTTGACCAAAGCTTTGTCATTAGGTCAAACAGAAGTATCCTCCTGGTCACACAGGTCTAAAATACGAGAAAACATAATATAACAAAGCTGGCCCGCATTTACTTGTTGTGTTTGTGTCATTTTGTCCATAACCGCTTCCTAGTAGTCATTACCGTATTTTGTAGTCCAAACCTTCTATCATGTTTGATCTATTGCACACTATCATTTCAGAACAAAAATAGAAAAGAAGATTTGATTCAAAGCAAATCTGTGTGCCTTCAAAAGTTGTAAATATTATGGGCTACAACTTTTGTCCTTTGTTACTTCACATTCCATTAAGCTTATGGCTGGATGAAAATTTCAAAGTCTAAATGACCTTGACCTTCGACCTTTACAGGTCACATGTAAATTGCAAAAATGTACAGTGTTACAATACCCACAATTTTAGCCCAACATGAACCAAATCAGCTGAAAATTGACCAAGTTATGGCAAGATGAAACTTTCAAAGGGCCAGATGACCTTGACCTTTGCCCTTCAGAGGTTGCAGGTTCTTACAAAAATGTGCCATGTTGCAATACCTACAATTTGAGTCTAACGTGAGTAGAATTGGATGGAAATTTGCTGAGTAATGACTGGATGAAACTTTCAAAGGTCCAAATGACATTGACCTTTAGAGGTCATGTAAATTACAAAAACGTGCAGTGTTATAATTGCTACAATTTGAGCCCAACATGATCAAAATTGGATAAAAATTGGCTGAGTTATGGCTAGATAAAAATTTCAAAGGTCCAAATGACCTAGATCTTTGACCTTTAGAGGTCACGTGTATATTACAAAAATGTGCATTGTTACAATAGCTATAATTTGAGCCAAACATGATCAAAACTGGATAAAATTGATTAAGTTAGGGCTAGATGAAAATTTCAAGGGTCCAAATGACTTTGACCTTTGACCTTTACAGGTCACATGTAAATTACAAGAATGTGCAGTGTTAAAATAGCTACAATTTGAGCTCAACGTGATCAAAATTGGATAAAAATTGGCCGAGTTATGGCTAGATAAAAATTTCAAAGGTCCAAATGACCTAGATCTTTGACCTTTAGAGGTCACGTGTATATTACAAAAATGTGCATTGTTACAATAGCTATAATTTGAGCCAAACATGATCAAAACTGGATAAAAATTGATTAAGTTAGGGCTAGATGAAAATTTCAAGGGTCCAAATGACTTTGACCTTTGACCTTTACAGGTCACATGTAAATTACAAGAATGTGCAGTGTTAAAATAGCTACAATTTGAGCTCAACGTGATCAAAATTGGATAAAAATTGGCCGAGTTATGGCTAGATAAAAATTTCAAAGGTCCAAATGACCTAGATCTCTGACCTTTAGAGGTCAAGTGTAAATTACAAAAATTTGAAGTGTTACAATAGGTACAATTTGAGCCCAACTTGCTCAAAATTGGATAAAAATTGACCGAATTATGAGTGGATGAAAATTTCAAAGGTCCAAATGACCTTGACCTTTAGCACATGTAAATTACAAAAATGAGCAGTGTTACAAACATATTAATTGAAGTTGGATTGGTTACCTGTACCTATCATAATTTTGAAGATGTTGAAGATTTAAATTTTCAAATGGCCCTAATTTGCATAATTTTCATAACTGTTGAACCTCTTTACAAAAACTCCAGACTTCATGTATGGCAGTATAATCATGCCAAGTTTGGAGTTTTTACGTATAATACTTTTCAAATGAAATGTCAAACAAATTTACCTGTAAAGAAGAAAGAAAGAATTCCTAGAAAAACAATATGTCTGTGTCGGCACACAGACATAATAACTTGCAGTGCATAAGGTGATTCACGTTTGATCTTTCAATTTAACAACAATTGACTTCTCCAAACTGTCAGACAGGTTCACTTTAAACTTGATGGCAATGTACCTTGGGTGGGCCTCTACCAAGTTTGTTTAAATGGTCATGCTCCATTGATTTTTATATTTTATATATGATTTTTTCTGGGTCTTTTTGGGGGCAAATCTTAAAATATCTTCTCTGAAAGCACTCACCCAATAGCTTTGATATCAGCTGGCTTTTCAGCCAGCAGAGCTTATGCCATCACTTTCAGTCCATCATCTGTCAGCCGTTCACAATTCACATTTTGGACTTCTCTAAAAGCATCAGCCAGATACGCTTTAAACTTGGTGGTAATGTACCATGGGCGAGTCTCTACCAAGTTTATTCAAATGGTCATGCTCCAGGTGTGTTTTGGATTTTTTTAATGAATTTTTGGTTCTATTATTGGGCAATCTTTAAAAAGGTTTTATTCTCTGAAACCAGTCATCCTAGTGCTTTGATATTCCTTTTTATTTCTGTTTTATTCTTTGGGAATTGAGAGATAAAACATTGGTTTTGAATAGCCTAATTGGACACCCACCGATCAGCTGTCACAATCATAAAGGGAGCACAACTTCCTTCAACTTCCAACATTTAGCCGTACATTCCAAAACTAAATTTTGGATATCCAAAATTCAACTTTGGATGTCAAAAATTGAATTCTTGATATCAATAATTATTTATGGATATCGAAAAATGATTTTTGATATCCAAAAATAATTTTGGATGTCCAAAAATAATTTTTTGATATCAAGAATTCAGTTATTGACAAGAATAAATGATTTTTGGATATCAAAAAATCATTTATATATCAAAAATTAATTTCTTTATATCAAAAAAGGAATTTTTGGTATAAAGAAATCAATTTTTGATATATAAGCAGCTGGGGCAGTGATGGGTGTAGTTACCTGGAGATCACCTGCGCATCCTGCAGTTAATGAGACAGCCTCCTAAGCCCATATCTGGTTGGACAGACTGAAACTTTTTTGGCTGATGGATCTTACCTGGCAGAAGAGCCTTTTGATACCTATGCGAATCAGATCCTGCGTCAATAGGTATTTAGCAATGTTTGTTTCAAGTACCATGCAATAAAGTGGTACCTGCTCTAAAAACACCTTTGAGGAGAGACCATATTGGTTTTTAAGACTGCTATTTGAAAACAACGGACTCTCAATTTATTGTAATTTACCAATTATCATTCATAGACCAGCTGCAATATGTGACCACATTTTCTGGCCATAGGGGTGGTATATATATATATATATATATATATATATATATATATATATATATATATATATATATATATATATATATATATATCAAGTACCACTGTATCACTGTATTTATGTAGGCTACTTGGCTACTTTTTGGAACTATGGAACTATTTAAGCTGGACTTCTGAAATTTATTTATTTATTTATTTATTTATTTATTTATTTATTTATTTATTTATTTATTTATTTATTTATTTATTCATTTATTTATTTATTTGCTTGTTTATTCATTAATAAATTTAATTTTTATTTAATTTTATTTTCAACTCACCATACCGTTTACTTTTACTTAACCTTTTCTTTATACTACAATGCTACAAGTGTCAGGTGTTGAAAAAAATATGTAGTACTTGATCCTAATGTATATTTCTTTACACATTTTAAACCTTTCTTGATGGGCAGGGACAATATAATGTTACAGGTGTATGCAATTTTCCCTCCAAAAGGCAGTCAGCAGAGCACAGGACAATCATGGTCCTCTTGTTATTTATTTATTTATTAATCAATTTATTTATTTATTAAAAAACCCATTGCTGTGGAAACAGTATAATAGATAAAAGTATTCAATATGATTATACCACATTTTTTGTCAAGTACTTAAAGGCAAGAAAATATCTCCCCCACGCCTTTTCCATGCGTTCACTACTTACGGTGTTAAATTAGATTAGATAATTACGGCTTGGTAGGAAATGTTTTTCCATATAAGCCGCTCACAGTTCATTACACAATTGTCATATTGGGTTTAAGAGGATGATCTAGTGCTCTATAAGTATACAAAACTGGATGGTCCTTAAAATGTGAATCTAACTATTTTTAAATGTTAATATGTCAGGAGCATGTACAATGTCACTCGGTAATGTATTCTACCAGTCTGAAATCCTTTGACCAAAGAAATATTTACGAACATTCGAAATGTTCCTTATGTTTAAAAGTCTCAATGAGTGACTTCTAGATCTTGCATTTTCCAGGAAGGGTGGTAAGCAGGTATCCAGATCATAGTATTCCCCATGCGTGTAATTGTAAGCACAAATGAGGTCACCTCTTAATCTCCTGTAAACCAGAGTAGGCAATTTGAGTGTTCTCAGCCTGTCCTCATATGATAAATCACTTAAACCTGGTACCCTCTTGGTCGCTCTTCTCTGGACAGATTCAATCAACTCAACCAGTCCCCACTTCCCTGGAGACCATATAGGTGCAGCATATTCCAGATGTAAACGAATCATACATTTATAAAGAGTTAGGAGGGTTTCCTCATTGATATATTCAAAGGATCGCCACAAAAGATCGGTTATTTGATTAGCCTTTTTCACAATGTTATGTATATGATCATCAAATGACAAATCCTTACTGATTAACACCCCTAAATCTTTCTCAGCGACTGATTTAGCTAGGTTAATGTTTCTATCTGAAGAAGTCATTTCATATTGATAGTCAGGATGGTTATTTCCTAATCTCAAAACTGTACATTTTGGAGGTTGAAAGGTGAGTTGCCATTGTTTTTCCCATAGTTGTAAACACTTTACGTCGTTCTGAAGCTCCATACAATCAGTAATGTTAATTGCAGGTTTGAACATTTTTATGTCATCAGCAAAAAGTTTAATGAATGATTTAACAACTTCAGGAATGTCATTCACATATATAACAAAAAGCAAAGTCCCAACACACTTCCCTGAGGGACGCCGCTGATTACCTCTGACCACGATGAAGGAGCTCCATTTACACATACTCTCTGTTTTCTGTCAGACAAAAAGTCACTTATCCATGATTATACTTTCCCAGTAATTCCGTAACTTTCTATCTTTTTTAGGAGACGTTGATGTGGGACAGAGTCAAATGCCTTTCGAAAATCTAAATAAATAACATCCACTGGCACTCCCTGTTCAAACCAATCAGTCCATTGGTCTAAGCATTCTGTTAAAGCCTCGCAGCATCGTTTTCAAACATATTCACTAAGATTGTTGTATGGCTATTCCAGTGACCAGTATCCAAACATGTTTACACGTTCCATTTAAGCAAAATTTGCTGTTCAATACAATTTCAGCATAATTTGGACTCAGACTTGGACATGTTCAGATTAGCCTATATAGACCGTTTGTCACAATTTCAGTGTGAAGTCAATCGATTCGCTTTTTAAAAAACTTTAACACATGTATAGGCTTTATTGTACATAAACTGAATACAAATATCAGTATCGTACGGCATGACGAGCACATATTGAAATGGAGAACATAATAAATATCAATTTATGAATCAGTGAAACGAAGTAAAGGCCGACGCAGTTCATAACATACTGTAAGTGAATCAGCAAACTGTTGGTAGACCATAATCCCTCTGTCAGCAAACTGTTGGTAGGCCATGTACCCTCTGTCAGCAAATTGTTGGTAGACCATATACCTTTTGTCAACAAACTGTTGGTAGATCATATACCCTCTGTCAGCAAACTGTTGGTAGACCATATACTCTCTGTCAGCAAACTTTTGGTAGACCATATACCCTCTGTCAGCAAACTGTTGCTAGACCATATACCCTCTGTCAGCAAACTGTTGGTAGACCATATACTGTCTGTCAGCAAACTGTTGGTAGACCATATACCCTCTGTCAGCAAACTGTTGGTAGACCATATACCCTCTGTCAGCAAACTGTTGCTAGACCATATACCCTCTGTCAGCAAACTGTTGGTAGACCATATACCCTCTGTCAGCAAACTGTTGGTAGACCATATACCCTCTGTCAGCAAACTGTTGCTAGACCATATACCCTCTGTCAGCTAACTGTTGGTAGACCATATACCCTCTGTCAGCAAACTGTTGCTAGACCATATACCCTCTGTCAGCTAACTGTTGGTAGACCATATACTGTCTGTCAGCAAACTGGAGCACCTTTTATCATGCACATGTATTGCGTAAAAAGTTTTTCTTGCTTTTCGAAACATGAATTGATGATAAATTAAATGTATAATCGAGTTGGTATACTTTATTAAAACTTATTTATTTATTTGTTTGTTTGTTCGTTCGTTCGTTCATGCATTCATTAATTTACTTCGTTTATTTACTTTTTTGTTTAATTGATTATCTATTTTGGATTGGCATTTTATTCTTTTCGATGGTTTATAAATGTATTTTACTGCTATTTGCTCACTGGGCTGATACGTAATATCTGTTGGTACTGTTCATAAGTTTGTTAGAGCATAGGTGGTCTCTTTCAAGGAATAGGAGGCCAGAGGCCCTGCAAACTTGATGATGATGACCAAATACAAGCTGAAATTAATAAACTTGACACTGTTGGATTACTTGAAACATATTGCGGAAAGGATGAATCGCTATTCGTAGATGGCTGTGTAATAAAAACACATGTACATGCATGCCCGAATACTCAAAATGCCCATAAACGCTATGGTAGCTTTTATAACAGTTTGCATAAGTAATAGTTTCAAAGCTGGTGTCACGTGCTGTGCTGCCAATGAGAAACAATGAGATAGTATGGTTCCGGATGAGCCAAGTTTTCTCAAAAATTGCTCAAGACATCTACTCCCTTTGTATATGTAAGTCATCATAGCTCAACTTACTCAAGAAGAGATATTTTTGACTCTTTAAAAAAGTGACATCTATACTTTTTATGTTCAGAACGAGCGGGACTCGAACCTGCAACCTTTAGCACCAGTCGCCTAGGGTGAAATGGGAAACGCACATATCCACTCGACCAAATGTTTTCAAAAGCAGGTAGTGAAATGAACTTTATTGACTGTACCGTACAACAACAAAATTAATAATACGGCATTCTGCCAAGATGTAATACAAAGAACAAACCAAAAAAAAAAAAAAAAAAAAAAAACAAAAGTAAAGAAAACACACACACACACACACACACACAAATACAACGTGATACGTAATATGGCATTATTGCTGAACCAAGCCAATTATGAGGATGCCAAATTTAAACACCAGTGATATATATACGCATGCATATATACAAAGGATACTTCTGCAACGAGTATCTCCGAATTTGTATACAAGCTTTCATAAATATACCTAGGTTAATAATAATTTCAAAGTTCTATGTTTTTATCATATATATAAATTTCTCCAGATCTGATTTGTTGTTAGAATCAAAGAAAATATCCTGTATTTTTTTTAATAGAATTTGCCTGGGTTCGTGAAATGATTGGCAATTGACTAAAAGGTGAAGTTCATCCTCGAGGGTATTACAATCGTTACATTTTCTTTCTTCCAACGGTAATTTTGATGGTCGCCTATATGTCTTTTTACAATAGCCAAATTGTGAGCACTTATCCTTAACCTTGTAATGTTTTTCCTTATCTTAAAATCGTTTATAACTTGTAAATAGCTTTCAAATCTTAACTCGTCTCGTGTGGCTATTTTAATGCTCGCATTGCTATATGAACGCGACTTTGCTTCCGAAGAAAGGAACACATGTACATATTTGCTTTTTCCAGAAAAAATATGTACGTGATGCAAGTCTCAACCGTATAAACCAGGACCAATCCAAACCAGACCTACATGGCCAAAAACTTTTTGATTTATGCAAAGCCTCTGGCATTCATATTCTAAATGGGGCATCTTTGGGTGACACTGTAGATTACCCTACCGTTCCTGTTTCAGTCATGCGGTTAGCCTACACCTAGCATCATTGATTATATGTTAGCTGACCTGGCTTCATTCAGAAGAATGAAATTCTTTTGTGTACGTGATTCAACAGTGCATTCTATACACTGTATGACCACTGGCATAGCGACCGGTCAATTTGAGGTGAATACACATGGTGTATCAACTGTAAAAGGTAAAAAGTTCGTTTGGTAAAATGGTGATGACATCAGAAACAGAACTGCTCTATACTATCTCTAAGTATATAGGATAAAATACATCAAATCAAATTATCTCCAGGTTACGTATGTAACGGGTATAGCGAGGCTTAATTCAGACATAGTGTCTGTGGCTACAAACTTACTAACATATGCTGGTAAAATTGTCCATACAAACAGTATCCGTATGGGAGGGAGCAGGCAGAAAACTTGTACACAGAGTAAAAAAAAAAAGCGAAAGAGAAAAGATGGTACAACACTGACTGCAACCAAATGTATAAGGATTTAAAGGACATAGCAATAGATCTTGATTTCTCAGAAAGGATAATAAGACGAGAACCCCACCTAAGAATGGTTATTCCAAGAAAACGGTTGAGCAAAATTTAATGCGGTTAACGGCTTTTTATTCTGTAATGCCTGAACTGCAAAAACGATTCATCGATTTTCAAGATTTTGCTTCGTTCTTTTTCTACAAAATAAAGAAAATGAACATCCTGGAAATCAAAGTGAAAATTGAAATGTCAAACTTTGAGAATGGATAACAGAAAAACTAAACCAAACATAAAAAAAATCGCAGGATCGCTTTTGTTGCCAGTATGTCTCGATAAAGATGCAAGTGTAATTATGATTTTATCACAAATAATAATAGTGACTTTATCGACATTTCTGGGGTGGGTACTTTGCGGCCAATTTTCCATTCTTTATTCAACAATTAACATCACAGACACTCAAATACGGAACATATAAATTGTTTGGAGTATGACGATTACACACATATGTGATTTGTAATCCTAATGCAAATACATTTTGAGCTAGGATTGATTAAAGTGGGATTTCTTGGTGTCTTGGCTGTCCTTAACTCTAAATAACATTAACAACATAAACATGCAGCATACACATGTAGCCACAATGACCATGCAACTTGCACATGGCTGTGGTATGGAATAGACCATGTTCATATCATTCATAGTTGTATGCTGTAATGAACCGTGTTCATATCATATTTATATGCTGTACACTTTGTGTCAATGTTTCGGCGCCCCATTGGACGAAATGGAACACTTTGCAGTGTTAAGTAATTCTCCGCACCCTCATTGGCATAAGAGACAACTTAAACACGCAATTCATTCCGTGTGT
Organism: Hermodice carunculata; assembly: GCA_964020975.1. Classification (NCBI taxonomy): domain Eukaryota; kingdom Metazoa; phylum Annelida; class Polychaeta; order Eunicida; family Amphinomidae; genus Hermodice; species Hermodice carunculata. Next base: position 337,108 of record CAXHWN010001661.1, read on the forward strand.
GGGGCAAGTGATGGAGGTTCGCTTCAATCCGGTTAATTTCAACACCAGCCGGAGCAATCCCGTACAGTCCATTGCATCCGGTGTTTAGTCTCAACCGTGTACGCTACTCTGATTGGCTGCATGAAATGTCGCCATATTGGAACAGGGTTGGAACTGTGCACGCGGAATTCTAACAACAGAGTACACAAAAGAGAAACAGAATTTCGTTGAGGTACAACAAACTTTGACACTGAACAAATTGCCAAATGGAGGTGGGGGGCTTTGACGACGCTGCAGGTAAGTGAGGAGTAGGATAGTTCGATCCATCACTGTGGATAGTGTCAGGAACGTATGATAGGGGTGTCTTGTTGCTCCTTACTGCGTTTCTCTTCCATGTTTACAGTTTTCAAACCCGACTTCCCATAACTTTTCTCAATTTGATTTCATTCACTGTTACTTGAAGTTCTTGAGACTCACTGGCCTGTTATTTGATTCAGCTTGTGTGTCTGTGCATGGAGGAAGAAACTAGATTTCTTCCTCCATGGTCTGTGTGACCTGTCACTTGCCACAAATAATGGTCACAGATCACAGCGACCTGCACCTTACAATTTCAAGACAAACAGACACACAATCTACACAAATCAACAGAACTCAAAACTTGTCAAAAGTGCTACATGCAACAAATAAGGTGAGCAAAATTAATATGACTTAGCAGCGAGTGGAGCATTTATACTAATTAACACAGAGCCTTCGGCTTCCTGTATATTTTACAGTTTTTTTTTTCTTTTTGACACGGTAAGTCATGGAGCTACTACAGATGGAGCAGTGTTGCCAATCCTCTTGTCTTGGATTACCCAGGAGACTCCGGGAATCTTATGCTGAAAATTCTTGAAAAATGGTGGATTTTTTACTATTTTGAATCACCTCTCAAAAAATTCATCAATATTCCCTTCTACATTTCATTAATTTATCAATCTCCCTTAATTTTACTTTTTATCTCCTGGATTTTAAGTTTGGCAACACTGGATGGAGGTACAGCCAACACTCATCAATGGGAAAAGCTCCATGACCTCCGCTGATAAAATCAGGCCGCTTATCTTAGTTGCCTCTCCCCCGGTGCAAATACACAACACCGCATGCACTATGAGTCGTGTGCCGACATGTGGATCGGCACATTTCCGCCTGTCTACGTCGGGTCTGTTTGACACCTACTGTATTTCCAGTTCCGTTATTTTGACAACAGTGATGGCGATGTTAGCTGGAAGAAATGTGGACCTCAGAATTTTTTAATATCTGTTCAAAGAGCTGTATTGTGTATGTAAGGGAAAGGAGACTGATGAAATGATTTACTGTGAAGGTCGCAATTGTTCAGTGGAGTGGCTCCACTATCGTTGTGTGGGATTGACGGAAAATACCATTCCGTATTATGGCCCTCTATCCTGTTTAATATTGACCAGAACCTGGTGATTTTTCATCCTAAATTTTAACGTCCGACACAATTTGACATTTATTTCACTTACCTTGTTGTTTAAAGTAGGTGTTTCCACAATCAGTGAACATAGTTTGCATGTCAGCAAGAGAGTGGTAAGCATGCTTTTTATCGATGTAAATGTAGCAAAGTTTGCTGACTTTTGTTGGCCATTTTAATGTTGATTATTTGGTCAACCTGCGATAACATTGTTGGGTTTCATCCAATTTCAATAATTCAAACACTGTTCGCAAGCACGCACCATGAACAGAAAGAAGAAACGGTTCAGATTTGCATCGTTGCAAAAGATATAGATTATTCAGCCCTCCCAGACACAAAAGCATGAGAGCGTGTGCTTTCAACGCACCATCTGAGGGAAAATCAGTGCCGCTCACAGGGCGTTTGTTTTGCACATCAGAGACGGCTTGGCGACCTGCCAATACACAGCCTTCCCTTTTGAAGTTCAAAGTCCCGCACTGGGGTAGCTGGTGATAGGATTGCTGTGTATTCGAAGCTTTACCTCCATCTAATAGTAGCTCCATGGGTAGCTAGACCTAGGCTATACCATTTAACCTTTGCTTTCGCAATAAAGGTCCTTAATTTCTGAGTGAGGAGCATCTGTTGACAAATAAAATAACTCCTATACACCTTAGCTCAATTGCCAATCCAATGAACGTACGGTGGTTGTGAACTCGTTTTCCTTATTTTCAACCTGTTGGTGCACCGATCGGGATTGAAGGGACGCCCACATATTTTGCATATACATCCATTGGAAAAGCCTCAACGCCCTGATCTGCATGTAAAAAGCAACCCCTAGATAGCTACATCACACGGAGTTTGGCATTCTGAAACTTCTGACATGCGTAGTTGTTAGCAGGCTCACCGGAAGTTTAAAATTCCATGGACAAAAAAAAAATGGCAATAACCAGAAAATTATGACCTCGAAAGAACAAAAAAATTCACCCAAATGTTGTATTATGACCTCGAAAGAACAAAAAAATTCACCCAAATGATGTTGGACCAGTAAGTTTTCTGTACTGTTTTATGCACTGAAATGATGTTAAATCCGGGAAAACCACCAGGCTTAGAGAAGACTCTCGAGCTTAGACTGGTTGGGGAATCACACAGGGATTTACCAATAGCTTGTCGGTCTCAGTGTTATGGGTAGATGAACTCCTAGTTCAGTCATATGCTAAATTTTTATTGTTCAAGTTCATCTGCCTGCTAACACCCTCTTTATTTATGAAACAGCATTTTCCTAAGTTAATGGCTCCCAAAGTTCCCCGTCGATTGCAGACCACTGCTGTTACATAACACTGTGATATACAATTTATGACTGGTGGTCATTGGGTGTCTGACTTGACACACTTGTGTCATGTTATTCTGCCTTTGTAGGGCCATGCCAAACTACAGTGAACCATGCAACGTCAGCCCGGCTAGGCATGGCCACACTTACATGTACAGCACGACGTACATGCAATAACATGCAACGTTAGCAACATACATTACATTCCTGGTATATAAGCGCGTACAGGGAGCTATTAACTTCAGTCTCTGATGAGTCACAGAGATGATGAAACCAGTCAGACTTTGTTTTGCACAAAGATTGACAAATTCCTCGTATATTTGCAGGATTTTTGTGGACGGTGTTCAGGGCTTGACATTAAGGATTTTGGCCACTTGTCTCAGGACACTTCTACTTTAAGTATATACAAAATCAGTTACCCAAATGCTTTAAAACCTTTAAAATAAATACAGCTTCTGTACTTTATAATTACAATGTAAGAAATAGAAACCATATATTTATAGGAAGAAGCAATCTCGTAGGGACAGAGACATGAAATCATAAAAATGTTTAACTCAACCCCTGAATTCATTATAAACAAAGTTCATACTTATAGCAAAAATGGTTTTGCCCTCTATGTAAAAAATGTATATTGAAAAAAATATCATTTGTTCTATCCCAAACTGTTCTGTTTGCAACACTCCTTCGACAGCCCCCATTTTGCTTTTGCTAATATGTAAGACATGATTTTTTCCATGCTTACTGGGTAAGGTACTTACATCTCTAAACCTATTCTAAGTACAATTTTGGTAAATCTATAGTATTTTTAGGTGGCCCTCATGATAGTGGCTGTTGTGGCCTTAATGAGGGTCTCCTGACTATGTTGCTGTAATAATATATATGTACAATCAGTCAAATAAAAGATATGTGAGTCTGGGTCTGGAGAGAAAATGTATTTGTCCCCCACAGAAGGTCATTTCTCCATACAGAATCTGAATTGACTTGTCCCATATTTTTGCAGCATAGACTCCAAATGACAGGTTATCAATTTATGAATGCATACCTGTCTGTTCTCTTTGTTTCTATTAATTTATTTTGTATTTTTCAGTTTTATTTATTTGTTGTTCTTTCATTGTAATTTTCTGAGTACACATCTGTTGTATGTGAAAGAAATTCATGATTTAACAGTCTGACAATTAGCACGCTGCATGATGTTAGACCCACAAAAGGTCTTTTTGTTATATTTCATGTAAATTTAAACAGTGTCTACATTAAGGATGTTTGATTTCGAAATAAGTTTTTCTTGTGAAGTGTTGTCAGGTTTTTGTGATGCTTATGATATGCCTGTTTCTACTTACAGAATTATCAAAGCTAATCTGGCACCTGTCTTTCATTAAAATATCCGACTCAACTTTCTTCATATCCTTCTGCCCAAGCTACCAAATTCCTCAAAAAAAAATTATTTTCTTTGTTAATGTACTTTATTAGTTACAGTGAAACCTCATTATGACCGCACTCAGATATCCGACATATTCATTATGATGACACAAGTTTTGAATGGCAAAAGTTCATTTTCCTTGTTGTTTGATTCATCTATGTGACATATTCACTTATCCGACACATTTGTAAGGGAACAGATGGTGTCATTATAATGAGTTTTCACTGTAATAAATTTATTTAACATATGCATGTGGTCCTTGTCAAGACCAGCTGATAAGTGTGCCATCTAGTGTCAATTTGAGGAATTACTGAAAATGCCATTATGCTTCATTTGAGCTGTGAGTGTGTGGAAATATAGGTCCACAAGGTTGGAGCTTCTTCAGGACTGTACATAAGAAAGGATTTAGTAAAAATATGTTCAACGAACATAGAAAATGGAGTACTGTGTAAGTAAAGTGAAAATTTGAAGCTCGAGTGAAGCTTTTGAAACATCGGTAGGTAGAAACCCCTATTATCGCTCATCATGATCTTTTCAATTATTTGTTGAGTTTTGACTATGTAATCACTGTTTATTGTACATATCAAATTTCCTTTGTGTTGTTTAACTTTAAGGTTGCAAGATATTTTCTTGCTCAGCACAGCTGTTATCAAGATAAAATGTATCATTTGAAGTCCTAGAAGTAACTAATAACTTGACTTTTCCAAAGAATTGGTGAAAATCCGATTTTGGCATTAACCCCCTGCCCCCCCCCCCCCTTCCAATGTTTTCTCAGATTTTTGGAAAAGTTTTTTTTTTGTACATAACCTCTTAAGAGAATTACAGTCTGTCAACACAATCTAAAGGTACTGGGCTGGATATGATACCTGCTGGATTAATATAAGACTCAGCCCAAGCTATCTACTTACCTACCGTAGGAACAGTTAACTTATCCATTATAAGAACTGATGTTGTACCTCAAGATTTTAAAGCAGCCGGGGTCAGAACCTTATAAAAAATGCTTCTAGTGTCTATGTTTATCATTTGTTCATGTCACTTTGTGTTTGGTCAAATGTATCAGAGGGACCCCTTTGGAAAATAAGTCTTTGCATTGACTTGCAAGGGTCGTCCCTGAAGGGTAACATGCCTAAGTTGTCTTTATTTTATATTATTTGTATTTTACTTGCACGCTGTTACCAGCTGAATAAAATTAAAAATTTGGACTGTTGTACATGCCTCTAGAGGCTGACACAAGGTCAACAAAAGAGTACAGATCTCAATTGACAGGGCAAATAGTGAACTCCATCACATATTGCTGAATGCCAACTGGTGGAACCCACTGGTCACATGGTCAACTTGTGGAACCCACTTGTCACATGATCAGCTGCTGATGTCAGGGAAGGTCTGCTGTGTGAACCTGATGGGATAAAGCCATGTGTAAATAAAATCTGGCTTTATTCCATCAGGTTTGTGATGCATACTTTCCCAGCATTCCACGATGCCAAATCCTTTTCCTTGTTGAAAATTCATGAATGTGTCATTAATAGACAGGAGAAAACTGAGTCCCTTCAAAATGCCGAACTGTGAAATCTTTAGATGTTGTGCCCAAAGGTTTTAAGTGGAATGTTAATTTTGACAGAAACTGATTACCGTTGAAATTTAGTCCAGAAAAGAGACCAGAGCTGAATGAATGTGCATTAGATATGGCAGAGACGCATGTTTTCAACTGATGATGTAGGATGGATAGGCCTGGACTTTGTAAAATTTAATGGAACCGTTCAGTTGTAAAATAATTACATTCTCCACATGGGGGGGGGGGGGGGCAGACAGGTAAATGTGTTAATCTTGCTTCAACATATTCCAGGGATTAGACTGAATCCGGATGTGCCTTGTGGTATCACAGGGAACACAGCAGTCACTGGCCAACTGCTTCCCCATTACTTCTATGTGACGAGTCCCTATAAGGCAGTTTTGGTGTAGTATAACTGTCTACTCTGTTGAATCCACCAGCAGCTCATCATAAACTGATAGAAGGGAGCATTGTATCTTCAAAATATATGGCCAAGGGCTATGTTTCATCTGAGGCAATCTGTATGAGGGGTGGGAAGCCAGCATGGGTGGCACCAGTGGGCATAATGCAAGAGCAGTGTACATACACTTGCCAAGACATGCTGGAGAGAAAATATTTTCAGTATACGTAGTTGTCAAACCAGACTATTAAATGTGTTTCAGTTGTTCTGTCTGAAATCTTACCTTTACACCTCTAAAAAAAAGCATCTGTCTTGAGAGGCCTTGATTTGGTGATCCATAGGGTGGTCTATTAAGGCAGGTGTCCTAGTATATAATTCTGATTTGGTGTGTATGTGTCTTGCTCTGAAGAGAAAAGTGAGTTACTGTGATTGCTAAATGTGAGTGTGTGATTGTGTACTTGCAGGCAGTGGTGGAAGCACTCCTGTACAAGATGAGCCCGAGTACGAAGGCTACCAGGCAGCAGAGGGCAGTGATGAAGAGGTCTGTGTACAAGAACAGGACAGAAAATGATAACACCAGACATTAAACAATGACATATCCAGGGTTTCTGCCAGAGGGTAAAAAGAGTAAAATAGCATCAAGGGTACTTTTGTTTACCCTAAAATTTTAGCGGAAAAGAACAATTTTAGCATATATTACCCAGAAATACCCCATAAAGGCTTCATTATTAGAATTTTTAGTTGAAAGTGGGAAAATTTGAGTTCCCTAAAATTTGTATGAACATTACTGGAATAACCATTTTACTTTTTGATTGTTTAAAATGGAGTAAAATGACAGTTTTGATACAAAAATAAATTTTTTCTTTCATTCTTAAACAGTTAATTCAATTAGATAACTGTACCACAACCTATGATGACTAACTTACAAGTTTGCCATATTTTGTCAGTTTTATAACGGATATTGTTTAGAAATTTGTATGGAAAGTTTGTGTTTATGACCATAAATGGAATGACTTGATCGAGTCCCTGCTTGTTTTTTTTTTATCAAATTGCAGACAATGTCATAAAAACTATGATGTAAGATGATACTTGTACAGCATTTAATATTGTGTAATTTGCACAGCAAAATGAAATTTTTGCAGTTACTGAACACCAAAATCATGTGTTTGTTGGAAACGCTGTCCAGGTATTTGCCAAATACATATATGTTAAAGCCAGCAGGCATAAAAATGAGACGCTATTTGAAAGTGGGAGATCTACAAATTAAAAGTGATTCAATGAAAATATGCTTTGATTAATCTAAATGAAAACAATCAGATTGGTTTAAAATTTATTCTCCCTGAGCTCATGATTTGACCTGAAGTTGACACTTTTCCCAATTTTTTATTTAAAAAATAATAAGGATTTAAAAAAACCATAATTTTTCTTCTAACGTAAGCTCTGTCTGAGGCCACTCTTAAAATATTGCTTGTTTGCCCTACCTGACCTACCCAATGAATTTGCTGGCTACCCAAAGAATTTTTTTTTATTTGAGGAATAAATCCGTCATTATTGTATATTACTATTTTGAGAATTGGGATTTTGGCCAAAAAAAAAAAAAAATGGCCTACCTACCAACCCCCCAAAATTGGATTTAGATGTTACAGCAAAACCAACATATTTTCAAGGATGGCCTGTTCAGACTAAGGTCAAAACTTGAACTGTAACTAAGGTAATACTTGAGAGACACTCCGCTCCTTTTTCTTTGATATGTATGTCCCTTTTCAATAAACTCAAAATGATAGTCATGAACACCTTTATCCTAAACTAAGTAGCATCTTCGTTCAAAAAATGTAGATGGTTAACAGTATTTTCTATGCACAAAGTTCAAAATGAGTGTTACCCAAGTTACAGTTCAATTTTGGAACTGCTTGGCCAGTATGATGGCTTTGGCCAGTATGATGGCTTTGGCCAGTATGATGGCTTTGGCCAGTATTATGACTTTGGCCAGTATGATGGCTTTGGCCAGTATGATGACTTTGGCCAGTATGATGGCTTTGGCCAGTATGATGGCTTTGGCCAGTATGATGACTTTGGCCAGTATGATGGCTTTGGCCAGTATGATGGCTTTGGCCAGTATGATGGCTTTGGCCAGTATGATGGCTTTGGCCAGTATGATGGCTTTGGCCAGTATGATGGCTTTGGCCAGTATGGTGGCTTTGGCCAGTATGGTGGCTTTGGCCAGTATGGTGGCTTTGGCCAGTATGATGGCTTTGGCCAGTATGATGGCTTTGGCCAGTATGATGGCTTTGGCCAGTATGATGGCTTTGGCCAGTATGATGGCTTTGGCCAGTATGATGACTTTGGCCAGTATGATGGCTATGGCCAGTATGATGGCTTTGGCCAGTATGATGGCTTTGGCCAGTATTATGACTTTGGCCAGTATGATGGTTTTGGCCAGTATGATGGCTTTGGTTCAGTATGATGGCTTTGGCCAGTATGATGGCTATGGCCAGTATGATGGCTTTGGCCAGTATGATGGCTTTGGCCAGTATGATGGCTTTGGCAAGTATGATGACTATGGCCAGTATTATGGCTTTGGCCAGTATGATGGCTTTGGGGCTCCAGAAAGTCCACCAGAGAGGCCATATGCCCCACCTGTAGGAAGTCTGGAGCAACCAGTATGATGGCTTTGGCTAGTATGATGGTATCTGTGTCGACCTGTTTTTGTTTTTTTTTAAACCTGTGTAGCTTTTTTGATGTTTTTATGTTTCATGTACAAATATAGATCTATGCATCTATGTATATGTGATGACAAGATTCTAAGGACTGTTTTCAGAGAAATGTGCCAGTTCAGTTTTATACAGGAGCAATAGTATGCATAACCTGAAGGTAAAAAATTTCTGTTGATTATTGCAGGGAGAGTTAGTGTCGGAAGATGAGGAACAAGCTACAGTGAAGGACAATACAGGTGGCCCACAGACTTACTCTGATGATAGTGAGGGAGAAATACATTCAGACCAAAGTGATGAGGAAGGGGAGATTGGTGATGACCAGCAGGTGTGGGAGGGGGAGCAGGGAGGGTACAGAAGCGAGGACGGTATGGAGGAGGGAGAGGTGGATCAGATGGCCTCAGGGTCGGAAAGACAACAGGAAAGTGATGTTGAAGGTGATGATGATAACGCAAACCAGATAAGTCAGGAAGGTCAGGAGGATGACAGTGACGGAGAGCTGGCAGACAGCGAGGCAGAAATGGAGGACCCCAACATGCAGGGTCAGAGTGAACCAGTTAACCCCTACTCTCCCATGGACTATGACTCGGACGATGTAGGAGTTGGGGATAGTGGAGATGAGCAGGAAGGTGCCAGGGATGACGGCACAGATGTGTACAATGGGGCACCAGAAAGTCCACCAGAGAGTCCAGATGCCCCACCTGTAGGAAGTCCAGTGCAATCAGCTGAGGGAGATGGTCCACAGTCCCCATATAGTCCGCCGCAGAGTCCAGATGGAAATCCACTGGAAAGTCGTAGTGCCAGTGGCAGCCCACATGGTAGTCCAAGAAGTCCTGGAGACATGTCTCTTGGAAGTCCAAGAGACAGTCCTCCTGCAAGTCCAGTTGGTAGTGGTCCTGTCAGTCCTGGACAGAGTCCAACAGGGAGTCCAGCATATGCACAGGAAGGTAGTCCACCAGGGAGTCCTGTGGGAAGCAGACAGGAAGGTGCACCAGGAAGTCCAACAGAAAGTGGCCCACAAAGTCCATCTGGAAGTCGACCACAGAGTCCAGACAGGAGTGGCCCACAGAGTCCAGTAGGAAATGGTCCACAAAGTCCAGTTGGCAGTGGTCCACAAAGTCCAGCAGGGAGTGGTCCACAGAGTCCAACAGGAAGTGGTGGAGGCAGTGCAGGCAGTGATGGTGGTAGTAGGTCCAATAGTCCAGCTGGCAGCAGACCCCAGAGTCCACCAGGAAGTGGCCCAGTGAGCCCAGCAGGCAGTGAACCAAGGAGTCCAGCTGCTGACAAACCTGCTAGTCCAGCAGGTAGTGCTGGCAGTCCACTTGCCAGTCCAAAGCCAAGCCAGGAAGAAGCAAAGAGTCCTTCTGGTAGTCCACCTGGGAGTCCAGTGGCACAAGTGTAAGGAGGCTTCTTATACTCACAAAGAGTCCATACTTAAAGAATTGCACATGAATTTATGGATGCAAAATATCTAAATGCTAGGTTGAATTTATAACTTCTTGCAGTATGTGTAATCATTTAGACAAATATTAGTCAGCATAAACGTGGAAGTAACACTTAAGTGAACTGCTGCCAAAACAACTAAAGATGTATCCATGCTGTGCAGACAACCAGTATATTTGGCTCTTTGATCCTAGTATGATGTTCATTTCAGAAATGAATCACTCCGCTTTCTATTTCGTCTGAGAATCTTAGCGGTTAAAAATGGTGTTCACATGGTCATATTTTTAAAGAGCAGGGACTGCACCTGATGTGTAAATATATTTTGATGAATTGCTGTCATTTTCATGGCACAGGTGCTTTTTACTTTTCTGTGTCTTGCAGGACTGACAGTGGGGCAGGTGTCCCTGAAGACCAGGAGGACAGGCCTAAAGAAGAAGCTGCAGCGGCTGCAGGTACCTACCATTTTGTGCTTTTATGCAAATCAAAATGACAGGTGCTCATCAATTGCAAAACTGTTTTTCACACTTTTTTGTTAGTACAGTGGTACCTGTCTTGAGAGACCGCATATCTTTTTAAGACCGCTCTGTCAGAGCACTGTGCTATCTTTTCCATGTTATTAAACCTCTAATGAAAGACCATCTGTTTTGAGAGACCACATTTTCACTTGCCCTAGGGGTGGTCTCTCAAGACAGGGACCACTGTATATGAGGAGTAGTCACAAATAGCAATGAGAGGTATCCTAGTTCTGGAAATGTTCATGCTGGACATAAGTTTGCACTGGTACTTGATGTGCAAAATTAAAATGCATGAAGAAAGGTATATTATATCTTAATATTAAGCACAATGGTCTCAGTAGCTTTTGAAGAGGGCAGGACAATATATTGTGGGGGTAAGGAGCAAAAAAGGGCTATTACACAAATAAAAGTCTTGAAATATAACATAGTGAAGCTTGCTTACCCCTATGAGCATTCTTCCTGATTGCCAAATGTATTGGGGCATGGTGGGCAAGCTTTACCTGTAATCCCCAGCTCACCAAACACATCGAGTCATCATGAAGATTCACAGTTTTGATACTCCTAGATCGCTTTTTTCTTGATAGAAGTGTAAAATTACAAAGAGATGTCGGGATCAGAAAAAGGGAACTATTTGATTTACACTTAGCATACAACCTATTACATTACACCAATTATGCAGACTTGAGCTCTGATTGTCTAGGGTGAGAATGGCACACCAGATTAAAGGGGTAAAAACAACCTGGGTTGCATTAATCGCCTTGATTACATTAACAATTGTAATGCCCCAGTGCAAAAGGGCAGCAGCTATAGACCCCTGTCGAACGTTTTCATCTTGGCATTGCATATACCGAACCCGAACGGTGCCCGGCTGGGGATTGGTAATGTGCACCGAGTAGCAAGTACCCGGTTTGGTTTCAAAATGCATGCTCAGTCAGGCTCTAATATATATTATGTAAATCTCCCCTTCATCTTAACTTGCAGAGAACACCAGCATTAGATTCTGCAATTTTCCAATGTTTAAAAAAGAAAATCACATTTGTGGGAAATTAACAACATAGGAACATTTGTGGAGCTACAGTATTGAACTGAATATTCAACCTGACACACAAATATTGTGGCTAGCCAGTGATGTGTATTGTATGTTATGACATAGCTGTCTGATGTTTCTTCAGATGTACATATCAGACGTTTTCATATGAAGTTGATAATGGTTAATTATATAAAGGTCTTATTATATCGCTGTAATATACTGTCAGGTTTTCTATGAATTAGGGCGATGGGTTGAAGTCAACTTGTACCACATTAATGTAAATTTTAACACTGAAATGTTGATAGCCCAGCATTTTACAGGAATCTAGTGCTTTGAATTTCCCCAAATTATTGATATTGTATTAATGTAACAGCATTGAAATATGTGTATCCTGGAAACAATTTGTTGTAAGATTGCTTTGTTAATACTGTAGCACCTGCTATGTAAGACCATCTCTTTGGCCAACGAAAAGTGGTCACATATGGCAGGTAGTCGTAAAGTTACCAAAAATTAAAGATTGCTGCACCATCAGAAATGTGGTCACAAAAGCCAGGTGGTCTCTCATGGCAGTGGTGCCAAATTGTAGGTACCACTGCATTTGCAAAAATTGAAAAAAAAAGTTATTGGTCAGTTGATGATTCATGTGTATGCAAAATTGATTCGGTATAACATTTGTATATTACCTGTTTGCACATTTTTTCCCTCTGGTAAGATGTTGTTATTGTCCCTGCCACTGAGGGTTGTATGGGGGGATATAGAAAGAGTAGGGATAGGGACTGTCTGTCTGTCTGTCCATTGCATCCAACACAGCCTGTAGCCCATAAACCATTTCAGGTAAGATTATGAAATTTACACCACAGGTGTGTCATGTGTAAGGACTGTGGCCCATGCCTTGTTGTTGATCTTGACCTCTTTTCAAGGTCATTGGACTCCTAAAGTTGCATTTTGAAGCATGCTTTTTTTCCCCATATTTCGAGTTTTATCAAAGCTAGGCCTCTCATTTTTGTACCCAAGAATGATTTTATAAGTGTTTTATGTGTACCATATTTTGAATGACCTTGACATAATTTCAAGGTCATGGTGACCCAATACATATCCTGTCGTTGAAACCAAGTCACAAAACTGGTCTTGGTGGTAATGTATTATAGGTGTGTATTATAAATAGTCATACATGTATGTCTTGTTTGCATTTACAGCAGCCAAAGGCAGTGATGATGAGGATGAGAGTGATAAAGAGTAAGTGATGACATAAATATCTTTATTGATTTTCTCAGCCCAGGCTGCTAGGCTGTCAGGGTGCCAGGCTGGTAGGGTGTCAGGCTGGTAGGGTGTCAGGCTGCCAGGCTGGTAGGCTGCCGGGCTGTCAGGCTGGTAGGCTGCCAGGCTGGTAGGCCGCCAGGCTGGTAGGCTGTCAGGGTGCCAGGCTGCTAGGCTGTCAGGCTGCTAGGCTGTCAGGCTGGTAGGCTGCCAGGCTGGTAGGCTGTCAGGCTGGTAGGCTACTGGGCTGCTAGGCTGTCAGGCTGCTAGGCTGTCAGGGTGCCAGGCTGGTATGCTGCCAGGCTGGTAGGCTGCCGGGCTGTCAGGCTGGTAGGCTGCCAGGCTGGTAGGCTGTCAGGGTGCCAGGCTGGTATGCTGTCGGGCTGGTAGGCTGTCAGGCTGGTAGGCTGCCGGGCTGTCAGGCTGCCAGGCTGGTAGGCCGCCAGGCTGGTAGGCCGCCAGGCTGGTAGGCCGCCAGGCTGGTAGGCCGCCAGGCTGGTAGGCCGCCAGGCTGGTAGGCCGCCAGGCTGGTAGGCTGTCAGGGTGCTAGGCTGTCAGGCTGGTAGGCTGCCAGGCTGCCGGGCTGGTAGGCTGTCAGGCTGGTAGGCTGTCAGGGTGCCAGGCTGGTAGGCTGCTAGGCTGTCAGGGTGCCAGGCTGGTAGGCTGTCAGGCTGGTAGGCTGTCAGGCTGGTAGGCTTCCGGGCTGTCAGGCTGGTAGGCTGCCAGGCTGGTAGGCTGTCAGGGTGCCAGGCTGGTAGGCTGCCAGGCTGGTAGGCTGTCAGGGTGCCAGGCTGGTAGGCTGCCAGGCTGGTAGGCTGTCAGGCTGTCCACACTTTAGGCAAAACAATGAAAATACATACATTGTATATCTATATATTGTTAGAATCAGTGTGTAAGTGTCTTTACAGAAGGCTTCAGGTAATTCAGATTTATCTGACACCCATGCAGGAAATAAGCAAGTACTTTCCAGAATGGGATGTGTGGGGGGAAAAAAACATACAAGATTATTCCTATGAAGTCTCACATACAGGGTTATTCCTAATAAGTGTCCAGTACACATACAGGATTATTCCTATTAAGTCTCTAGTACACATACAGGATTATTCCTAATAAGTGTCCTGTACACATACAAGATTATTCCTATGAAGTCTCTAGTACACATACAGGGTTATTCCTATTAAGTCTCTAGTACACATACAGGATTATTCCTAATAAGTCTCTAGTACACATACAGGGTTATTTCTATTAAGTCTCCAGTACACATACAGGGTTATTCCTATTAAGTCTCTAGTACACATACAGGGTTATTTCTATTAAGTCTCCAGTACACATACAGGGTTATTCCTATTAAGTCTCTAGTACACATACAGGGTTATTTCTATTAAGTCTCCAGTACACATACAGGGTTATTCCTATTAAGTTTCTAGTACACATACAGGATTATTCCTATTGAGTACTGCATGCACCCAGGAAATATTCAGAACATGACTTTTAGGGGTTAACTTCCTCTCAAAGCTGCCCAAACGTCAAATGTCATCTGCTTTGATGGTGGTTTTTACCAAATTCAACAGTAATGAAAAACAGTTTGAATGAGAATCGTTGACATGCCCAGGTCAACAGATTCTGGGCATGGGTTGGGCACTTAGCACCCAGTCCATTCCAAGGAAAGTTGTTGATTCAGTCTAATTAAGGGGGCAGGATTAAGACCTGTGTTTCAAATACAACATTTTTCATAATTAATGGTACAAAGTTATAATATACAAAAGTCATGTATATAATTTGTCAACATTTTACAAATCATAAACATTTATATTTTACCATTTTTTAAGTCATAAAAAGTTTGGGGTGCTTATTCAGACAGAGGTGCCAAGAAGATGACCCATGTAAGGCCCTGCAATTGTGGAATTCAGTCAGTTAATTGACATGTACATTATAGTAGTTGCTTTCAAGAGAGATATTAGTAGGTCAGTTTGATAAGCTCATGGAGTATTAACCCTCTGAACCAGTGAATACCCAAACATTGACAGTCAATAGTTATGGAAAGTAAAGCAACATTTTACCCTTTCTTGCTTGAATCACTGCAGAGCACCTGGATGTAAATTTTAGTCGGCCTGAATCTTTGTACTTCAATTCTGTGCCAATAGAAAGTATGTTTGATGACAACTGAAGATAATACCTATTGTCATGACATGTAGAAATAGACTGTTTGACATCCAAACATTTTTTTTTAGCTCAGCTGACTTGTCAGTCAGCTGAGCTTATCTTATGGTCCTCCGTCCGTCGTCCGTCCGTTCGTCCGTCAACAATTTACATTTTCGACTTCTTCTCCGAAACCATCAGCCAGATCCACTTCAAACTTGGTGGGGATGTGCCTTGGGTGGGTCTCTACCAAGTTTGTTCAAATGGTCACGGTCCATTGATTTTTGGATTTTTAATGAATTTTTTTGTTCTTTTTTGGGCAAATCTTAAAAAATCTTCTTCTCTGAAACCACTCACCCAATTACTTTGATATCACACAGAAACACTCTCTGGGACACCTAGTTCTTAATTTGTTCACCAGGTGGCGCTGCAATTTTTTTCTATTTTTTCATGAATTTTTGTGTGTTATAGCTATTTTCGACTTCTTCTCCAGAACCGTCACTCAGATTAAGCTGAAACATGGTGGATATGTTCCTTGTAGAAGGGTCAAACGAAGTTGTTCACTATGTGAGAATGCTGCAGATTCCTGATTTTTAACGATTTTTTCCATTCGGGTACTTATCGGTCAACGCAGCTTTCCTATTGATTACTATGGAAGTCAGTGAGCATTCTAATGCTAATTCACATTTTCAACTTCTTCTCCAAAACTCTCATCCAGATTAACTTCAAACTTGGTGGGGATGTACCTTGGGTGGGTGTCTACCAGGTTTGTTCAAATGGTCATGCTCCAGTGATTTTTGGATTTTTAATGAATTTTTTTGTTCTTTTTTTGGACAAATCTTAAAAAATCTTTTTCTCCAAAACCGCTTACTCAATCACTCTGATATCACACGAGAAGACACCTAGGGACTCTGTGTTCTTAATTTGTTGACCAGGTGGCGCTGCAATTTTTTACTAATTTTTTATGAATTTTTGTGTGTTCTAGCTATTTTCGACTTCTTCTCCAGAACCGTTACTCAGATTAAGCAGAAACGTGGTGGATATGTTCCTCCTAGAAGGGTCAAACAAAGTTGTTCACTATGTGGGAATGCTGCAGATTCCTGATTTTAAACGATTTTTTCCATTCGGGTACTTATTGGTTAATGCAGCTTTCCTATTGATTACTATGGAAGTCAATGAGTATTCTAATGCTAATTCACATTTGCGACTTTTTCTCCAAAACCGTCATGCAGATTAACTTCAAACTTGGTGGGGATGTACCTTGGGTGGGTGTCTACAAAGTTTGTTCCAATGGTCATGTTCCAATGAATTTTGGTTTTTTTATGATTTTTTTTCAAAAATCTTTACAAAAGTTTTAACATGGGAATTTCTTGTAATGG